>BPLQ01000996.1:0-467178 GCA_021605075.1 Caerostris darwini
ACGCAATTGAATAGAAAATACAAGTATCCTTACTCTACTTCTAAATGGAATCGAAGCCTCTAACCACCATAATTTCCAGTTCACTTATTTTTTTTTCTACTTGAGTTCAATAACTTCCAATATTAATTCGCATTCATTTCCAATTTTTATTTCAATGATTTATTCCCCCCCCTTTCTTCCCCCATCACTTTTTAGATATTTTACTTCAACACATACTCTTTTTTGCTCTGTAAGATTTATTACCTAAACAAACTGGCAGTAACAATTTGTTCTTCTCCAACGTACTTTTTCTCTCCTTTGACCTTGGCTTCTAAATGAGCCTTTTGATCGTTATAAATTTATTTTACTCTACTCCAATTTTTTTCCCTCCCTATCTCTTTTTGAGTTCTTTGGTCGTTGCAGTTGATTTTATTCTTTTATATACATTCCCTTGTTGTTCAAATTATATTTTCCTGCTTTTTGATACATTGTACTGCGCTCTTTACTGATCACAAGTTTCACGTAACGTTTTTATCGTTATTGTTTTACATTGTACTTTCTTTTTTTTTCTTTTCTCAATTCATACTATTACTATTATCTATTCGTTGAGACTTTTCTTTCATACAGTCATCACATACCATGAGGTAGGTGAACGCTTCGCGTTCAGGCACACGACCTCTTTATTCAAATTAATAATAGTATTCAAATTCAAATTAGATTAAATTTCTTACTACAAATCTCCTTCCAAATCCAAAATTACTGTTTTTAATACAGCCGTGTTTAATTGCTTTTCTTTATAATTGCCAAGATATTAATTTCCTGTAATTCTGAAATTCGTTATAATTAAAGCTCGTTTTCCTCAAAAACATTTATCATATTTATCCTTGTAATAAATTTTAATCAGCAGGAAATATCTCATTTTTTTTATCCGATCACATTCACGTTAGATTTTATGCCTTAAGTAATTATATCTGTTAGTTAAGTTAAAAATTAATTAATTCTTAAAGACAGACGAGAAGGGTTTTTAGCGAAAAACAATGCAACTAGAATAATAATTAAAATGTAAGCAAATATCAGCCAAATAGAGCGAATATTCGCCATTAAGGATACTTCCATATGAGTAGTTCTTTGCAATTCTTTCAGGCGGATTGTTTTTTATCAGAGTGATGTCATAGAGATACATCATTAAAAATTGATCCAATCATAAACAATGGATCTATTGAGACAATTTTTCAAATCTAATTTAAATATTTAAACAAAAATCAAATAGAAGTACAAAAGAAAGAATTAAAAGTTATTTTGACTTATAAGCAATTTTAATATTCTTAACATGCTTAGGCTTATAGTAAACATTTCCATTTTAGTCTGTGCATGATACAACTCAACTAATCAGTTTTTTTTTTGTTGTTGTTGTCGGTCTGATATCCGGAGCCAGGATTTCGAAGGTGTCAACCCAGAATGGTAATTGAATATTGTAAACAATTAATTATTTTGTGCAATTAATTTTTTATATTAATGATTTATAATTTAAATGTTGTTTTCGTTGGGAATTTTGTGGAATTCTTTTTCTACAAATCTAACTTTAAAAATTAACGGGAGCACCCCTGATTTCAAATGTTTATAAAGAATTAAATCTTAGATAAAAACAAACGAACAATTTAAAGTTCTTCATGAGTTATCAGAAAAAATTCCGATTCATTTCGTTTATTCGTTCATTCATATATTATTTCATCAGATTAGTTTTATGAAATATATTTCATGTGATCTAATTTTCTTTTAGTCGGCCACCCTCAGACCTTATCTTACCGCTGTGCGGCATACACTTAATGCTGCTATGTGTTTAGAAAACTTTTCATCCCAAGTCGTTGAAAGACACAATAAACCAGAAGTAGAAGTAAGGTAAGATTATGTAACATTTTGTCTTTTAAAATGCTTCTTAATTCTAAGAAAAAATTACTATCAGTTAACAATTTTAATCAACTATGAGATGTGTTACTTGCAAATTTTGAATATAACATTACATTCTATTAATTCAATTATAAAAATTTATCTATGATGTTTCTGTTATAATTAATTAACCTTTTTATTATGATTATAATATTTAAAAGGTTATAAATATTTCATCAAAATTAATTTATAAATTAAATTATTAAAATATTTTATAAATTTTGAAAATTAACATTTGTTGTAGACACATAATAGTTTTATGATAATATTTTTAAATGGTACATTTGTGTGTTTTCAGTTTTGATACTTCTTTTCATTTTAAGAAGTAAATTTATTTAAAATTAAGTATCAAATGTAAGTGAACATCAATTTTCGTTTATAAATTATAAATTTCATATAAATCTTGATTACTGAAGAAAAGAAAATATGTAATTTTACAGAGAGGAAAATTAAATATAGCCATTACGAAAATTAAAAAAAAAAATCAAAATTGGATGAATTAATTAAAAATATTTAATGTTCTTTCAGCTAGTTTAGGTAATATTACAATTTCAATATTAAATTTTTTTTGGGTAATGTTACAATTTTAATTTTTAATCAATTCTAGAAGATATGTTTTACTTAATGTAAGAATTCGTAATAATAATAATTAAAATAATTTACTGAACGACATTTCTAATTGAAGTCTTTCAATAAGAAGAAAAAAATGAAATTGTGCTTAAAACTCAAAAAATAATAATTATGCAGTAACTGAATGATATATATACTGAGGAATAAATATATAATTTACTGAAATAATATATAAATATATATATAATATATAGTATAATATAAATATATATATATATAATTTACTGAGCAACATTTCTAATTGAAGTCTTTCAATAAGAAGAAAAAGATGAAATTGTGCTTAAAAACACACACACAAAAAATAATAATTATGCCGTAACTGAATGATATATATACTGATGAATAAATATCAAATATCTCCAAACCAGTGATACGGATTTCGAATATCAATGTGGAAATCGTTTTTCTGTCTGGCACAGCTCGGATTCACCAATAAACTCTGAAGCAACTAGACCCATTTTTAAAAATCAGAATTGCGCTGATGTTGATATTACCAGTTTCAATGCTTAGCTGTATATACAAACTAAAATCGGTATTTTAATAAAAACACTAATATCTTAAATCAGAATTTCATTAAAATTGAAATTGGATATGCTATTTTGAACTTTAATCAATATTTCAATCTAGTACACATTATATAAATTTGACTTTAAAGAAATGTGGCACCAAATTTCATATGCAGATTGCAGAAAACATGAAGAATGGTTCAGCAAAAAAAAAAAAAGTCACCAATGGAGAGATTTTGTTACATGCACATTATCATGTTTGTATAATCTTCTTAGATTTTTTCAATTTCCTTGTGTTTACATGACAGCAACAGCCCTTCATTCCCTTTTAAAATGAGAAGAGCTATTCAAATCCTTTTGTAAAATTGATTGATTGTCTTTGTTTCAGAATGACACTATCTTTAACATGTGACTAAATAATATGCTTGATTGCTTTACTTTCTCAAAACAAAAATATTAATTAGTGAAATTATACATATATAATTATAATAATATATATATATAATAATATTTTTATAATTGAAATCTTATAGCAGCATAGCATTTTTTTTTAATTTTTAAGATTGCTTTAATACCATAATAATATGAAATATTATACATTTAAGAGAATTACTAATAAGACATTTGTATATAAAAGTCATGCTGTGAACAAAAGAAAAAAATAAATATTAGAAAATTTTATCCACTTGCTTCTATAGGCATGTAAAAGCAAGTTACCCTTTTCATTTGTCTTCTCATTCATCCATATTTTTTTTAAGGATTGCTTTTATTTGTTCTCCCTCGTAAAGTTCTGTTTTTTATGTTCAAAACTTTTTTTTGGCTGTGATTATTTCAAATTATTTTTTACTGAAAATTTGAGGATTGGTTTGTCGCTCTACAGTCATTTTTTGCATGCTCTACGCTAATTAGACCAGGTCCTATAGTTTAGCATGGATACCAAACCACTAATAAACATCCATGCCACCGCCAGAATTTGAATCTGGAGTCTATGGCACCAAAGGTCAGAGCGCTAACCAGTTGCCCATCAAGCCGCAAAAATTTGAGGAATAAAAATTTGCAGATTGTGCATAGCAATGTATAATTCACAATTCAAAATTTGTTTACTTATAATTTACAGGTTTTAGATAGGAAATTAAGGCACAATTACTTATTATTATTTGGAGTCATCTTTTCCACTATTTGCTGATGAATGATGGATTTATTGGTTATATGGATATTCCCTTATGAAGCTGTAAAAATTTAAGATATTTTATTGAGTTAGTTTAATAAATATATTTATAAGAGATCGGTATTTTTGAGAATAGTTATGTCATTGTGTTTTAATTGACTCTTCAGGGCTTTTATTTGTATATTTTCATCATATAGATACTTTCACTTGCTTAAAATTCTAGTTTTATTATTTAGGACTTTTTCCATCTCTTATATATTTTATTTTCAGAAGTGGAAAAGAACTTCTCCTTACACCAGTTGTTATTAGTCGGAATGAGAAAGAAAAAGTTTTAATTGAAGGCTCTATAAATTCTTTACGTATTAGCATAGCAATTAAACAAGCTGACGAAATAGAAAAAATATTATGTCACAAGTTTATGCGGTTCATGATGATGCGTGCAGAAAACTTTGTTGTTTTGCGACGGAAACCAGTTGAGGTAAGATAATTTCTTTTTTTAATATACAAAGTTTTTTTTAAATTTTTTTTCATAAAAATGAATTGATAATATTAATATATTATTACTGCTTTAGATATTTAAAAGTATAAAATATGATTTTTGTACAAATGACACTAGAATGTTACAATTTATGTAGTAGACATACTTTGTGTTGTATGATGTAATTTTAATAAATATAGTTCCTACCCATAGAAACCTTATGGCAGTTTATACATTCTGTCATCCACTTTTTTTTTTGTAAATAGTTAAGTGCATATTTTTTACATTGAAAAATATTTAACAAAGCATACTTCACATTTGGCGAGATTTTAATTGTAAATATACTCCTTTCGAAATTCTCTAACATTTCAATTTTGATTGTTGTAAAAAAGGTCGCAGAAGGTCAAAGCCAGTGTTATTGTCAGCTTATGAATTAAAAAATTACCTTTTTTCACTTTAATGTAATGTCCTAATTTTTTTAAATATGCATGCATTTATTTTTTGCAGAGTTTTTTAAGTTTATTATATCTTTGTTTAAAACAAATTAAATGTTACGTATAATATTTCTTTTTATTGAAAAGAATTTTCAAACTTATACCTTGCTTATCTTAATTTATTATATAAGAATAGAATAGTTCTGTCTAATCTTGCACATCAATAGTTAATCTTCAAAATTGGCATCCAAAACTTAAGCAATTACATTTTTAAGCCCTGTAGAAAAGAGCTTGTTGTGATCAGTACAATAAATAATATCAGAGCAAGACATCAAAGTTGGTATTAGAGCATGTAAAATGCACTCAATCAGCTTGTGTAGTATAAAACCACAATAAAAATATGGATGAATCGTGCTATTTAAAGATATTCTTTGTAAGTTTAAATAAGTTTATAAGTGCAATATAGCTAGAGACAAATTATGCTTGACTTTATATGTGACAGAATGTGTGAGGACAGGATGTAATATGACAAGACTAACCCTGGAGTTTCGAAATGACAAAAGTTTCATTTCATGAGCTTGGTAAGCCTTCTTAGCCACAGGTACAGTTGTAAGAAAGCTTGATGGTTGTTGGTCAAGAAAAACAATGGCAATGGATGACCATTTGTTGTCTAGACAAAAAGATATCAATATTGGTCAATGGGTAACATTTCTCAGCATCTGCATATGGCAATGGGTACTCTACTATGGCCAGACATCTTCGCAAAAGTTCCTCATTTACCTGCCATCTTGAATACTGCTTTACACTGACACATCTGTTATGTGTAAAATCTTTCAGAAAGTCTTTTTCTAGCTATATTGCATATACACACTTACTTGAATATATAGAAAATGTCTAGCATCTTTCATCTATTGGCATTGTGTTTCTTGATTGACCGATACCAACCTTTTTTACAGTTGTACCAGTGGTTTGAAAGCTTTCAAGCTTGTGAAATACTTTTTGTTTATTCAAAATTCTTGTACTGTCTTGGAATCATTGTTCTATTATGTGTAAAGTCATCCAGACAGTTTTTTCTAATCTGTAATGAACTTATTCGAACTTACAGAGAGTGGTTAATAGCATGTTTCATCCTTTTTATTACAATTTTACACTCATGCTGACTGCTTGCAATTTTTTGTGTTGTATTACTTGTGATGCTATGCTTGTTATTTGCATATGCATCACATTTTTATTGAATTGGGCATCACATTTTCATTGTATTGCCATCGACTTCACTGTTTAGACTGATCTAAGAAACAAAAAGAATGGAAATTTCGTCAGTAGAGTAATTTCCTCTTTACAGATACAAATTCAAGTGTCACAAGCAATTCTCAATTGTAATTAATATGAAGAGATGTACATACATATTACCAACATCATGAAAGGGACTATTATGGTTTAGGCTAGTGCTGGACAATATTGAAATTTTTAATTTTGAAAAGTTGTATTCAGAACCATGAATATGAGAAAAATCTCATTAACTTTTTAATGACTTTTTTTTTTGGGTTTATTATGGTGGAGTAAAAAATCCCTTTTAGTTTCTAGTGTTTTTAAAAAATAAAGTTAAAGTTGAATAAGAATGTTATGCATTTTTTTTACATTCTTATTATTTTAAATTTTTCACGTTTTAAATTTAAATAAAAAATTACCTTTTTATAAAATCTACCAAGAATTTAGATGAAAAATTCAACATTTAGAATTTTAGCAATTTTAGGTAACATTACAATTACAACATTTAATTTTTAAGATATTTTACAAGATATGTTTATGTGAGAATTCTGAATATTTAAAATAACTTACCAAACAATATTTCAATTAGAGTCCTTCAATAAGTAGAAAAAGATGAAATTGCATTTTAAATTCGCAAGGTAATAATTATGCAGAAGTGCTGATGAACAAATATAAAAAATCGGAGTATACATCCAATGATGGTTCAAAAGTGGTATAACCATTTTGAAAATAATATTACCAATTGGAAACATAATGACATTACCAATTTTGAACCTGAGCTATTCAGATGTTGGAAGCAGGTATTTCAATATATATTTCATTGTTAGACATGTGAATCACATTAATAGGAATGTTACAGAACATTGATACTTTAAACTGTAATTTAGTTAGTATAAGAATATGAAATTGGATATGTAATTTAGATTTTTTGTTGATATTTTGATATATATCGATTTATTGTCCAGGCACACTTGTCTAGGGGGACATCATAATGAAATGTGCAAATTGAACTCCCAAGTTTTGATGATGCTAATACTGGACATCGATATTATAACAAGTGATTCTCCCCATATCCATTAAATTTTGCACGCCAGTGTATTTAATCATTTATAAAAATTGGTATCTGATATGATTTTTATCATATTGTTAATTAAATAATATGTGGCTAATTATTGATTTATCAGTTTAAGGGAGAAGTTATTATAAAGGCAATTTGCCTATATTATAGAATGATCTACATGTTTTTATAACAGTATTTTAACTTTACATACAATGAAGTTAGCTAAATTTTTAGTCACGTATGATCCTCTGCATCTGATATTATTCAAATTTTAAGATAAATATAATTTTTCTTTTCTTATGTTCACATACTATAATTTAATAAAAAAATATTGTTATTTACTTTCACAGTATTAGATTTGTTACTGACTTTTTCTGTATAGATGAATTATTCTTGACTGTTTTAACTAAACATCATTTAATCATAAAATTTGCTTTTCTAATCTAGGGTTACGATATTTCCTTTCTTATTACAAACTTTCACACAGAACAAATGTATAAGCATAAATTAGTGGATTTTGTCATTCATTTTATGGAAGAAATTGATAAAGAGATAAGTGAGATGAAATTAGCTTTAAATGCAAGAGCTAGAATCTGTGCTGAAGAATTTCTAAAAAGAGTGAGTCTTAACATTTTTTTATTATCTGATTTTATTAAGTATTATTCTCTACCTCTTAAAAAAAAAAGTGTGATCAATATTAAATTTTTTATAAATTGAAATGAATAGAATGAATTTTTTTCATTTTAATCATTACAGCAAATTTTTAGGCTACTGTAATAAAACAATTTTTAATTCATATAATATTGCTATTTTTTTTTATATCACATAATCTTATGGAACTCATTAGTATAAGGGCATTTATTTATAAGAATAAAAATACTTTTGAAATATGTATATATATATTTTAAGATAATTTGGATATGTAAATTTGATCAAAAATTTAGAATAATCAATGGCTTGATACAATTGTTAAGCTATTGTTTTTTTTTTTTTTTTTTTTTTTTTTTTTTGCATTTTCTATTCATGAAAACTTCATCATGTAATATTATCAAATTAAAATAACAGAGCTAGATTGAATTTTTTAAAGAGTCTTTTATAAAATATTTTTTAAAAATCCATTTTTATATTTATTATTAATATTGGACAACACTGTTACACAAATAAACAATTAACATTACACTGTTACACAACTTGCAGACATCATAAAATCTCAAAATCATTGTTTATTACGATATTAAAAAATATTTTCCACTTTAAAATTGTGTTTAACTATGCAGATGTTTAAATCTACATCTTTGCTACTGATATTTGTTGAAATAATAGGAACACATTAAAAATAGATTCTCATGTATCTAGCGGAAAAAAAAAAAAAAAAAACTTTTTGATATCACATAAAGTATTATTTATAAGTGAATTTATAAATTATATTTTTGAATGAGTCATATTCTAAAATTTTAAAAATAATTTCTAATAATTTTAAGTGTTCAGCAGTTTAACGTTCAATAATTTAAGTATTCAGCAGTTTAAGTCCTATAAATCATAATGTATAAGTCTTAATATATAATTAATTTTGTAAATCTAGTATATACAATTAAATATTAGGAACAACTGTATTTTTTTCATATTTAATCATATTGGAAATATTAAGTTAGTAATTTGAAATCAGTAATGTAAAAGACAGTGAAAATGTTAAATTTTGGATTTAATTTATTGTTAAAGATTCTAATTATTGCTTTCTTGTATTATTAGATTAAAACTGTTGTTGAGATATATACAATTTCTGCTATTTAAAAATATTGGGAAAAAAAAAAGAATAATATAAAAATGGCAAATTTTATAATTACATTTTTAAAAAAAAATTCTCATATTGTATGTATAAAAATATTAAATTTTTTACCTATTTTTAAAATTTGTTGTTTGCTTTATTACACATTTTTGTTCGTTTATTAAATGGTTTATCCATATTTTATTCATCTCATTAACAAATGTCTAATATTTTTCTTATATGTATTTTTTACAGTTTTGATTAAACTTCTTGAAAATAACACCCAGAATATGCTATGAATAGTACAGATAATTATTTTCTTCAAGTTATGTGGACAAAAATTCTGACTTTATATTCATTGCCATTTTTATTTTGATGTAATCTTAATGAATTTGTTTAAAACTTTGCTTTTATGTATTTTTTTTTTCTTTTTGCTCTTATTTCATATAAATTAAAAATGTGCCAAAATTTAATTTAATTAATTTTACATACAATTTGATTGGAATGGTAAAGCTTTTTTAAAACCTTTCATAAATTAACATTTTCTCCCAAAAAATTATAATTCATAACTAATTTTTTTCAATATCTTTCCATCTTTTTCTTCAATTACTTTATATGTTTGGCATTTTTTACTGAGACATTTGTCTTATTTCCATTGTATTTCTGTTAAAATATATTTATGTTCTGTTTTTATGGAATTTTATAATTTTTTCATTTGTAAATTTTCTGAAACTGTTGATCTTGTAGTTAATTATGCTATAATTCAAATAAATAAATTTTGATATTTGAGGCAATTCTTATTTATTAGAAGTATATTTATTTTCAGCAACCAAAATCTAGAAATTATAATAATATAGTTATTTTTTTAAGAAGCTAATTGAAAATTTAACATCAAGCTGTTATAAATCTGCAGATTTTAATTGTTCTTTCTATTATGTGTGAACATGATGTTATCCAGGTTAGAGGCGCATAATGTCTCTAAAAAAGTAAAGCTATAAAATACAAAATAAATAAGACTAGAAGTTATTATTTAAAACAGATTAATCTCCTTGCATAACACTAGAAAATTTTATTTCTAAAACTTTTAATAAAAATAAACACATTTGCACCTGATTTTATTTATGTGTGTTTTAAAAATGGCATGAAATATGTGTTTGCTAAATATAATCATGTTCAATATCAAGTCACATGCTTTGTAGTTCATTTTGAATTGTTTGGCTTTTAATATATAATCAGATTATTGTTTTAAAATACAAAAATAATGTCTAAGGATTTAGTTTATGTTCATAAAAGTTAATTTAACCATCACTTAACAAACTTCTCTGTCTGAATTTGGTAGCTCTTGTAATATTTGAACAATGCCTTCTTTATAAAATTCTAGTGTTATTAAATTTGTTATATTCCTGTTGCTATTGAATTTATTAATTTTTGTGGGCATTCTGCGTTTTCATGTTCCAATTTTGCTAAGTTTCTTTTTCTGTGGCAAATTGAATCGCCAAAACTGCAGTATTTTGTAATCACAGCGGCTATTTTGTTTGTTTAGGAGGGGACTTGGCAAAAACCACAGGGTAAAGAATTGTTAAATAAACAAATTAAACCTCAACTGTTGAACTCCTGTTCTTGTAGTATTCTGATCAATTCCTTCATCAATTTCTTGTATTATTAAACATTGGTATACTGCCATGTGTATTCGTCCAGCAAAGTATGTTCACACATGATAAATTGAAACTCATGAAAGGATTTCAGTTTTTATTAAATTAATCCTGATGTTAAATGTTTTGATTTCATTGCTTAACTAATTTCTATATGATTATAAAAATATTGATGAAAGCAAGAGATATTTTTAAACATTGGAATTTTATCAATTTTAATCTTAGTTTATCACTAGTTTTCTATAAAAAATAATGTTTTTATTTTTTAATTAAAAATTTCAAATGGTTATTAAATTTCTTTTTATTATTTCAAATCAGTTAATGAAAAGTATTTGGATCCAGAAAAAAATAGATCTTTGTGTTATAATGTTTGTGTTGCAAACAGAAAATATACAATTTTGAAAATTTTCTCATTTTTTTATAATTTTAAAAAGTTAAAGAAAGGCAAAAGGGATTTAGACACAAAATTTTTTTTATTGTGCTATTAAATTTGTATTTTCAGGTATTTAAGTTTGTATTTTGTTTGTATTAATTTTTGCTTTTAAATATGCATTTTCATTTCTGTTATATTCAGAAAAGTCTATATCTTGAATTTTAAAAGCATAATAACTAGAATGAACTTTCTAAAACTAATATGACATTTTTTATTCATCAACTTCTTGGTATTGTAGGATTTTTGTCTCATGAGAAGAGTTTTGGAATTTCATTCCCAGAAGAGGAATGTATGTTATTTGCCAAATTTGAGTGATAGGTTGTTATATATTTATATAACAATCTATCACTCAAATTTGGCAGCAGATGAACTTCTTTGTGGGTAGTTATATTACATGCAATTAGAGTTTTATACTAATGAGAACAAAATCACTATCACTCAAATCTGATAGAGTTATTCCGTATCATGTATAATGAGGAAATTAGCAAATGTATGTGTGACCTTCAGAGGTCGAAACAACTACAGATTGAATATGAACTATACTAGGAGTTGTTCCACTATGATTGGGGATAGACCACAAGTTGAAAAATGTCTACTCAAATGAAAAGGGGGGGAAACTAACCCCCTTCTTGACGGATTGTCTTAAAATGATTTTTTTTTGTTGTTGAAGAGAGTTCTGCGACGAGTTGACCAGAAGTGTGTTTTTTTCCCTCTGAAGTGACTGAATAGGCGTAATTTTCCGCCTGTTTACAAATTGAGACCCTTGTTTCGTGTATTGTGCCGTGCCATAATTAAGGTCTGCTGCAGACCAGTGCATTAGATTCGTTGTAGACTCGAGAACTCTGAAAATGCCCGTCCATGGAGTGAACTGCACTTGTGAATAAATTTTCTTTGATTTTCATTTTTCGTAGAGTTCTGAATATATGTATATAATGCTTGTAAATAACAATTAAAGTGTTCCCAATGAACCTGGAAGTGGTCCTCTTCTTGAAGCTAGTACAGAGACATTATAGTATTGCCAATGTTTCCATCAGTCATAACAGTTGAAGGCTGACCATAACAAGACAAATCAACTACCACTTCTCGGCTTTCTTTGAATGCTTTATTCCATTCATATGCCTGTGCTTTTGATATGCTCTATTGACTGTCGGTCTTCTGGAACATTTTTAGTGATTCAGTACAGAAAAGTTATGGCAAACTCTTTGTTCAACTAATTTTTTCATTGTAACAATTGCAGAGCACTTAAAATGTTTGATTACAAAATTTGCTACTGTCAGCGCATTGAATGGCAGATCATGCTGAAATTCTATGTGGTAACACAATATAGTGCTACGAAAAAAAAGTAATATATGTTTATAAAAGACAGAAAACTAAAAAATTGTGCATAAAAAAATATAAATTTATTCATAAAACTCGTTTTACATATAACTTCATATGATCCAGCATGCTCTATATACAATGAATGACAAAATCTAACACACTGGAAGAAGTCTATAGAAAATTAAGAAGAAAAAAAAAAAGTTGAATAACAGCAATAAATTTTTATAAGTAAAAAAGAAATTTCAATATGAAATTTCCACAACAAAGCAAATTTTATAGACTATATAAAATTTTTATAATTACACATACACACACACACCTATAAATAATTTTTATAGATTTCAATCATTTTTTCCCTTTATAATATAAATTACTTGTTTAATAATTTCAGAACAGGAATGTTTATTTATAAATATATTCAGCAAAATTAAAACTATTGTTCTTGAATAAATCGTCTGAGTAAGAAAGAAAGAAAAGAAATAGAAGACAGATAAATGAACCCATGAAAATAAATAAGACGATTACTCTTCAACAACAAACAATGGCCTTGAAAGTTTTATGGATGCCGCCAACTTGGGCATCTTAGGATGAAACTCTTCATCGTTAATTTTGTAAGATATTTCTTCATCGCTCTCGTAGGAGTTGACGAATCCATCAGTGGAATAGCCGTTGGAATTATTGCTTGCATGACGGCGCTTTCTGAAGCAGATTATATTCTGACTGCTGTGGGTACTGCTTGTAGTGGGTGAAGAGGGGCGTGTCTCAACGCCTTGCTCCGCCTTATAACGCTCGATATGAGGTTGCACTGCAATCCATATCTTTTCTTCCTTCAGCAGTTCTGTGACAGCATCAATATCGGGTGCTAAGAAGCGGTCCTTATCCAAAGGCCTAGAATAAAAGATTTAAAATTTTTAGACTTTGATGCAGGGATAGAACATCTTCCAAATTTTTGTCCACAAAATGCTATTAAAAATATTTAATTCATTAAAATTACATGTTTTTAACTTATTACATAATATGGTAATTAGCAACTATTTCAAAACCTGGTGTTTCACAATGCAAATTGTAAATTGCTTGCTTTACTGTGCATCGCCTTGATCAGTAACGTCCACGATGTTTGGTTTGGTTTGTCGCCCTACAGTCATTTTTTGTACACTTTGGGCTAATTAGATCGGTACCTACTGTTTAACGTAGATTCCGAACCAATAGCAAGTATACATGCTACCGCCAGAATTCAAACCTGAAGCCCGTGGTACCAACGGCTAGAGCGCATCCAATTGGTCATCAAGTCACCCTTCACGAAGCAGATGCTGCAACTTGGCTGTTCTCTTCTAACTTCCTTTTATGATTTAAGTACATGTTATCTACAGCCTTTAAGTTATTACATTTCGTTGTTCATTTTACGGAAATCATTTTATCAAGTAAATGATAGACATTAAAACGACAACAAATTAAAAGGTATGTTTACTTGTAGCCCGAATGTAAAGTATAAAAACCAGCCAGCGATTATAAGCTAATTCCATTCTCACTGGAAGCATGCGCTGTAGCCTTTGCTTTAAAAAAAAAAAAAAAAAAGACAAGGAGATGATCGGGACAGATTGATCATTATAGCCGTATACGAGCTACTCATTGACAACCTAGAAGGAGTTTTCCCGATTTTCTGCAATATGCAAGGTTAAACATATGATTATTTATTTATTTTTAATACGCTTTTATTAGCTTCACCTGTATGTTTGTATGTATGTATGTATGTTTGTATGTAACTCACTTTTTGGGCTCGATTTTGGGACTGATGGCGCCATCTACTGGCGAGTCAGTCAACTGATCCGCGATCGAATTGCGCTCTTCCTATTGGCCGAAAATTTCGGTGGCTAAAAAGAGGCGGATCTCAAAGGCATAGCAGTGCGATCATGTCGAATTGCGCTCTTCCTATTGGCCGAAAATTTCGGTGGGTAAAAAGTATGTAAACTTAACGGATAACCGGCCAAGTGGAAAACAAAGTAAAAACAATTATACTTTAAAAAAACTAAAAAAATATGCTTTTAGAGTTAATCAGACTAAAAAGTAAAAAATAAATTAATAGTTTAAAAAAAAACTAAAAATACGCTTTTAGAGTTAATCAAACTAAAAAGTAAAAAATAATTGTTAACATAAGAATAAAATGACTGACGAGAAAATGAATGTCACTGTTCTAAAAGCGTGGGGTGCTTTGTATGACATTTTTAAACTAACTCTGCATTTCGGAATGAAACTAGTGAGAAATTATAACGATTGATATCGAGCACCCCACGCTTTTAAAACAGTGACATTCATTTTCTCGTCAGTCATTTTATTCTTATGTTAACAATTATTTTTTACTTTTTAGTTTGATTAACTCTAAAAGCGTATTTTTTAGTTTTTTTAAACTATTAATTTATTATTTTATCCACCTGGCAAACTGAATTACATAATTGTACTCTAGTACCATCAGTTAACATAAGAGTTACAATATTTCGTCATACATTGCAGAGTTGGTCTTGGAGAAAATATATTCCATTTGAAAAATGTAACATGCATTAAAAACTTCTAGATTTGAAATATTCGACTGCACGTTTGTCAGTCCTCGGTACTTGAAAGTGTGAATGCGTAAAACAAGTCCCATTTCCCTCGTGAACGAGTGACCAGGGATCGTAGGATACATGAGCAAAAATCGATCCCCTCCCTCCAGTCTGAGTGGTACTCGAAAGTTGGATAACGGATTTGCAATTTACATCCAAGCTAAAATTAATTAGTTTGGAGTGCGTTGGTATATGGTGCTCGAAACTTACGTGTTCGGGTGCAGACTAAGCATTACAATCGACATTGTTATTCGCATAAACAATTAAAAAATGTATGTAAAAATTGTGCTAGATGGAAGTTAAACCTAATGTTGTGTGTCTGTGGTAAAGAATGGATAATTTAAGGTATTCTAGTCGTTTTAAAGAGATAAATTAATTCATAGCGTAATATAAAATACTCTTATTTTCTTCCCTGTTTAGAAAAATAATCGCTCATGATAACTAAAGTAGGAAATGAAAACCGTTTATTCTAGTCTTTCTATTTAACGCGAGAAAGCATGCTTTGATTGTAAATTAATGAGTAGATGATAGATGAATGACATGGGAGATATTATCAGATGGCTGAAAGATCCTTGGAATGCGTTTTCTTTGTTAATTGGATAAATTAGGAGACTCTTATACTCACTTGACAACTGATCTGACAATAGCATAAACTGCTTCCAATGGCTGTGTCGTCTTCAGGGGCCTCAGGAATTCGATTGCTTGGCATGCGGCAAGAAGTTCGATGGCTATGACTCGCTCCACGTTCTCTACCACTGTCAGAGCTTTACGAGCAGCGAATCCACCCATGGAGACGTGGTCCTCCGTGCCAGCACTTGTTGGCAAAGAATCCACTGATGCTGGGTGGCACAGGACCTTGTTCTCAGAGACTGGGTAAAGAAAATTATTCAAAAATTATATTTCTTTTCGTGAACTAGTAAAGCACAATGAATATATATTTTATAAATTGAATATTCAAGTTTTTAAAAAAAATATTTTTTGTTGGATTAGTTTTCTATTTTAGAATATACACGTTATATCTAAGGGATTTGAATGCAGATTGACCCACATTCTTGACGATGACAAATTTTTTTAGTACATATAGAATATGCCGATTTTTAAAATTGCATCGAATGTATATATATATATATATATATATATATATATATATATAAAAGATTAAATTTAATAGATAGTTACCAAGAGCTGCAGCTGTGCAATGAGCCATCATGAAGCCTGAATTCAAACCTCCATCTTTCACAAGAAATGCTGGCAATCCACTTAAAGCTAAAAAACCAAAATAGGGCATTATTTATACTAAAATTAATAACTCGTCGCTCAAAAGAATTTTAAATAGCGTACTCATAGAAATTGATAGTTAATTGTTATTATTTTTTTTACCTGGATTTATGAGTCGTTCAGTTCGTCTTTCACTCATACTTCCCAATTCATGCACTCCGATGGCCAAGTAATCTAGTGCCTATAAAATAAAGGTTTCATTTAAGCACGTTTACAAGAAATAAGATAAACACATATATTAATTTTCATGCATTTGTCATAAAAAGAAAATTAAATTACTTTAGCTGGGTATTCTCCATGAAAATTTCCACCCGATATGATTTCTCTCTTTCAACGAACACAAGCTAAATTAAAAGAAAAAAAAAATGAAGTAATGAAATAGTTAAAATGGAAAAAAATTCCTATTTCTATAAATTTTTTCATAATGTTTAATTTGTGCCAAAAATTGTAATTTCAAAATAGTGTAATGATGAGTGTCTTATAATAACTTTTAATTACGAAGAGATTGATTATCTACACTTAGTTAAAAGTTAAAAATAATTTTTAGTAAGTGTAAAAATATTAAATACATCCAAATTTTCTGATTGACTTATCCCTGCGGCCTGATGGCCAATTGCTAGCTCTCAGGCCTTTGGTACCACAGACTCCAGGTTCGAATCCATTTTAAACTGTGGGTCCCGGTCTGCTTAGCCCTTGTGTGCACAAGATGACCGTAGAGTGACAAAACAATCATCGACTTATCTCAATCACTAATTAAAAAAACAAAAACACCCTAGTTTTCTGATTGCTAGATCGTACCGAGTCCTATTTTTCGATATGTTCATTTCATTATGCGTTTGACATTAAATTATTAATATAAATGAGATAAATTAAAGTATCGTTACTCAGTAGAATTTATATAATTATTTTAGCGAAGATTGTGATAAGCGAAATTAACTACAATATTTTCCTTAATAAAATATCGTGAAATATGTCTGGAATTCAAATGCTTTGAAAAGATGCGAGTAACAATTATCATTGGCACAGTGCCAGGAAAAAGAAAAAAAAAGAAGAATAGATACCGGGTTATCAGTGGCACTGTTCATTTCCGTGGTGATAATATCTCGCACAAATTCTATGGTATCGTGCACAATTCCATGAACTTGAGGGCAGCAACGCAGAGTGTAAGCATCCTGCACTCTTTTACAGAATCGATGGCTTTCTGGAATAAACAAATCACGGCAATGTATATAAATGCATGCTAATATGTAACATTTCTTTGAAAACCAAACAAAAGATAATTCATCGAAAACGAAACTGTCATCACTGTAAACACAGAGAGAAATATTTATGTAAATATTTGAAACAGAGATAAACAGTTTTTAAATGTTTGTATTGAAAAATCGATTTAATCGAAAAGATGATTTATATATTTATTTGAAAATAAACTATGTTTGACTTTCGTACTTTATTACAAGAAAGTGATGCGAGATTATTATTTATGCATTTAACAACATAAAATGAATGCCAGATATATATATTTTTTCATTACAAGGATTATAAATTTTGTGGCTTATTTAAAATATAAGTTTGCATTTTATTCGGACGCTATTTGAAAGAGTAAACTTTTTTTAAAAAGTACTGCCTGATGCTGTAAATTAAGAATGGTTACACATTGATCCCCCCCTAATAATTTTTTTGTGTGTGTGGCATGCCTTATTATATGTTTTACTTTATAAAATATAGCTGGAAAGGGTTTTTAAAAATATTTTCAGATTTAAAAAAAAAAAAAAAAATTAAAGCAAGAAAAATGACACAGTTTTATTTTAATAGAAAAGAATAAGCCTTTTAATATTATAACAATATTTTATTCAATGTCTTCTATTATAATGCAGACTAGCTGACATTTTGTCAATAACTTGCTAACTTAAAATCAGGATCCCCATTTAAGTAATTTTTTATCTGATCCGAACAAAGAAAATTTGCTATTATATTATTTATTATTACTAATGCAATATTTATATTTAATGCAATTTAATGATTTATTTCTAATAAATAATAATATATTCTGATATATAATATATATAAAGAGATAATTTCTCGTTAACCAGTCGAAACGATAAATCGCCAAATATAGCACGTTTTTATTTCTTTACTTTTATATATATAAGTAAAGAAATGTACAGTAATGTAAAAATTTCTGATATATATATATATATATAAATATATATATCGGAAATTTGTATTTCTGTTATAAATCATGAAATTGCATTAAACAAATTAAATTACTACTGTTATTATTTATTAAATTTTAAGCAAAATAAAAGTTAGAATTTATCAAAATTTTCGAATTCTTAAGATCCATAGATAATTTTTTTTCCCTAATCAATACTTGTGAATATTTATAAAGCTAATAAATTTTTTTTTTGCTAAAACTTAGTATGTTTTGAAAGTCATTTACAAATATGCAGGCAATATATTGAAAATAATTTATAAATAATGTTTGAAAAAAATATATTCTTCATAATACGTCTACCCTAGTCTGAGACGAATAAAAAAATGTTTTCAATGATTATGAGGGGTTTATTTTAAATATGATGATATTGCAATAAGAAAGGACATTTATGTTCATAAGTTATGTATCCTTGAACCACTTTACCTGCCATTTCTGATGGATGGGTATCGGAATGTAGCAGAGACCTTAATCTGTAGGCCACGTGAGATTGACCTCTGTGAGGACGAACCTTCTGGATGTCTGCAAGGATACAAGAAGAGGTGAGTTAAGTATAAAAGGAAATAAATCAAAAGTAAAAGATTTCACAGATATAAGATGTTATGTTTGACAACTTTGAAACGACTTTTTTTTTTTCTTTTCCAATATTTTTAATACACGAATTAAGTTTTCACTCATGAATATTTTCTTGTAAAAGTATTTTGATAATCTTCTACTACACAAAATAAAAAAAAAAAAAAATATTATTCAGTTTCTTTATTTTTCTTGGTGAGATTTTCTTTTCTAAATGCAGAAATTATACTTTAATTTATTATCTTAAGTAATAAGACTATTTAATATGGTTTTTAATTAATTCACTTTCTGTATTGTTCGCCAGTTTAATAATTGAATTGTTAAAAAGTTGATTTAAAAAATGTATTATTTTCTTGAAATGGCATTGCCTTATCCTGATATTACAAAGATAGCTCTAAGAGTGTCAATTCCATTTGCAACCACTTATGAGTATGAGACGGCTTTTTTTCCTCACTACTTGCTATTAAAAAAATCTCGAAGCAGACTAGTCATATGGCAAATGTATTCCGAAGCAGACTAGTCATATGACAAATGACATGAGAGCTGTATTCCGAAGCAAACTAATCATGTGACAAATAATATGAGAACTGTATCTGCCAGCTGAGAGCTGTATTCCGAATCAGACAAGTCATATGACAAATGACACGAGAGCTGTATTTGCCAACTGAGAGCTGCATTCCGAAGCAGACTAATCATATGACAATAGATATGATAGCTGTATCGGCCAAAACAAAGCGAAAAACAGAATAATTGGTTCAGCCAAAGTAGATATATCCATCTCATTGAAATTTGAATTTAAATTTATGACTAAGATTCATCATTTTCTGGATAAATAATGGTATGTCGAAAATGTATTAATAATGGTTTGTCGAAAATGTATTAATAATGGTTTGTCGAAAATTAATAGCAGCCTTTATGTTGATTACGATAATTTAAATTTTAAAAGGTCAAAAAGACATTCCAAAAATTTTAAAGACACCTCCAATAAAAAAAAAAAAAAAAAAATTTTAAAACCACTGCTCCATAAAAAAAAAAACTCATAAAAAAATTCAACAGTTCTAATAGTGCAAAAAAGTTATAACAAATTACATTTTATTATCAGTCAACCTACTCTCCCCGAACTAAAATTTCCAGTTCTTGTGTTTTCGCTTCTTTAATTATATTAGTACCAGTTTAAGAGAGGGACAAGGTCAGTATAAATTCTGTATCGATCTAAATGCATATATCAAAACTTCCGCATTCTAATTAGCACTCATTTTTAATATTAAATATTACAATATAAACAAAATATTCAGGAAAAAAACCCTATTGTATATCATTATAGTATATTAATAAAATAAAAAAAAAATTTAAGGTGCAGTTTTTTAACTCTATCCTTTAAGGAAAACAAATTAAAATTTCTTTTAAAATATAAAAATCGACAGAACAAATAAGGAAGTAATATACGGAAATGTTTTTTTTTAATGAATAGATTGAAATTCAACTGCGGTAGACTGAATTAAATCTGACAACAAATTATCTTATCTGAACTTGAAAAGCAACATTGTATTCGAAATAAAACAACAACAACAACAAAAATAGTTACATTGAAAAATATTCATAGAGCATAATTAATCCGATTTATATAACCGACACGATGAAAACAAAGCAAATAGATAATTTCAATGTCACCAGAATGCGGAAATTCTTAGTGAAATAAAAAGGAAATAAAAAATATGGATATATTTAGATCGATACAGAATTTGTATTGACCTTGTCCCTTTCTTAAACTGGTACTAATATGGTTAAGAGGCGTAATAAAGAAAAAAAAAAAAAAAAAAACTGGTGATTTTAGATCGGGGAGGGTAGTTTAACAGATAATAAAATGTAATCAGGCATCAATTATTTCTTATAAAAGTTTTGCACCAGTTTAACAGCTTTTTGAAAAGGGTGTATTGTGGAATGCCGAAACGCACCTGTTCTGTCGATCTGTTTTCATTACCATAAAAGCCTTGAAAAACATTTTTTATTTCTTTTGGTTACGATTTGTGCTTCTAAACCTTGGTTTATTGTGGGTATAGACACTTTTTTTTTTCATTATTGATTTAACAATTTAAAAAGAGTTTTTTTTTTAAATATTATTATTTAAATGGACGCCAACTTGTCCAGTAAACCTTGCAAGAGGCATCTACGCATTTTATATGGTTGAAATTAATACGCAAATTTATGCATAACCTCCGAGTTTGATCATAATGTTCATGAATATTTAAAGGCAAAACTTTTTTTTCCGTTCTTTAAATTGTTATTTTAAATATATTTAAGCTAATTTTTTTTTTATTACTTCAATAATTTATTCTGATTTTTTTGTTGGTGGGTGCGTTTAAACCACAAAAGCCAGTTTCAGTTTAATTGTACTTCCTGAAAAATGATTAAAGCAACAAATGATTTAAAGCAATCAAAAGAATCTTTCAATCAAAGAAAAGTCTTTCAATCAAAAGAATGACATGGTTGAAATAAAATAAATTCAAGTCCATTATCCAAATCATTTAAAAGATATAAATATAGCATTATTATTATTTTTATTACATTTTAATCTTATTTGTTATGTCTATTACATTTTAATTTTGTTAGTTATGTTTATTATATTTTAATTTTGTTAATTATGTCTATTACGTTTTAATTTTGTTTGTTATGGCTATTATATTTTAATTTTATTAATTATGTCTATTACATTTTAATTTTGTTAGTTATGTCGATTACATTTTAATTTTGTTGCATATCATTAGAAGGTTTTTGCATACCGTTAGAGTAACGTTAATTTCTTATTTTATATCTGCTAGTAGGGCGAGCTCAGTTAAAAAAATTAAATAAATGCTTGAGAAAGAAAGGATAAAATTACAACTATATTAAAGTTACAATTGTTGAATATAGACGAATCTGTTTAATTAAAGCACATATTTAAATACTTTTCCCAAACGTAGTGTGAACTATAGTCACTGCTTTCAAAAATAATTCTACGGCGATTGTGAAAAGTGCCTGGTATCGATAAACGGGTTGTTAGGATAAACTTTTCGAATTCACTGCAATGCGGGGCAATTGCCCCAGAAAATCTTTCCAGTAAGCATTACTACAATCCCTTTTGTGAATTAGTGTAGCAGCCTTCCATGGTTAACGCAGATTCGAATCACGGTGGCATGGATGTGTGTTAGTGGTTCGGAATCCACGTTAAACTCTAGATCCCTGTATAATTAGCCTAAAGTGTGCACAAAGTGACCGTAGAGCTACAAACCAAATCTATGGTTAAAACACTTTTTAACAGTTCTATGATATCTATGCCAAATGAGAAAGTGTTTGGCTTTGAAACAAAATGCATAGTAATTCACTTGGCATATTAAACAGACCACCTGCCACAATAAATATCAGGAATTGATTTACCGAAAATGGGTTCATTATCACTTAAAACAAATGTAAAAGATTTGTTACACAAGCAACGAATTCTAATAAGTACGATCTTTTTTTCTTGAAACACGGATTTGCAAAAGGATCATTCAGTAATTAAATTTTTGATTCAAGAAAGCCTTGGGTATCAGTGAACATTACCCAAAGAAATGATAAACAACAACAACAACAACAAAAAAAAAGATAAGGCAGCCGCTTTCCAAATCAACAAAATTTGGTAATTTGAGTGAATCATGATCCTTTTTTCCTTTAAGTGATATATAAAAGTGTCAAATATTTGTTTTTGTATTGCCTGATTTTATTTTTATGTAGACATTGCTAAATTATTTTACTTGCTAAATTACTTACATAATTTTACATTTTTATACAAGAAAAATGGCGATGACCTACTAATAAATGAAATAATTATCCCAATTACAAAATGATTACCACAAGAGAAAAAATCTATTCTTATATGCTTTTTTTAATTCTTTATTAGATCTTTTATTTTTTATTCCCGTAATCAGTTCATGAAAAAAATTAAAGTTAAAAATTTCAGCATCAATTTCTTTTACTAAATCAGAAAAAAATAGGTAGCCAACGGCCGTACCATGCTGAATATACCGGTTCTCGTTAGACCACCGAAGTTAAGCATCATTGGGCGCGGTCAGTACTTGGGTGGGTGACCACCTGGGAACATTGCGTGCCGTTGGCAAATTTGGGACCTGAATGGCCGAGTGTCTAGCGCTCTGGCGCTCGGTGCCACAGGTTTCGGGTTCGAATCCCGGCGGTGCCATGGATGTTTGTAGTGGTTCGGAATCCACTTTAAGCCGGTAGGTCCCGGTCTTCTATGATTGTAAGAGCGTCACGGAGCAAAAGTCAGACTTCTACCTACGGGTGCTCCATCACAACAGAAGCTGCTTCCTTCCCCTTCAATCATGTGCTTCCTTCCCCTTCAGCTCGTGGGCTTGGCCAGCCAAGTGGGATAAGAAACAACAACAACAACAGAAAAAAATATGATCGTATTTTATGTTGAACTAATTTCACAGAAAATATACATTTATCGTTTCATGATATAACCAAGAAACATCTTCATTTGAAATATATTTTGCTCGAATTTCGTCGAATGTATTTATATTTCATTCAATATCAACTCACCTCCATCAAAAGCTCTAGTGGTGCCCTTCAGAACTTCCAGCGAAAGTGCTGCCACTACGTCTGCTTGCTTAGCAATAATTTCAGCTCTGTGCAAAGCTGCAAATATGGATTTATTTTTTAAAAACTTCCGTAAGCAGAAACATGAAAATTATCTATTTAATTATTTCAATCTTTCTAATATAAATCCATTTGATGAAAAAGTTAAAAATGATAAAAGCAAGATTTAACTTATGCAAATGATATTAAAATTAAATAATTTTAAAAATTATGAAAATTCTTTTCCGTAAGAGTATATAAAATAGTTTTTTTTTTTTACCTTCTGCTCCAATTGATGTAATGAGCTGAGTCCCATTCAGCAAAGCTATTCCCTAAAATGAAAAAATTTCTAAATTAAGATTATTATAATTTAAATTAGGTTTCATGTATGATATTTTTAATAACACATTAAATTGTTTATTTACCTCTTTAGCTCCAAGAGAAATAGGCTTCAAATTATGACTTTCCAGTACCTGTAAAAGTTGGAAATTATTTTTATAGTACTTGCCCCTTATTTATTATCAACATTATTTCTATACACTTGAATTTCAAATAATTAATAAAAACTTTAACACATAAAATAATATTTGGTATCTTTTTTAAAATCAATAAAGTTTTATACATAAATTCTTTATGATGTGCTTATGGTAAAATAGATAGAAGTTTAATCTCTCATATATAAAGTAATGTATTTGTATTTCTCTTAATTTTAAAACTATAAAATTCAGAGTTTTCTTTTTTTTCCTCTGAATTCGTTACTTTTCTTTGGTATGTAGTTAAAAATCACGAAAAAATGTTAATAGTTATATTTTAACCAATTTTTCCTTGTAAAATTTCTTTTACTTTTTCGTTTTGAAATTTGTCTACGTTAATAATCAGAATATTCATAAATAATGAATAAAAATAACTAGAAGCAAAATAGTTTTCAGAGGTAAAAAATAAGTCCAATTTATTTATACAAATTTCTTAAATTTTTATTCGGAATAATTAAAAAAATTAGTAAGACAATTCGAATTATTTTTTTAACTAAATAAAACTGTTTTTTATGTAATTTTTAACTATTTAATTTTTAATAAAAAATCAGCAATAAAATAAAATTAAAATTTCCCGAAGCACAATAGTTTAGAAATTATTTTGCGTTCATTTATTTTCATTATTAAATGATTGGTAAATAATTGAATGAACCAATTATTTACGAATCATTTTTTTGGAAATTTTCTTTCTTGAAATGGTAAATGATTGCAGGTGTTTTTTGTTTGTACTTTTTTTTAAGATGTTTGTTTCCAATGCTCCACTAAAATGCACGTATGTTTAAAATTTATTTTTCATTTAGTCATTTAATAAAATATTATATTAGCCTTTTTATAATTTCGAATGATGAAATTTTGAATTGAATGTTATTTGTGTAATTTTTTCTTAATTGCTTTGTATTGTTCGTGGATATTTTATTTAATTAAATTTATAGAAAATTTATTATTTTACTGAAACTGGGCAACTGTCTGCTAGTTTTATATGAGAGGCGGTTGAAAAATATAATTAAGGACAATAGCCAACTAAGAATACTCTTATAGCTCTCTATTTCTTTTTTGAAATTATGAAACACTATTTGAATTAAGTGTACATGAAATAAATTAAAAGTAAATTATTTAAATTTCGACTTAAGTCAACCGATTATTATTATTATTTTTTCGTATTTAAAAAAAATTAGGCAATTATTACTATTATTTTTAGTGAGTTTGTGAAAAATTTCGATTAAGCGAGTATGGTGTGGCAAATTATTGTGGAAAACTGGCAAAAAAGTTTAATTCTCTTTTTAAAGTTGAAACTTGGTTTTTCTAAACTTTCTTAAAAAGCTCGATTCGGCTTCCTGTAATTCTCTATGCGGCACTGATCAAATTGCCATCTGCATCGAACCATCAAGAGCAAAAATTGGTCATCTTGCTACCCAACTATATTTTGCATAGATTCAATTATCTATTTAGTGTCTAAAATATTCGTTGAATGGTTAGATCCTGGAAAACATCTCGTTTTTGTATACCAGAGAGAAATGTTAACGAACAGTTTTACAGAATTACTGTAATTTTTCTGTTTGTTCTGTAATATATTGTACTAATTTTATATATTTATATGTATATATTTTGCATAAAAATACTGTAAAATCGACATTCACGCACTAGATTCAAGTATGAAAGTGCAATGTAATGCAAGTTATGTTCCTGACTAGTGGGGAGGGGGCTTTGCCTCCACGTGGTGCCCTTTGGAACGTCTTTTGGTAACCGAAAGAGACAAGAGTTCGTCACTGCAGCCCAGTTGTGATTATGGCTGTTATTATCAGGCTGGATTTTATTGAGCTGCCAGAGGACTCATGGCCGATATGGCCTCCGCCCCAACGTATGACTGATTATAAATTCTGACTAGTTCAAGTATAATTATAACGTTCTATTTTGCGTCTTCTTTTTTGAAACGAGGCAATTGTACTTACATATTTAGCTTCTGCCCATCCAGATTCGGGGCTCCACATCTTGCCCTCACCAATCAGCCCCAGTGCCAGATGGGCTAAGGGGGCGAGATCGCCACTGGCTCCGACAGTTCCTTTTTCAGGGACCCAAGGCAGGCAGGAAGCTGAAATTGGTCAAATAACGAATATTATAGACATCACAATTTCCTTAATTTCAGCAAAAATATTTTTCAATTTTCTCTTTTTTCCCCACTTTTAATAATTTACTATGCCAATTAAAATGCAGCATCTGTTATAAAAAGGTATTAAGCTAATTTTTTTAATTAACACTTTATATTTTACATATATTTTAATACTCCACTCCAAAGAAATGTTATTTTAAATATTTTTTGTGTAAAATCTCAAGCAAATTGAGATGAAAAAAAGTTTTGCATTATATTACCTAAATATTTTTGCAATGAATGCAACTTTAGTTCTTGTAATGATAAAAAGAATGTAGCAATTCTAAGAATTTTTACACGAAACTGGTTAAGTCTTGTAACTTATTATTATATTTTTTGATTGAGAATCCTACCTAAAATTGATAACATTTTCTTTGATTCAACTGACTATTTAATTAAACCGTTAAAATTTTTACACTTAAAAATATTTTCTAATAGACATATTTCCTATTTGAGCTTTATGATAGTTCATATGCGTATATAACAAATGCGTAGTTTACTAAACAAAATATATGTGATAAAATCAGAATTTTGAATATTTTTTTTAAAAAATTATACATTTTATTCTAATATACTAAGAAAAAAACGTCTTTTATCAAATGCGATACGCAAAAAGAAAAAGAACACGACCAGAACTTTTCAAGGGAAACTATGTTACATAAGAAAATCAAGATAAAAAAGTTAGCCATGGATTCGATTATTTAACCTTCTCTTCCGCTTACGCGATGACATAATTCTTGGCAAAGTTTCAACTTAACAGACACTGTGAGGTTATTAGCATTCATACTTGTCAGTCAAAAACGTAACATGTAATTTGTAATTGAAATGGTTTACTTGAACCGTTTGGATTAAATAAACCGGTTTAAGTTAATATTAGTATTAATACAGAAAAGGAAAACAAATTTCTGTTCTTATTTTGTAACAAATTAAATTTAAAGGTTTAAAGAAAAAAATGTTTATGGTATTTTATTTTTTAAATCTTGTATTACTATTTCTTCAAGAATTATTTTTTTCTTTAAATAGAGAAACTTTTTGAAACATATTGAATACTTTGTCTACACAGAGCGCTGAACAAAGTATTCAACATAATAAAATCAAAAACTGCAAACTAAGTTCTCAATAAACCTTACGATTAATTATTATTGTATAAAAAATTTCAGATTGTAATACATTCACCATATTTAAAACTGTTTATATAAAATTACAATCAAAAATATTTATTTATACCCATGAACGTTTTGGCCTGATGGCCGAGTGATTAGCGCTCTGGCACTGGGTGCCATGGGTGTTTGTAGTGGATCGGAATTCACTTTAAACCGTAAGTCCCGGTCTAATATGACTGGAGAGCTTTGGGCTGAAAATTCTACCTCGTGAAAAGAATACATCTCGAAATCTGCCAATAAACAGACGACCTTCGCCCACCATGGGGCTGTTGCGCCAATGAAGAAGAAGAAAAATCTGTGCTTTGCTAAAATAATTCATGAACAGACCGTCGATGGGTGATAGGAGAGTATTATATTTTAGCGTTAATTACCCTCAGTTGCGTATGGTTGGGAAGAAACAGCACCAGACACTTGCTTGTCGATGTGAAACGTTTACAAGCGGTGTCACAATAACTATGGAGTCTCCTAACTTTTTAAAAGCATTGATGAAATGCTTGTCTTCAATGGATTTGAAGTTGTGCCTTCATGAACTTTAAATGCCTGCCTTTTCACTGGATCCGAGTTAAAATATTTTAAAAAATATAATCGCTGTAGCTTACCATTAAATGCATCTATGTAACGGTTGAGAGTTTCTAATGAAATCCCACTGAAGCCTTTAGCGAGAACGTTGATACGCAAAGCCATCAACATCCTGGTTTTATGAGGTGACAATGGAACTCCAACGCCTGTGAAACAAAAAACAGTTTACAGATCTTAAATATTTTTTGAATAATTAATATAAATTGTTTAATTACTTCGCATAATAGCTATTATTTATTTATACAAAAAAAAAAAATCAAACTAAATGTTTTCTCTTAATAACATCTTAAACATTACAAACATGTTAGAATTGTCCTTAATCTTTGTAGTAAATATTTGTGTAAATTTTTTATGTGCATTTGAATTAGATTTAAGATAAGATTTAAAAGTCATTATGAATATTATACTGCTGAATTTTTCTGTACTGAACTTAATTCACTGTATAAAGAAAGTTGTGATATTGATTTTACCTGATTTTAAAAAAATAATATTTTGTAAAAATTTACAGTAAAAAACGAATTTTATTTAAAGGAAAAAAATACGAAAACACAATTTCAGTTATAAAAATATTTTCCTAAATAAAGAAAACCATGCTTACTAATTAAAACTATTACTAATTAAGAATTAATTTACTAATTACTAATTAATTTAGTATTATTAATCATGTACTAATTAATTAGTTAAAATAATTACTAATTAATTAATTAAGATTTTTTTATGTCTATGAACTTAATCACTTTTGTATAATTAATTTTATATTTGCATTCCCATTTTTATACATGAAATTAAAAAAAAAATACATTTTAATTTTTGTAATTTACATTTTGAAAATGGCTTTTTTAATGAAGCGCAATCTAATATTATATTTAAGCAATAATAATAATAATAATAAAAAAAAACAGCTTACCTGCTGCATGAGATCGTATGAGATTTTCTTGAAGTTCTCTATAAAATAAAAATAAAAAAATAAAAATTTAAATTTAAAAAAAAAACCTCATTTATCAATTTTTGAAAAATTTCTAGCATAAATATTATTGCTAACAAAAAAAGTCATTAAATAAAATACAAATAGATATTCCATTTAATAAAAATGAGTAAAATAATAATTGAAATACTTTATAGTATACTTTTTTCTTTATTTTAAGGTATAACAGCATATATATCTAATAAAATGATCTTTATAACTTAAAATACTCACATAATGTTTTCATCACTAATAACTGTGGTCGCAAACTTTCCAAAACCGGTATTCACACCATAAGCCACTTTGTTCTCTTTTAGAATCCTTTCCAGCATATCACGTGAACGATTGATTCTGGATTGAGAATCCATGCTCAACTATAAGAGTCAGAATTAAACAAAATGTTGAGACGTATTTTTGTTAAAAAACAATTTTAAACTGTAAAAGTTATTGCATTTCTTTAAAATATAAAAGAACAGTTCACAAAATATTGATTCTAAAGCATTTGTTTAATATTTACTCAGATGAAAGTATAAATTAAAAGAATCAATTCAGAGATTAAAGATTACCAAACGTATAATTAAAAATAATAAAAGTTAAAACATAATTCACTAATTTTAAATGTTCAAATTTTAAATGTTTGGAGATAAAAGTCTAATTAAATAATAATAATAATATCATAGAAAAGAATGTATGTCAAAATAATAACTATTTTATTAATAATATTTTATTTTATTTACTAATAATAATTATTTTATTTACCATTGCCAACTAAAACAATTTTTTTTTTTGAAGAATCGTATTTTAAAAATGCAAACGATTTTAAATATCAATTTTATTTTAATAAAAATGGCAAACTAAGAATATTTTTTAAAAAGTAATGATGGAAATTTTAATCATATCAAAATTAAAAAGCGATAATTAAACTATATTAATTTTCTGAAAAATGCAAACGATTTTAAACATCTATTTTATTTTAATAAAAATGGCGGATAAGATTATTTAAAAAAAAAAATAATAACGTAAATTTTAATCATATCGAAATAAAAATTATTAATTAAACTATATTACTTTTCTGAAAAAAATACTAATAAAAATTCTTTTAATTTAAAATTTAAAAATTAAGTTATGTTGATATTTCGTCAAATGTATTTTAATTGTAGTTAGTATTGAATATTATTTTTACAAATAAATGGTTTACATAAAGAACAAAATGGTTGTTTTTGAAAAGAACAATTGTTTTATTATTATTATTTTTTTAAGATATATGAAATCTTACAGCTTAAAAATCTCCTTACCTTTATTTTATAGACTCCTTTACCAAGTTTCACAAGTTCTTCAGGAATGAGGTTGTAACCATCTAACGTCATAAACTGAAAAAAAAAAAATTTTTCGTTGTGAAATGAATTATGAAATTAAAACTAAATAATTTTATGATTACTTAATTCTGTTAAGTTGTATAAAATAAAATAATTATTAAATATTTAAAGTAAAATAAATACTTACATCACTAGGAGGCCTAAATTTTCCTGGTCTAGTTAGGTTATTAAGGGAAAAACAAGTACTTTTCATGGAATAAATTTGCTATTCTAGAAATTTTCAAATGTAGTTCAAATTATATTTTGTCTTATTTTGGAAAGAGAAATCAATCATAACTATTAAAAAATAATGATTTTAAGTAATTTTACTCATTATATATTGTTGTTATTATTGTTACTAATATTACTTTTTGAATTTTATACGTCTGATAAATATTTCACATATGAGTATGTTTTATTTTAAAACAAATGCTTTTAAATTAGTCATGTAATTTAAATGACACAAAAATAATTCTATTTTTTTGTAGTTTAATGTCATTATATTATTATCAAGAAAAATTAACTGAAAAGATGAATATTAAAATTTGAAACAATTTTTGTAGATATAAAGTTTACTAAAAATATTGTATCCAATATAAACGACAAAAAATGAGCATTAAAACTACAAAATGTTTATAAAAAGATGTATTTTTAGTGTTAGATTCTCATTGAAAAAATGTTTATTAAAATATTTTTCATAAATTGTTTAATTTTTTATTTTATTTAAAAACTTTTATTCTGTATAACAGAAGCCTTTGAAAGGATACACTTGCTCTGGTACGTAATGAATCTCTGCGGGTGCGGTGACTGGATTGGGTTTGTCAGTCTCCAAAACTGAAACGAAAATTTAAGGAAGAAAATTTAATATAATTGATAAAAACAAACTAATAAATTTTTATTTCATTATAATATAAACTAACAATCATACAAAACATTTATATATATTCTGAATTAGCTCTTTTGAAGTTTAAAATAAAAATTTTTAACCATTTGTTTTTAATTTTAACATTTCAAATGAAGTTAAAAAAGTAAATTTACGTTGTCATGCACTGAATGAAATATTAACTGTTATGTTACTTTTAACTGTTATTTTACTTATACGTTCATATGTTACTTATATGCTTACTTTTAACAGTTATGGCACTTATATGTTTTTTACAGCAACAAATTACCTTTTTACGTTTTTATGACTACATTTGAGATTGCATCATTTGTAGAAATTTTAAATTTGTTTATCTAAAAAATAACGCTTGTATACAGTTAACAGATTTCTGATTGGAAACAGAAAAATTAAGGTGCCTTTATTTTTTAGTATATTAAATAAAAATATTCAGGACTTGTTTACTCACCAACGGAGACAAAATCGTTGTCATCAAGGACATGATTCACTTGGTCGTCAGGATCTAATATCGCACCGCCTTTGGTCTTCCTGATCTGGTAGATCTTCTCCTCCCTCCCAGCCACATGAGAGCCTTGAGGTTTGAGTTTCTCGTACCTTTTGAGTGCTTCTTCACCAATGATGCGGATAGTTGTATTGCTTCTAGTGCAAGGGACGGCAAACCATTCACCCCGGACTCGAACCGAAACCTTCATGATAAAGTACAATATGAGAAGCGAAAACTAGACAAACTTAATGATTGGACTCTCTGAAATTCCTCCACCAATTTTTTGGAATGATTCTAGAGGATCTCAAACAAAAAAAAAGTTCCTTATATTGTTTTGGGTGGCGAAATATCAAATGATTTAACAAATATGATTGGATTTAATTACGATGCTTTACTTTCCTGATACATCAGAAAAAAAAAACTTTAATGAATCACAACAAGGCAGATCGAAATCTCGGAACAGCTAAGCCAATCTATCTCAAAAGAATCAGAAAGCGTTAACTTAGATGTTATCAAATCTAACTCGGGAAGATTAGACAAGAGTGAAAGGGCGACCGCCTAAACAGAAACTCGAAGCCCTGTTGGTTCCCATTTTTATTGGGAAGGAAATCGTGTCATGTTGACGTCACGTCACATCTTATTTTTATTTGTTTTTTGTGCTGAGGTTGGATTATTTGTATCGCTCAGAATTTGATCACATTGTGTTTAACACGTGAATATGTTGACCAAAAAGTCTCCGATGATGTTTAAAGTAGTTGACGACGTATTTACAAGGACTGAGTTGGAAGCATGTGACTAGGTACTTAACAATAACGATGAACTTGAAATTTTTCAGATGAAAGAAATGTTTGGGGATTTGGGAATATCGCGTGTAATGAGCTAAGGGCCAAATACCATATATTTAGTGATAAACGGATGAAGAAATTTCCCTTTCATAAATATTATTTTTGTTGTTTTGTGTGAAAGTGATAGTGCGTTGTACGTTTGCTGATAATTGACAAATGTCATTAAATTCTTGATAGCTATTTTTAGACTGAAGTCCACAGAGAAAAAAATATTTTCTTTTTAAATATGTTTACTTTTTTGGAGAAAATTTGTTGCTGATATTGACAATCGTTTTGGCATGATTTCGTAATAAATATACACGTTGTCCATGGCCATCAAGAGTTTTTTTTGTAAATTCCGGCTTTCATATCAAATCACACTTTGATCTTGACACTGTAAAAAGTTCCAAAACATTTAAATTTTATTTTAAGTAAAATAACCTTTATGATCAATGACAGATTTCTCGACTTCGGAGGTTTTTTATAGCTTTTATAACGCACTTTTTAAAAATATTTTTCTTCTCTGGACATCCTAATCTGTTCTAAATTTAGAGCTGTTTTCACTAAATGTTTCTTTTTGAAGAAGAACCTTCTTTAAACGTACAAAGAAATACTAGATTAATACCTCCAATATATAATAAAAAATTTTTAATTGAATCTTATACATTTTTGACTTCTTAACGATTCTCAAGATTCTCTTAAAAGACTTGCTTCTTTCAAATTATGAAGGGTCAGTCACAATTGTAAATAAGTTCAGAGCTACGTTTATTTTCATTGATGGGTCGGTTATTGATATTTATAATAAATCGTTGTCATTCTACTGTCATCTTGTGCACATAAGGGCGAAACAAACCGGGACCTATAGTTTAACGTGGATTCCGAACCACTCACAAACAATCATCGGCCAGGGGCCAATTCAATTGGCCATCAGGCTGCTAATAAATCGTTGGGTATTGGCATTGGGTGGAGTAGGATAATGTGCATTACTAGCATGGCATTCTAGTATTATTAGTGCATTATACTAGCATTATTAGTTCAATACTAGTATGGCATATGAAAAAAAAGTTCGAATTTCTGTTAAATAAAAGAAAGTTAATTATTTCTACGCCATTATTATTACAAGGAAATAGCCTATAGTAAATAAATAGTACTTCTTCCACAGTTTCTATAAATAGTCAAATCCGCATTTTTGTAGATTCAAGAAGAAACCATAAGCATTTCCGTTGTAATTATTGACTAGAAAAATACTAAATCTTCGCTAATAGGCGCTGGAAAAAATTGGAACTACAAATGGTATCTTTTATTGTTTTCACTACTGAAGACAAGAATAAAACTTAAATTGAGGCGACCTGATGGCCAATTGGCTAGCGCTGTACACCACATGCTTCAGCTTCGAATTTTTACCACTTCTACCTTTTTATCTGGTGGAGGGTTGATGGCAGATGATGGGGATGCTGGTAGGGATGAAGGTAAGGTGTAAAATAACAGCATTTCATGTTCAAGTTGAATATATTTGTTTCTTAAACATAAATCATATGAGTGAATATCAGTTACAGTAACTATCACGTTGTTATCTTGAAAATGAAACTGGTTTCTTCTGATAGTATATGGTGGTCTGATGGCCAATTGACTGCCTCTGGGGCCTGTGTTGCCACAAGCTTGAGATACGAATCCTGGCGGTCGCACGGATATTTATTATTGGTTCGGAACCCAAGTTAAACTATAGGTTCCGCTCTAATTAGCCCAGAGTGTTCAAAAAATGACCGTAGAGCGACAAACCAAACTTAAATTGAGGATATTATAGAGACGTGGGGAATATCTGGAAAGAAATTTGTTTTATGAAAATAAAGTGACATTACTTTTTTGTCAAAAAATCAGACATCATCAAGACGATTTTTATATAACATTATGTATTCATTGATACATTTTATCATTCATATTAATATATTATTCACAAAGTGTAGTGTAGTAAATAGCAGGTAAATGAAATAAATTAAATGAATTTCGGTTATATAGTAAAATTGAATAACTAAATTCTTGCTTTAATATTTGCGTTAGTTTAAAATACAAAGTTTATATTTCCATTTCTTCAACAAGTTATAAAAACAAATAAGTAAAGATGAAGAAAATAGAATCAAAATGTGTTGTTGTTGTTGTTACCTATGGTTTTATTAGAACTCAATCGATACAAATTTGGCCACTTACCGTAGAAACAAAAAGAACCTATAAACAAATCAACATTACAACGGGAAAACCAGACATTCTTAATCATTAAAAATGACCAAAAGGCCTTACAAACAGTTAAAAACAACTTAAATGTTCTAAGGATAAACATTTAAAAAGCAAGAAACATCATAATAAAAGTCCGTGTGATCCAGACATGTTTTTTCTGGCGCTCTAATAAAGAGTACACAAATCACCATTCTATTGTCCGAGCAAACAAGTATTGAGACAGCCTTATTACGTTCGGCCAGGAAGTCTTGTAAAGTTCTTAATCAAAAATTGGCAACAGCCTCTTTGCGAGTTAAATCAAAATGTATTAATTTCTAAATACCAAGCTTACACTAAACTATTTATAATAAAATTTTACATTTTTAGTGTAAGGTATTTCAAATAATTTTTTTTTTGTAACAAATATATAGCTGAAAAAGCATGTATATATGTCGCAGAAAAATTTGAAGTAGAAAGTAATCATATTATCTCCTGAATGATCAATCATTTGCTGTCCCTTTTGATTTGTTCATTGTTGTTGAATTTGGAAATATCGGTGATTGTTAATGATCGCGGAAAAAAGCAGTCGTCAGTGTCATTAATTAACATCGAGATTTGTATTAATGATCAGAAAAAAAACACACACCTCATAATGGCTGAGGTTTAAGAAGTTGTTCAGGAAAGCAACTGTTCGTTTTCATTCTCACAACTGTTTCTAGTTTTAGAGTTTTGAAATAAGCTGGAGTGAAATATAATAGTGGAAATTTTAAATTTGATTCATATAATGTGTAGAATTACTCCGAATTTTTGTAAGAATATTACATATATATATAATACTTTAAATTCTATTTTGTTGTTGTTGTTCTTTTTCCCACTTGGTAGACAACAACAATATCTAGACCAATCCAAGAACCTGTGTGGTCTCATGGATGGAGGGAAAGGGGAGGGGGAAACTTTTGTTTGGATGAAGGATCCGTAGGTAGAAGTCTGACTTGGCTCCGTGACGCTGAAGAAGGAAGGAGTGCATTCTGGGAGGACTTTTTAGGGGCTAACCGGGCAAGATGCTGAACATCCCAAACGTCATCCATTCTCCTCGTTTTTGAGAGGATTGATGGCCAAGTGTCTAGCGCTCTGGCCTTTGGTATCGCAGGCTACAGGTTCGAATCCTGGCGGTGGTAAGGATGTTCGTTAGTGGTTCGAAATTCACTTTAAACTGTAGGTCTCAGTCTGCTTAACCCTCGACCAAACCAAACCAAACCTCCATTTTTGAAACAGTGTCTACAACAAACCCGTCAGCGGATTAAACATCCGCTCTAATGCTCACCAGCGTTGAGCGTTGCCATTACGCCTCGAGTCGAGCTAAATTCTATTTTAAATTCGGTCGCGTAGAATATTATAAAAATTAGCTAAATTTATATATTTTTAAGAAAAACCTGGTTAAAATCTAAAAGATTTTCAGTAATTTTACGTGCTTTTACATTTTAAATTATGAAATTATTGTAAGTAATATTTGGTAATATGGCTTACATAAATTTTCCAAATTGGATATGGGGCAGTGTATTACTAGAAAAAATAATTTAGGTCCTTAGATAAATAGCAAAAAAGAAGAGAGAAAAAAAAAAAAAAATCCGGCAACCTTATTTTTTTCCGTTTCTTTATAAAAATCATGCGAATTATCTAATCTTAATCTATTTCCATCGATTAAAAAATTTTGCAGTTAAGTAAGATTTTGAAATATTGCAGTTGTTCATAAACTTCCAGACTGATTATAATCTGTTTGGATTTAGGAAATTGCTTTTGATAACTCAAAGAAGGGAAAAAAAATCCCAAGTTCAATTTTTGGCAAAGGTCACCTATAATCTATATAGAATGTTCCAAGAACTTATAGAAAAACCATAAGAGATCAAACACAAATTACGTAAAAATAACTAGCTAAATATTGTTAAAAAATAACACCTAAAAATGTCATATTACAGGTAAATCTTCATTGAAATATCCTCTATCTTGACGAAATCTAATAAGTAAAAATAATTTTTTTAACATTTTTATCATAAGCATTTAGTAAACTAACAAGCATTTGTAGTAAGTAAATAATAAAAAAATGAAAACAAATTTATTCTTGTTAATGACCATTCTTGTTAACATGCCATTCAAGATACTTAATGAATATTGCTGACATGTAATTAATCAATGACCTTTCACAAAAATAACCCGAGGAAAAATTTGTTGGAGAAAGTTTACAAATATGCTGATCAAAAGTGAAATTGTTTTTGTTTTTATTATTGACCTTAGAATTAATGGAAAGTTATACTGCAGGCAGTTATTTAAATGATATTCTTTTCTTATGATTTCATGATGTTGAATTTTTTTTGTTCGTATCCTCTTTAGAATTTGATTAATTGATTATTTATAGTATAACCTTCAATCTAAAAAAAGTAATTCCACAGCTGTGATATCTTTAAAGATGTAATACACAATTTTTCCTTTTTCATCTTTTCATAAAAAGATAAAACATTCTTTTTATGCCATTAACAGTAAACGACAGCATCTCTGTTGTTGTTAATAATCCCCCTGGTGCAGGAAAGCCTATATCAGGCTCAACAGACCCCGTCGCAGGCGACAGGTTCATGGCTAAAGGCTTCACGTCTAAGGGCTTCATGGCTAAGGCCATCGTTCATCGCTAAGGGCATGCAGCTTCACTTTAGCGAGGAACCACGAGGGCTGAAGACTGACTAAACCTAAAGACAACGTTCTACTATCATATTAGACCGGGACCTACGGTTTAAAGTGGATTCCGAACCACTAAAATCATCCATGACAGTGCCGGAACTCGAACCCGAAACCTGTGGCACCGAGAGCTAGTCACTCGCCATTAACATGTATATGTTATTAAAATGTTAATAAAATAATTTTTCAATTATTTCCACTGTGCAATGATCTCGATACAAATATTTATTTTACTATCAAAAACATTCTTCTGAAATATGCGTCTTTACTGCGTAACAAAACGAGACAAATAACAAAAAATACATAATTTTTTTGTTTAACCCACATCAACTTTAGATAAATACATTTGAAGTACAAATATAAGTTTGCAACAAAGATGATAAATTTATATTGCATTTTTTTTACAATTCAAGTTTACGATTACTATAACATTATTTCAATATTCATGGATCAGTCAGTATACATAAATCATTACTTTTGATTTTAATTTTATATAAACGGTTTCAAATATGGCGAATATATTACAAACTGAAAATTTTTTATACAATAATAATCAATCGTAAGGTTTATTAAGAATTTGATTTGCAGTTTTTGATTTTATCATGCTGAAAAACTTGAAAGCAAAATCAATTTCTGAGATTTGTTTTGTCAATATACATATTCCGTTATTTATGATGTTTTCCATAAACGTTTTTTTCTGCAGTTATGGCATATAAATTAGAATAAAGTACTACGTTTCCTGTTATTATACTATTTTGCTTTTAATTTAGAACAGGGGTCTCCACACTTTCCAGCCTTGGGGCCATACTATTTACTCCAGTAAGTGCCAAGGGCCAAAACCTCTTTAATTTTTGTGCCATTATCTATAATTTCTAGACTAGTCGCCGAGTACGCGCTCTGAGCGAGCATACGCTTGCTAAATTCGCTGGTTCAATTACTACAATTACTATTGTGTGTATCGATACGATCCTGACACTTGACGACAAGTGGATACCCCGCGGTTTCATTCGCGTTAATTTAGCTTTTCCATTCTTGAGGGATTTTCAGGATAAAAATCATATGTTTATTTCAGGATATATACATTCCAAACATCGATATATACATACATACATATGCGATACTCTTTACCCCAACATAACTACCGAGGGTAATCGCGGGATGTTCACTAATTTATAATGTTAGTGGGATTCATTTCAATTATTTGTTAGTAGTTATGCTTAAGTTAAATTTTCTGCCTATTATGCTTATTATTAAGATTTACCTAAGTAAATAAAACCGAGTTATTATCATTCTGTGTTTTTTATCCAACTTATTACAGCAACAATAAACTATTCGCTGTCGCGGGCCGGATTGATGACACTGGTGGACCAGATTTGGCCCGCGGTCGTAATTTGGAGACCCCTGGTTTATAATGAAATTTATAAAGCCTTTTTCTTCTTCTTCATTGTCACAATAGTCCCATGGTACGCCATGGCCGTCTGCCTACTGGCAGATTTCGAGATAGAAGATGTTTTCCTTTTTAAGGGCAAGGGTTGTCAGCCATACATCCAACAGTCATATTAGACAGGGACCTACGGTTTAAAGTGGATTCCAAACCATTACAAATATCCATCGCACTACCGGAGCTCGAACCCTGTGGAACCGAGCACCAAAGCGCTAGTTACTCGGCCACCGGGCGTCTTATAAAGTCTCAGGTTAATTTAATTATTGAAAATAATATTGGTCATAACCTCAATAATAGCATTGGATTACGTTATTTTGAATATTGGTGTCTGGAATATGTAAATGGAACATATCACTGCTTTCATATTTTTACTTTTTTTGATAAAAACTACTGTTCTAACAGCAGATTATTCTAATTATTTTTAAGAAAGTATACAATGGTTTTAGTAGAAACAGGAATTATTATTGAAAGTAATTAGGTAGAAGTGGTTTATTAGCATGTAAATATCATTATATGTTTACTATTATTGTTGGTTTGTTGCTCTACGGTCATTTTTTGTACACTTTGCGCTAATTAGACTGGGACCTACAACTTAACGTGAATTCCGAACCACTAACAAACATCCATGCCACCACCAGGATTCGACCCGGAAGCCTGTTATTATTGTTGCTTGACCAATTGTTAAGCTACAGGTATTTTTTTGCCTTGTCTGTTAGTTACTAATCTTTGTTTTGTTAAATGTTTAGAATAATATAAAAAACGCAATACGAATTCCAGTAGAACTTTTCGATTTCCTATTAAGACAATTCCTTTTTCAAAAAACATAATTAAATACTTTTACAACTTTAAGCTTTATTTCCATAGCTGAAAGCTCAAGACATAGAGCGGCAGCCAATCATAATTCTATTCTACTGCCTACGTTCCAAATATTACTTTCAACTTGAAATTCATCCAACTTCTCGAAAAGACTTTTCCGGAACGTGAAAGAAGAATCTTTAAGCAATAGAAAATATACAGTGGTAGTCGAGAAATTTAGTTTTGGATGTGAACTTCGGTGAAAAACTACGTATTTCTGACGTTAATCTAAGTACTTCGGGAATACTCTGTAATTCTCTGCGCCTATTTACCTACTACTACACCACATCACACCACACTATACCACATCACACCACACCACACCAGATCACTGTGCCTAGAACTGTGTTGCCCCTATACAGTTTGGGAATGATGTGGATGAGAAGCCTGATTGGGCTCCATGACGCTCTAACAGTCATATGAGACTGGGACCAACGGCTTAAAGTGGATTTCGAATCACTACAAACATTTACGGCACCTCCAAGACTCGAACATGTGGCATCAAGCATCAGAGCGCTAGACACTCGGCCATTCAGACTCCAATAATTATCATACAGTAATCAGTTACAATTAATGCTAATAAATTAGCAACAATTAATTATTCCATGTTCTTATTTTATTAATTTTTTGTTTATTTGAAGTGCTTAAGCGTCTGGCCCCACATTTTCAGAACCACTGACTTCAGTGGTTATAATACCGAAGAGTATATTTCAGTGAATGTTTCTTGAATTAGAACATAAAATGAAAAGCGGGTAGCAACAGTGAAGAATTTTCCTTCGTGACATATTTTGAAACTCATCCTTTTTTATTTCTATAGATCTAAATAGATACTTTCTATTGGTTTTTCAGGAGATCTTCTCGTAAGATATTGCCTATCATATCCTTAGATGTTGCGATATGCGTTGAAAGATGTACAGATATGATTAAGAGCTCATGAAATTTTTTTCCTGAGATAACAGATTTCATATCGCAATATTGGGACACGCGTTTCATCGTTAATGGGGAGATATCACAATTATTTGTTTTTAAATATTTAATAGCGCATGCAAATATGTGGTATGTCGATATAAAGTTTGAGAACAAATGCACTTGAGAAGTGGTGATCATATTTTTTTTAAAAGAACCTTCGAATTATATACAATTTAAATATTTGTGTTAAGAATATTGATGCGGAAGTGTCTTATATCTCTCATATCGGGATTTTTATTTATTTTTAACGAGTTATTTGAATATTTTCCACGAATTCAATAGGTTGGTTAATCCTGCTGTAATGTTGGAACGACCGAAGAAAACCCGACTCGTGGCTCAGTAGTAACGTGCTCTGCTGGTTAGCATTAGGGCTGAGGTTCAATCCGCTGACAGAATTGTTGTAGACACTGTTGTTGTAATTTTTTAATAGACTAATGATTACTTAAAATTACATTCGTGCGGCAATTTCCAGTGCATTATTTTTGTCGAAATATTTTTAAGACGAAGCAAAAACTTAATAACTTTTTTGGAAATGTTGATTTATAGTAAATAAATATTATTATAAATGATACAACAAATTAATATTATTGCGACTTATTAGCAAGTGTAAAATATAATGATAGGCGTTTAAAAGATGTCTAATTTTTGCAATCGTAAAACATGTCAGTTTCATAATCACATTGGCAATTTCACATTAATTATTATACAATTGCAATCATATGGGTAAAAATATATAATTAAGCTACAAATTCGTTAATTTCAGCTAATATAATTTTGCCGTAATATCACTTATAACAAATATTGGCCCGACTCGTGGCTCAGTGGTAACGTGGGTAGCTGGGGGCATTGTTGTAGACACTGTTTCAAAAACGAAGAAGTTCGATGGTGTTTGGGATATTCAGCACATTGCCTCTTTATTCAGACTACCTGGTGAGAGTTTTCCGGGTTTTCTTCCAGTTCCCCTTAAACATCCTCCCGGAAGACACTTCCCTCCTTCTTCAGCAACTCGGAGTCAAGTCAGACTTAGACTTATACCTACGGGTGCTCCAACAGAACATAACAACACTGCCCCTTTCCCTCCATCCATGAATAAATTACTCATGGGGTGGATATCGATTAGGCACAACAACAACACGATCGGAAGAATAATGTTTTTCAGAAGACTTTTATGGATAAATGATCTAAATGTCCATGCTCCATTGGTGGTAGAAGTCCACGCTCCACCCAGAATCAGTGCGATATACTACAACATCCACAAAATCTGCTTGTTTTTTGCATTGTTACGCTGGGATCCTAAAGATAACAGTTACAACGAATCCTATATCTTTAACACTTATTAGGTTGCACTAAAAAAATGCAAAAATTAATTAGAATAGAAAGATTTTGAATGATATGATTGTTAATATTATTTTTAATAACGCAAAATAAAATAGGATTAAATAACATCTTTCGTACTGAAAAGAAGTATCTTTAAAAGAAAGAGATTCGGGAAGTGTTTGGAGCTATTGTTTTCCAGATTTTCTTTTGTCACCCAACTTTATTTATAGAACGAAATAGTTAATTTTTGGAGTTATAGAATTTGCCTAATTTGACCATAAATTACGTACAGACAAGTTAATTAAGCGATAATTTCAAACCAGTTCTGTTCTTATATCAAGACCTGCAGCAGTTTGGTGATTTTTCTTTTTATTTGGGATCAAATATCCTAAAATAGTCCTGATATATAGATTGTGGTTAATGTCTTCAGAAAATACCTGTATTTGCATAATACATGAATGTAATTCCCACCGAGATATTCGATTGTAGACGTGAATCGCTCATGCATACTATTACGATAGCTATCAAGTCTCATAGTTTTGGAAATTGTTTTGAGTAACTATTACTGAGATGCTTAATCGCAGTTTTAGGAATGATGTGAATTAATTACAACGATACCTAATTTTAAACGAACATTCCTAAGGAGGCCATCTGGGGTGCATTCACCTTGCTCCACCCCTTGTCCAATTCAATGAAATGCTATAAATATGGAAAACAGAAAAGCTCCTCTAAGTAAGCGATCAATGATGTTTAATTCTGATAATCGGATAAGAACCAGTGTTTTCAATATTGTATGGGCGGTGGTTCCCAAAGTAACTACTACCATTATTACGCCATACCTTCAACATAGTTAAACTTCTCATTACAGCTTTCAAGAATGACGTTGCTGTTATTGTTGTTGTTGTTGAGACTAATCCTCAGTGTCCTGCAGCGCTGGACGGACATTCCGTGAGCAGTCTACTCATGGATGGAGGGAAAAGGGGCATGTTCTGTTGTATTGGAGCACCCGTAGGTAGAAGCTTGACTTGGCTCCGCGTGAAGAAGGAGGGAGGGACTTCCGGGTGCACATTTAGGGAGAACTACCCCGCATTTGGGTATCGTATATCGTTTCGAAAAACCCGAAAAACTCACCAGATAGTTTGATTCACGAGGCAAGATGATGAATATCCCAAACTCCAATGAGCCGCCTCGTTTTTGAAACAGTGTCTACAACAATGCAGCCAGTGGATTGTACCTCAGCCCTAATGCTAACATTACCACTCAGTCACGAGTCGGGCGAGAATGATGTGGTGAAGTTGAGCCACAGCATTTTGAACGAATACCATGCAAGGTAGCATAAGAGGGATTCCTCCCTCCCTCATCCACGAGTCCAACAGAAGATAAACGAGGATCTTTAGGCCATGCATTGCTGGTCTCGTTTCAAACCAAATACGCTTGTCTGCTTTTTCTCTGAGTAACTTGAAAGCACGTCCCCAGCAGAAATCGAATTCTCGTGAGCTCTCATTACTGAACCACGAACGGATTGGCCTAGTAATTTGTGCATTATATTTCACGAACTCAGTTCGAAATGAGTTAGACGAATCAAACTGAAACCTTCCATGTCAACATTACATCTGTTGGCTACCGAATCATTTCATTGTGTTTGAGGAAAAGGGTGGAAGATGCCCTGAGGGTATTCTTGGTAATTTGTAGTGATTCCAAGCAATAAAGTAGTTCACTGTCCATCAAACAACCCGCAAAGCTAAGGTTCAAGCTTAGTTGTTTAAAATGCTTCCTTATAGAGAAGTAAACACCTCGATATACAATTCAATTGAAAGGAAAAATACTTAAGCAGTAACTAATACTTGAACCGTTAAGAATCAACTGAATTGAACTAAGAATATATATATATATATATATATATATATAAGAGGCAGTAGACTATTTCACTTATGAGGCCCTTTCCCCTCCCATTTTTAAGTTTGTAAACTGCAGTGAACGTATGAACTTTACTTTGGTGCAATCTAGTATTTACAAACGAACAGACTCAATGAGCTGAAAGCTTTGATCTTAATTCAATACATTTTTATGTTTGTTTATTAGTCATATGTGTAGAATTTCTCCTATTTTCGATTCAGTGTATTTACTTTTTTAGAATAGTGTAATTCTAATTTTTCTATCAATTTGAATGTAGGCCCTTCTTGATCTTGAGGCCCTAGGCTGAAGCCTAGTTGGCCTTTAGGAAAATCCGGCCCTGTACACCACACATATACATGCACACACATTACACACACACACACACACACACACACACACACACACACACACACACACACACACACATATATATATATATATATATATATATATATATACATACATACATACATACGCACACACATATATACATACACACACACAAACAGACACATACACGCACATATATATGGGCCAGAATGGCCGAGTGGATAGCGCTGTGGTGCTCGGTTCCACAGGTTTCGGGTTCGAGTCTCGGCGATGCCATGGGTGTTTGTAGTGGTTCGAAATCCACTTTAAACCGTAGGTCCCGGTCTAATATGATCGTAGAGCGTTGAGGGCGCATTGTTACTCCGCGTCCGTGGCTTATCTTCAAGTTACAAGTGCCAAATGGGTAATGCAAAGTGAGTAACGTCTGTGCAGCGCTTTTCTTAAGGCATCCAAGACCAAGCTGTCTAAGTGTTTGCCAGCTGCATTAGAAAGAATATATATATATATATTGCACATTATATGGCCTATTACAGTAAGAAAGTATTGTCCGGCATCGCAATTCAAAAGTGTTTCATAACCTTGATCCCAATCTTTGATCTCATAAGTTAAGATAAAAAATGCGGAAAACCTGATAGGGACAGTCACGGGGTTTACTAAATTTGTGATTAGATAGTGATTAAGGAGGCTGTTTTCCTGTTTTAATTCGGCGACAGATGCTTTCTGATTACCAAGCATGTTTTGGTTCGGCGACAGATGCTCTTGATTGCAGCGTGTTTTGGGTTCGGCGACAGACGTTCTTCCATCGCCGAAATGCACCATGAGTGGGGAAACAGATTGCTTATCGAGGCCGATTGCAATTCGTGAGAATGAAATGTGTGGGAATGTTATCGGGGATCTAAGAGGTACGACTGGAGAACTCATTCGCATGGCTCAATAGCAGGCTAAGTAAGGTAGCCCTAGATTTGTAGCCCGCGATTTTTTAAAATTTGATTCTAAACAAAATGATAGCCTCAAATATCATCATGACAACGTATTGTAAAGAAGCTCAGTTCGAAAAGCCACAAGTTAGCCAAACCGAAATTTCCTTCTTTGAGCCATGAAAGAGTACGATAAATCCATAGGCCATAAAAGTCCTTTGAATGGTTTTTACAAGGAGAAATTCGAAATGACGCATTTAAAAATGTTCCTTAGAAATTTCAATAACAAAGTAACCGTAACTTCCGATAATAAATTATCAACCAATTTGGCAAATTCCTAAATTGACGATTAAAAACGGAAAGGATCACGAAATGGAGTTTTAACTAAATTTATTTTTTTTTCCAAAAAAATCTAAAATTATATATAATTTATATTTTGTTTTAAAATGTTTTATCTTATCCAGTCCATTGAAATTATTAAAAAAAAATTTTTTTTTGCATAGAAAGCAAAAGCTTACCTGAGGTGAACAAGATATCCTTATATGATCTAGAATTCCAGGAAACATTTCTGAATTCTACTGATTGTAGTTGGACAAGTTCTGAAAAAGATAAAAATAATACAACATTAATAACATAATAAATATTGATAACAAAAATAAAAATTTTCGCACATTTTACTGAATTGGTTATGATATTTTTAAGGAAAATTTCAATACTTTAAATTTAATTCTTATTTCATTTAAACACACCATTTACCTTACTTATTATCTTCTTCATTGGGGGCGGCCTGATGGCCAATTAGCTAGCGCTCTAGCCTTTAGTACCAAATGTTTTAGGTTCGAATCCTGGCAGTGTCATGGATATTTGTTAGTGGTTCGGAATCCACTTTAAGCCGTAGGTCCCGGTCTCATATGACAGTAGAGAGTTACAGAGCCCAATCAGATTTATTATCACCCACATCATTCCCAAACTGTAAAGGGGCAACCCATCTCTAGGCACAATGATGTGGTGTGATGTTGTGTTGTATTAGTAGTGGTTCGGAATCCACGTTATACTGTAGTTCCCGGTCTAATTAGCCCAAAGAGTGCACAAAATGACAGTAGAGCGACAAACCAAACCAATCTTTATTGGCTTAATAGCCCAATGGTGAGCCAAGGCTGTCAGCAAGGCTACTGGCAGATTTCGAGACAGGAGATGTTTTTTTTTCTTTTTAAGGGGTAAGGCTGTTAGCCCTACAGACATACTAGACCGGTACCTACGGTTTGAAATGGATTCTGAACCACTACAAGCATCCACAGTACAAAGTTACTCGCACCCGAAACCCTTAGCACCGAGCGCCAGAGTGCTAGTCACTCGGACATCAGACCCAATATAGTTATTACACACAACTAAAATGTCTTTTTATTCAAAATACTTATGAAAATTGTAAAATAAAATTTGGTTATTGAAGGATTTGACAATGAATACACATTATTTTCGCACTAAGTAAAACTTCTAAAATCTTACCTCTAAAAACTCTCCTTCAAATTCATATGAAAATTTTTTTTTTTTTTATTTTAACCGGAATATATATAAAAAGGACGTGCAAATATAACTAGTAAATACAAAAACTAATCCATTTGTAAAACAATTTTTTCAAAAATGTGATTTTTGTAATCATGACAGTTCATTCACTTTCAGTTTAAGAAAATTTATAAATTTTATTAATAAATAACGAAATTATTATAATTTTTAGGTAATGAATAATGAAATTGTAATAATTTTTCAAGTTTATTGTTTAAAAAATTGAAATTAAAAAATTCTTTAATGAAAGCGTTTTCTGAAATCAATACATTTAAGTTTATAAATATATCAATTTTGATACAGTTTTACATAAATATCTAAATAATATAAAAATAAAAAATTTCAACTTAATACATAGTTACTATTAAATTACGAAAAAATAAAATGAATATTAAAAGAATTGACACTATGGTACTTAAAATCAATTGAAGAGCTGATTTCCTAAATTATTTCAGATTTTAAGTTTTTTAAATCTAATACGAGAGTAATACGTGTTCAATATTAAATTCTTGAATTACAAAAATTGAAGGAAATTTGAATAGTAATTTTCCTAAGTTCTTTGATTAAAACATTTACTTTTTTTTCATAAGATAAATAGTGTGTTTAAATTAAATAATATTTTTAATTTGCATTGAAAAATTATTTATTTTATTTGTATCATTTATTTTAATTGGTATTGAAAATCATGTATTGAAAAATCATTTAAACTTATCATTATAATTAGTCAGGAAATAATTAACAGAAAATAATTGAATTAATGAACCCATTCAATTATGGCAAAAGATTATTTAGTCTTTATTACGAGCAAGCTCTCGTAATAAAGACTAAAACGTTAGTGAAACTTAGGCGAACTTAAATAACTAATAATATGTTACTTAAACTTAAACAAACGTTAGTGAAACGATTAAAAAAAGATAATAAATTGATAAATTAACTTGATATAGAACTTGATAAGAATAATAAATAAAAATTTTAAATGGGAATTGTTTAATCCATGTAATATTATCAGATTGATAATATTTTTTTTTTAAAGAATGTTCTAGTAAGTATCCCAGTTAAAATAATACTAAAACGTAAACGTGATTTACTCTTAAAATGCAAAAAAAATTTAAAAAATTTGAAATTAATACTTATGTATTAAGAAAATATATAAGTTAATCAGACGTTATAAAGGAGGGTTATTATTAAATTCCCCTAATTAAGAACATCTTTTAGTTGGAAAACCGATCAACAGATTTTGATCAAAATTGGTATATAGACTATACACAATAGAAATCTAAAATACTGTACCAATGAGGAAGTCGACAATCTTGCAACCCGGAATATTTAGCTAATGTTCCGCCAATTTCTTTAGGATTACAATACTTTAGAGGAATTATTAACTTCTTTTTCCGAACAATATAATGATTATTTATTTCTACTTTGTTAATTATTTGCAAAATTTTTTAGATATAGTAAATAAAGAACATAAATATAGATTCTTTTAAATATTTATTCCGATAAATTATTGATTATTCTGAGATTGTTCTTATTACGTATGTTTACAGTATACGATGAAGAAAATAAACAATTTTTATGATGCTGCCACTCATGAAAATACGAAACAAATAAGAAAAACGATTTTTAAATTTATTAATAACTTATATTTGATTATCAAATAATTATTTTCTTTTTAAGGCTGTTGAAATAATTAAGGTTTTATAAAAACATCGTTCAAAATTAAATAACGGTTTTATAAAAACGTTAATTTTGCGCGAAAAAAAGTTTTTTATTTTTAGAACGTTGGTAACGGCGAAAACGCTGATCGAATGTTTCTTTTTAATGCGGATGGCATAGTTAAGGTTCTGTGGCAACCGTTATTTGAATTCGTGCCGAAAAATGTAATTTTTTAATTTTAGAACGTTAGTTTACGGAAGAAAAAGACCGTTGGAAAGTATTAAATTTTTCTGTGGGTTTCTGATGTTGTTCTTTTTGTTTTATTCGTTCATTTGATAAGAATAGGTACGGTATCCTCCAACAAAGGATATATCAGAATAAAATGTAAGTTATTCTTTGTTTTTTTTCTACCTTTTTTAATAATTTTGTTTTATCATTCGAATTCGGCATCGTAATTTTTAATCGAATCGAATTTCGGCATCGTTTGGCATAAAAATAACAATAATAAAAATTGACGTATTAGAAAATAATTTTGCATAATTTTATCATAACAGTGATTATTATCTTTGTCTAAATGATACATTTATGTGAGTTAGCAAAACATAATTCCACATAATAATTTTTCGATAAAGCTATTAAATTTGGCCTATAAGCAATTTAGCAATAAAATTTTGCCATTACAGGGATAAAATTTTGGCGATAAAGTGATATAAATTGTCGTAAAAGCAATTTAGAGATTTGTTTTGGTATAATAAAATTGGCTTAAAAGCTATAACATTTGGCGCAAAAGTATTCAAGAGATAAAATATTTTAGTTATAAAAATTTGGCGATAAAACATTAACTTTTGGCGTAAAAGCAGTTAAAAAAGCAAAATTCGTTTAGCGAAATAGTTTTGACAATAAAGCAATAAATGTTGGTGATTAATCATTTCAAGCATTAAAATTTTGGCAAGATAGTTATAATATTTTGTAAACTTTTGCTTAAAGACACTTTTATGAATAAACTTTGACGTAATAGTTTTTTGGCAACTAATGTTGGCATAATAGCACTGTTTAGCATTGTTTGGCGATGAATTTTGGCGTAATAGCATTTTACGATGAGCTGCCCAGTGAAGATTTTGGCGTAATAGCATTTTACGATGAGATGCCCAGTGAAGATTTTGGCGTAAAATCATTTTTACCGCGAAAACTACTGGTCCATTCATTACTATGCTTACTTGACTACTTGGCAACTGCTATATTTGACACAAAGGGTTCAGGATTCTAGATTTTTACCAAGATCTGATTTGAAATCATATTCAAAATACAGAATTTGAAATACTTGATTGAATAAAATAATTAAAAAAAAAAAGAATTTTTTTAAAAAATAAGGAGGAATTTTTTTTTATCATTCTAAAGGTGCAGGTAAATAATAGTTTGCTGAATGATGTACCAAGCACTAAATTTACGATGAATAAAAATAGTGAAAATTACTTGATTAACGAATACTTAACAGTTTTCTTATTCCAGGTAATTAACAACATTTTTAATGATACAAATGTGGATTGTCGTACATTTATTTAAAGTCTTTAATACTACCGTCAACGGCTTCAATGCTAAACTTAATACAGTCTAGTCTTGTTAAATTACCCATCATCCCAATCATTACTCTTATGCTTCGACACAAAGGCTGGTAATTTAAGAAAGGTTGACATGTTAAAATATATAAATTTTTACTCAATTTGAAACAAAATTATATTTGCAGTGAAATGAAATTTAGCAGGATGCAGCTCAAATATTAATTCTATACTCAGCTAAGTTTTTTAATCTTTTCAGATGAGTTCAAATTTATTTATAAACTAACACATATAACTCGGCCTTGTACTGCTTCAGAAAATGAAGCTCATTGCTTCTTTTATTTAATCATGTAAAAAGATGATATAGATGATGAAGATCATGTAAAATTTTTTTAAAAATCACGCCTGTTCAAGTCAACATTTTCTCTTTCTTCAGTTCTAACCTTGACAATTTTTGATCTTTTAAATTAATTCTGATTTTCTGATATCTCCCCATTTTGTATAAATCTTCATGCTCTTTTCATTTAGAGTCAATTCTGGTCTGATTAAATCGCGGAATGCGCAGATTGTGATTCGCCATTAATTTTCTCTTGTCTGTCCTCATCATACATTGTCAAGAGAATAAAAATTTATAATCTGATGCGATCCTTGATGGTTAATTTTTCTAACTTGCCATTTTTTTTGCATAAAATTCATTCAACTATTCTTTAGCCAGTCAGAAAATACAAATCAATAGAGTCTGATAGACGAGAACCTATAAAATAACTTTAATGGTTTGGTTTGTCCCTCTACGGTCATTTTTTGCACACTCTAGGTTAATTAGACCGAGACCTACAGTTTAACGTGGATTCCGAACCACTAACAAACATCCACACCACCGCCGGGATTCGAACCTAATCTGAAGCCTGTGGTACCAAAGGCCAGAGGGCTAGAAAATTGGCCATCAGGTCACATAAATTTGTTGGAGATAATTTGTTGATAAATACGACCATAAACCTTTATTAAATAATACTTTAGAACGTGCACGCTTTTTTGAAACAATGCATATCTTTCGTGAACATTTTATTCACGAAAAAAAACACAATATAAAATAATATACAAATCCCATGATTTATGAAAATTTAGAATCCCTTCTCATTGGCATAATATTAATATAATGATTAAAAATACAATGGTATATATCCTATTATATTTACATACTTTTATAACACTATATGATATTTATAAAAACTAACAAACATAAAAGATAACTTTCGCATGCTTTTGATACCCTCATAAAAGTCACAGTTCATATATATGGCTGTGGCTTTAACAAATCTCTAAATTCCTCACACCATATATGAATCTACAACATACATTGCTTTTATTTTGAATGTTTATTCATAGATTTAGATTTTATCAGCTTGAAATTTCTTTCCTTATGTTTATTAGTACAGGAAGATAGGAAAATATTTTTAGCAGTGTTGGTTGGATTTGCTTTATTTAGATCTTTTCATAATAAAATAGTTGTTATCATTACCATTGTAAAACAGAACTTAATGGTTTGCTTTGCGGTGGTGTTATCCAATGTGTCGTTCAGCTTATTCCATAGTTGTTAAATATTTTTAATACCTTTTGTTGGATGGTCTAATTTCTTTTTCTTTTTTTTTTTTTTTTGTCATGTGGTGCTTATTTTTCTTTCTCCAAATACTTGGAATGAGAAAAGCACATTTAAATATATTTTTTTAAATTGCGTTGAGAACTGGGTCATATTGACTATGGCCCTGTGAGCAATCTAAAGTGGGCTGGCTGCACCGACGAACGCTGTTACTCATTTAGTACTACCGAGGGGGCAAGTGTAGCTTTGAGATATACTATGGACGCGCGTAACACTACTCCCACAACGTTCTACTATCATGTTAGAGCAGGATCTAAGGATTCCGAACCCCTATAAACATCCATGCCACCGCCGGGAACTTGAAACCGAAACCTGTGGCAGCTAGAGCCAGAAAACTATTCACTTGGCTATCAATAGAATTGGAATCCTTCCGCGAATCTAGAATTATATATTTTTAAATGTGTTAAATATTGTCTGTAGTTAATTATATGTATGTGGTGTTTGTGCGCATGTAAATAAAGATGGGAATTCTCAAACCTGTGTCTCAACCGAACCACACCCAGTTGCAATCCAGTTGCACAACCCACAACACTAAAATAGCAAATAGTAAAATTATGGTTTTTAAAGAAAAAAATTATTTTAAATAACCATTGACATCAACAAATAACTTTATTAATGCATGAATTAAATGAGAAAAGTCGCCAGATAGAATTCATGAAAGAAATGCGTAGTTTTATTTCCTTATTTTAAAAAAGCACCATAATTCATGACGCATTAAAAAGCCATGAATTCAGAAATATTAGAAAAATGCAAATTTTGAGTCTAAAATAATTAGTTATTCATATTTAAATTAGGAATGAATCATTTAAGGAAATAAAATTGTAATGAAAAGATTTATTCAATTATAAAAACATTGAACATTAATGTGTTGTTGTTGGCAAATTTAATTAAAATTCATAAACACATTTGTCTTTATTTGAATAGTAAAGAGATATTTGTTTACCAAATATGCTCAGGTTTTAGAATTAGATTTACTACAGCTAGAATTTTTGGTTGGGGCCTGATGGCCAAGTGGCCTGGCACTCGGTATCATAGGTTTCGGGTTTGAATCTCTGTGGTACCAAGGAAGTTCGTAGTGGTTCGGAATCCACTTTAAGCCTTAGATCCAGGCCTAATATGACTGTAGAGCATTGGGTTAGTTGTAAAGTTTGTTAGTTGTAGAGCGCGTTTACCTACCCCGTAAAAAGAGAACATCCCCTATCTCGAAATCTGCAAGTAGACAGACAGCCTTGCCCTACCATGGGGCTGTTAAGCAAATGAAGAAATTCACAAATCTTGTTAGAAATCAATTGTATCAACGATATTATCCATTATTAAGTTTGTGTTGAACATGTATATGTTACAGTTACCAATTTAACAAAGCATTTGGATATATATTGTTGATAAAAGAGCATATATTGTTCGGATATACATTGTTAACGAATATTGTTGCTAAATATATTGGAATGGATTCTTGGAAAATAAAATATTCGTATTCATAAAATTTCATTATTTTATTGATAATGACTGTTAGCTTATAAGTGTGAGAAGAAATATTATTGGATTTTAAATACACATAAGTTAAGTAAGATTGAAGATTTAAATATACATGAGTTAAGTAAGATTAAAGATTTAAATATACATAAGTGTAAGGTTTTAAATACACATAAGTGTAAATACACACCTATTTTAAGCGCTATAGAGCTAAGTTTGTTCAAGTATATTAAACTCGTATTTTTAAATACGAGTTGAAAAATACGAAGTATCTATATATGTTAAATATACCTACATTATAAAATATCTATATATGTTAAATCATATTATTTGTACTAAGATTTTAAAGCATTATTGAGTTTTAATAACATTGAATCTAAATGCCCGGTGCTTAACTATGTAGAGCAGATGAACGTTTATCTCATGCGCGTTTGCATTTTTATACAATACGAATATAATAAATCATTTACAATGGGTTTTAAAAAAAAGAGTTTAAGATAGTAACGATAGTAGTGTTTCGATTTAAATAATAACATTTTATGTAATTTGATGTTAGGAGATTTTTAAATTATATTAAAGTGTGATCAAGAATTTAAAAGTTATACTAAAATTACGTAATAGAAAGCATATTAGTTTCAGAATTTTTCTATATTTTTAACATTATTAAACAATTACATGTCGTATTTAGTTGGCCAATTAGACGATGAAAGGTTTCAATGACTATTACAGAAGCTATATTATTATTATTATAATTAATATTTTGCAGTGGTTTTACAATGAAACTTATTTCAGATTCCAAGAAAATGAATTCGAGTTATTGTTTCAGCAAAAAATTGAACTTGCAATGCTGGAAAAAGTTGAAAAATTTATCCAAATCTATTACTTCTCAAATAATAAAGAAATTAAATAAATACGTCAAACAAAAACATGATGCGCCCCAAAATGGCAAAAAACCCAGAAAGATAACAGTTTTAAATATATTTGTCATAGCAACCATTATTTAACGTAGGATTTGCTTTGTGAATGGGCACAAAATGGTTGCTGTTTTAATGAAAACGGCATTAGGGTTTGCAGAAAACAATGAAGAGCAAATTTCGGGCAATAAGTCTCAAGGGAATGCAGCTTCAAAATATTTCAATTTTTTAAAATAATTTCTGATTTTTGTTACAGTTATTTACAAGCAATATTTCATCCTGCGGTTTCATAACAACTACACATGTTAATGCTTAAATAATATCTTAAATTATTGGAACCACCATTCATAAATTATCTATATACAATTCTCGATAACGAAATAATATTTTAGGGTTCATGTGGTATATCTAACGTAACCTTGCCTAAAAGATATTAAGACTATATAAAGATATTAAGAATTTAAGTTCCATGGCAATATTCATTGATATACTTGGTTTGGTTTGTTGCTCTGCGGTCATTTTGAGCACACTTTGGGTTAATGAAACCGGGACCTACAGTTTAACGTGGATTTCGAACCACTAACAAACATCTATACCATCAACAATATTCCAACTTGAAGCCTGTGGTACCAAAGACCAGACCGCTAGCCAATTGGCCATCAGGCCGCCAATGATATACTTGAGATCGAAGTATCTCTAATTCTTTATGTTTTAACGTTAATCGAAAAATTTTAATTGAATTTCAACATTCAACTTTTTCTTTCTCATATTTTAATTTATGCTGGATTTTACTTTCCTTACTATTTTTTCATAATCCATTTTATTAATCCCAATTTAATTTATTATTTTAAACTTTTAATCGATTAAAGTGAACGAATAGGATTACTACAAATTATATTCTTGCAGTTAGTGGAATAAGATGAAATGCAGAACAAAAGGAATAAGAGGAAGAATATAAATAAACTTACGTTAAACGTAAACGCATTGTCACATATTGCATAACATCACACATAACACACACGCATTGTTCGCATAAACATCACAATGAATAATTTTAATAAAATGATACATTTAAGATTTCAATAAAGAAGGTCTAAGTAAACATTTCTATTTGTAATAAATTTAGTCAAATAATTTATTTGAGTACCATTGAGTATCCTTTTGAGTACATCATTTAATTAAATTAAAAAGTATTCAGTTAAATTTTTTACTTTTAGGCTAAACTTTTTTTCCTTTTAAGGTAAATTTCAAAGAATGCATGGGAAAGGTAACATGCCTGCTAAAGGTATTAATTAACGATTAAAGGGAATGATGGCCGAGTGACTAGCACTCTGGAGCTAGGTGTCACAGGGTTCGAGTTCCGGCGGTGCCGTGGATGTTTGTAGTGGTTTGGAATTCACTTTAAACCGAAGGTCCCGATCTAATATGACTGTAAAACGGTGGTCTTAAGGCTGATAACATCTACCCCTTAAATAGAATACATCTCCTGCTTCGAAATCTGACCCATGGTGCTCCAATGAAGAAGAAGATCAATAATTAAAAATTATTTCTTAACAATTATTACGTTAAAATTTTCTTTAATTGAATAATTCAGCATTGTTTAACATCTTTTATTTAAGACAACGTGTAAAAATTTGATCTCCAAATATCTTGAGCCCATTTTAACAAACTTGGATTAAAACTGTCAACATGCTATCTCAATTATCGAGATATTTTTGTAGAACTTTCAATGTTTATTCAAAATGCTTTGGATAAGGAAATTCTCTAAAGTTTTTGCAACAGTGAAATAATCTTTCATTTACAACTATTTGAATTGTTATAATTTGGATTGCTTTAGTAAGGATTTTAGTACGGATTTTGATTTTAGGTCATGTCATGAATCATTATCATGTATATCTTAGGTTCAAAGGAAACTAAGATTATTGCAGTAGATTTCTGTGTACAAATCTAGTTCCCAAAAAGGCGATAAGGGCAAATGGAATGTTTAAGGAAGGCGATAGTCATAGGGTGCATTTGGAGAATAATATGAAGATAAAAATTACCAACATTAAAAAGGATCTTAATAATAAAAATAGTTCTGCTACGATCTGTCAAAGAATTAATCCCTGGTCCTATTTTTTACTAACAACATTTTTAATCACTGCAATTCGCTGTTTCAAATCAAGTTTCTTTAAACATATTTGTGACATTGCTGAACCTACATTTCACTATACGTGAAGAAAAAATATTCCATAAAAATCTTTTGTATTACATTCCAGGTTCATCCAGGTCTAACAATCCTTCCCCGCCCCCTTATTTATATTAAACAAATATAAGTAAGGGGGCGGGGAAGGATTGTTAGACCTGGATGAACCTGGAATGTAATACAAAAGATTTTTATGGAATATTTTTTCTTCACGTGTAGTGAAATGTAGGTTCAGCAATGTCACAAATATGTTTAAAGAAACTTGATTTGAAACAGCGAATTGCAGTGATTAAAAATGTTGACAAAAATAGGACCAAGGATTAATTAGTTAATTAAGGATTAATTCTTTGATAGATCGTAGCAGAACCATTTTTATTATTAAGATCCTTTTTAATGTTGGTAATTTTTATCTTCATATTATTCATTTTACGTATTATTTCTATTTAATTGCGAATGCTATTATGATTGATTTTAATAAATAATTTTGTACTTTTAAGCTTTAAATATCTTTTTCACATGCATAATTATGTTTTAAGTCGTAGGTAGATACCTAAATACATAAAAGAGCATAATTTTTTTACTATATCTGTCTGTTTGTTCGATTAAAGAAGGCAGATTTCGGTGAAAGGGAACCTTTCGTAGTTTTTTTCCTCTTAAAAGGGGGTGATAGGACATATAATGTTCGGGTGAACCACTGGTGTAAATTATTTTGGTAAAAGTATATTAAAATATATCAAAATAAATAAATAATATAATAACACATCTACCGATCATCATCATCATATTTAGCTCAAAAGACTATGGTGGGCCAAGGCCTTCTACCTACAGGCAGATTTCGAAACATGGGAATTTTTTCTTTTTACAGGATAGGTTTGTTATCTCTACGCAAAACCCCCTGGTTTATCACTCTACGGTCATGTTAGACCGGGACCTACGGTTTAAAGCGGACCAATACAAACATTCACGGCACCTCCAGAACTCGAACCTGAAATCTGTGGACCGAGTGCTAGTACCGATACCATCAGGCTCCATACCAACATATAACTTCAACAGCTCATGATGAGTCAAAGCCGTCTGCCCATAGGCAAATTTCGAGACAGGAGATGGTTTCTATTTACAGTAGGGTTATCAGCCCTATGTCCAACGTTCTACGGCCATAATAATCGGGATCTAAGTTTTAAAGTGGATTTAAAATATACAAGCATCCACAGGACTCGAATCCTAAACCTGTGGCACTTTGCGCCAGAACTCGTCACTCGGCCTTCAGGGCCCATACCCACCCGTAATTAAAACATATATCTACCTCTACATCCTTAAAAATATCCTAAATAGAGTAAAATATTTCGATGTTTTTGTCGTGAAATTGATTTATTTAAAAGCAGCATAACGATTTTTAAGACAATTAGTCCCAATGTAGATAGATCTTAAAAGAAAACAACATTATTTAAAATCTATTAACTTCATATGTAATATAAAATAATATTTTGTTTATTTACTTATAATGTATATTCTTTCAGTCTTTTACTTTTAAACTAAATAAAAATGATGGTATTTTAAAAATACCCAAAATTAATACTTGTTTGTTAATTTATTAATCGAATAATGAACTAAAAATAAATTTTATTTTTGTATTATTTTCAATTACCAGTAACTTATTATAAATATTTTGCATTTAAAAGATTTTGCTGTGAAACCTTTGATATTAATAAGATTTTTAAGAAACATGTTACCATACGATACTCTAGTACTATTTAACGTAAACTTGTAATAAAATGTCAATTGAATAAAATCAATGAAATATTTAATTGAAAATAAAATGAGCCTTAAAAATGAATGAATTAAATGAAATGCGAAACCTTTGATGCCAGTAAGATTTTTAAGAAACATGCTACCTTACAATACTCTATACAATTTAACGTAATCTTGTAGTAAAATGTCAATTAAACAAAACCAATGAAATATTTAGTTGAAAATAAAATGCAAATAATTTAATGTTGACCTATTAACTTTTTACATTAATTTTTTTTCTATATTCGATATGTAATAACAATAATGCCGTGAATTTCAAAACTTTATTTGAATGATAAAAAAATTATTGAAAAATTTAATTTAATTTCTTAAAAATTTATTAAAATCTATTAATACTTAACAATAAATGTTAAAAAATTTTTGCTATTTTTAGATTACACATGTAAACAGTGAGGCGAGGAACCTTACAGAAAGATAAAGTATCGTAAGGGCACTGAGTACACTAAATTTATGACCCCGAGATTTAAAAAGTACAATTTGATAAGAATACTTTCTAATCTCTATTTATTTTATCTGTGGAGTTCTTATATGGTTTATCAGACTTCCTTACAATCAGGCTTTTTTGTTCTTATCTGTATAGTTAAGAAACATCCAACGATAATGTTTCGAAATTTCTCTAGAAAGAATGAGACGTTGCACCACTGACTCATGAAAAGCGTGTGAAAGACACCATTCCTGATGGCAGACGAATTTTCGGTGGCGTGATTTTAAAAGTAAAGCCATTACAAAGAGTTACATACCCGTTTTACTGAAGAAAATGGGAAATATATATAAATTAAATATATATAATGTTAATATATAATATATAATAAGTTAAATATATATGTTAAAATATATAAGTTAAATATTGGTATATAAAATTTATTTTTTGTATTTGATGAAATTATATTATTTCTTTATATGCAAAAGAGAAAAAATATGAGCTATTTTTTATGTACCTAAATTTTAAAGCGGCGTCTGATGGCCAAGTAACTAGCGATCTGGCGCTCGGTGCATCAAGTTTCGGGTTCAAATCCCGGCGATGCCATGATTATTTGTAGTAGTTCGGAATCCACTTTAAACTATAGGTCCCGATCTAATATGACTGTAGAGCTTTGGGAGTACAGCTAACGTGGGTCCTTCTGCAAACTATTTGCTTGCATTATCACTGAGCGACTAGGGTAATATTATATTGACTGTATCCTTTTTTAATCATTATGATTAATATAATGATTTATTTAATTGGTAATGGTCTACTTAATTTTTCATAATGATGTACAGAATTGTATGCCATATCTGCCCTTAAGAATATATGCTAAATGCGTATTATTCCATGTCGCATTTCAATATCTTAAATTAATAATTCGGAATTTATAATTTGTCAAGAATTATAGGATGGGGTTTTAAGGAGAAGAATTATTCTTAATACTCTAGTTGGAATTTACAGGTTGGATTTAGATCTTAAATTAATATTTAAATTTTGTAATTATAATTTTATAGTATTGAAATATTCCATATTTTTCACCATAGCTATTGACCTGTCAAAATTTGCTGTGAATGTCTGTGTCAACCACGGACTGTATCAAGGGGAAGCTTTGAGTGCACTCCAATCTGTCAATGAACTCCAAAATAATTCATTTCAGTTTGGACGGAAAATGTAACGTATGTGGAAACGTTTGCCAATTTTCAAGCTTCGTTCAGCCTAGGATAGGTTCCCATCAATGAATTTACGACCTTTTGAAAGACGTCGATAGGTTTGCTCGTAAGGGGGTTTGTGCTTAGTGTTCACAATGCAATGACCAGGGACAGAGGAACATTCGAACTAATGTTTCAAATCTGGACACGGCTTCAGATTTAGAAAGAAGTTTGGCGGAATTCTATCAGCCTTCCCAAACAAGCCTACTTATCGTATAATAATTATTAAAAAATTTAAAAATTAGTGGAAATATACAAGATATTAGGAATTAACATTTAGGAAAGCAAAACGCAAATGATATTAATAAATATAGAAATTAATATTTTCAGATTTTTCCTACCTTTTTCAATTCCTACCACTAGAATAATACGCTTTTTTAAAGTCAGAAGAATAATACGCTTTTATTAGCTTCACCTGTATGTTTGTATGTATGTAACTGACTTTTTCCCCTGGAGATCTGTTTCTCCTCATATACACTATTTAAGCTGCAAAGAAACATTTACAGGCATCTTTCAGAAAGAAAACAGTTGATTCTTTTTAATACTCTTTTATATTAGTTTCACCTGTATGTTTGTTTGTAACTGACTCTTTGTTTACTTTTTAGTTTGATTAACTCTAAAAGCGTGTTTTTTAGTTTTTGTAAACTATTTATTTATTTAAGTACTAAATGACTTTGTTTATTTAAGTACATAAAAAATATCGATTATGATCGAGAGATTTTGTTGTAAAATGCGTCTCTGTATGTTTGCCGGGATAATCGCTTCCCTTTATAATTTTATCACTATTTATGATATGATATTTCAGACTTTTATTAGAAATCATACTATTATTAGTTACTTAATTAAAAATATATATTACATCGGGAAAATAAAATGTTTTGATAATTTTCCTGCTATGTTATGCTGAGTAATAAAATTATTAAAAATATGATTCGGATAACTCCTTAAATAGAAACTTTTTAAATTATCTTGCTCTTTACTTACAATATTTTATGAAGATATACTTAAATCTAAGAAAATTATGGTCAAAAGGAATTTATTTTTAGTGACGTAAAAACACAAAGAGAAAGAAGTAATATTTAAAAAAATGTTTAAGTCAATTCCTACTTTGGTCAACAAAGAAAATTTTTATTTTAGTTAATTTTTATTAAATAATTACGATTAATATAAATATGTATATGCATATGACAGAATCACAATATTAAGTGGCAAAATAGAAATCGAATTTTCTTGCAATTTTCCATTTTCCTTTCTATATATGATGTTGGACTATAGTTTTTGTTTGTAATTATTTATTCGCTTTCAATTTTTTTCGTTTCTAATTTATGAAGCTGATGGTGGTCTATAAATTCGCAATTGAAGCCAAAACATAATTTATTAAATTTAATTAATGAATTAATATTTGAAAAAACTGTATTAACATCAAGTGTCATCCACTACAAGTTTAAAAAAATGTATTTGAACTTGAGTGGAGGAATAAAAAGTATTTTATTAACGATTGAACAAGATATATAAATATATATAGGGAGAGTAACTAATAGAAAAATTCAAAATTAGAGCGCTCTGATACGAAATTTAGTACAAAATTAAATGCAATAATTACGTTATGATATATTAACAAAAACATTTGTAAAAAGGAATTTATATGCTATTAACTAAATTATTTTACTGAAAAATAATCGTGCCATTTAAATTCTTGTTTTAGATCTAGTACTTTAAAGTTTGTTTTAAAAATATTTTTCGTATTAAAATTTCTTAAATATGTATTGGAAAGACGGGTGAAATTTTTAATCTTTATCTACTTTTAAAATAAACTAATAATGGGAAAAAATAGTGTCGACATTTATTGTCCAATTGCTTTACTTATCCATCATAAAAATATTATTTTTTCTATGTTTAGTATAAACCAGATCAAATGTAATTGTAAATCCAGTTTAAAAATGTAAAAAGTTTTTACGAATAAATTACTTTCCTTTAAATCAATATTTTTGTAGGACAAAAAAAAAATTAAATTGAAATTTATTTCTTGAAATTTATATAAATAAATACTTCGATTTTTAAGTAATTTTGAATGAATTTGTGAAAACTCAACATTGAAAGTTAATATTGCTTTTCACATTCCTAATAAGAGTTTCTCAACTTTTCTGACAAGTAAAAAAAGTTTAAAAAATTCCATTTTATTTTACTAAAAATTCTGCAAAATTCAAATATCAATGTAAACAAGCACCAATTTTAATTTATTAAAATATAACATGCAGTTTTAAAACGATTGTAATCTCAAAAGCTATTGTCACTCAATAAATTAATTTATATGAAATATCACGATTGTTTTTTTAGTAATATTATTTTTAATATACTAAACACAAATTTTTAAATAAATTGATCTGTTTGGATTTGATAAGTTATTGGAAGTAAAAACAATTTTAAATATTTTTAACATTTAAAACTGTTACAACCGTTCTTATCTATAAAAACAACATTTATTCTTATCTGTAAAAACAACATTAACATAAATTTTCAAATAAATAAATCTGTTTGGATTTGATAAAAGTTATAAGTCAAAACAATGTTAAAATATTTTTAACATTTAAAACTGTTATAACCATGCTTATCTATGAAAACATTTATTTTCATAAATTAAATAAACTAGATTAATTTATTTTCTTAAATAGATAATTCCGAATATAAAAGGACATTGAAATATAATTCATAAATTGACGTATATATTTAAAAGCTTTTAATTTATCTTGATTAATTAGTGTTTCAAAAAAGTTATTTATTAATATACTTTTTCAAATATTTTTATATTATTATTATTAATATCTCATTCCTGAATAATCCTTCCATTCCTTAACATTAACAGTTAATTTCTTCAATAAATTCAAATCTAAAATAATATTGGAGTATTTTATGAATGGTGACATGAAATATAGCAGATCATTTTTATTAGCATACCTGAATAAAAAGTAGATAAATTGTTAATATTCTGAAATATAATTCAAAAGTTGACGTATACATTTAAAGTTTTTTAATTTATCTTTTATTAATATTCCTGAATAATCCTTATTCCTTATTATTATAATATCAATTGGAGTATTATTATAAATTCAAATCTAAAAAATTGGAGTTATGAATTGACATTTTACTTTTAAGATATTATTAATATACTTTTTCAAATATTTTTGTATCTTTCTTATTAATATCTCCTTCCTGAGTAATCTTTGTTAAGTTAACATTAATAATTATTCTCTTCAATAAATTCAAATCTAAAATAATATTTGAGTATCTTACGAATGGTGATAAGAAATATAGCGAATCACTTGCAGAAAAAGTATATAAATCTCAGTACTCAAAAGAGACTCGATATTATTGTATTTATAGTAATTTTTAATATACTAAACACAATTTTCAAATAAATTAATATGTTTGGATTTGATAAATGTCATTGGAAGTCAAAACAATTAAAAATATTTTTAACATTTAAAACTGTTACAACCATTCTTATTTATAGAAACAACATATATTTTCTTAAATTAATTAAATAAATATTAAATTAACCAGATTAATTTATTTTATTAAATAAATAATTCCGAATTTAAAATGATATTGAAATAAAATTTATAAATTGACATATATTAAAAAGTTTTTAATTTATCTTGACTAACTATCGTTTCAAAAAAGTTATTTATTAATATACTTTTTCAAATATTTTTATATTATTCTTATTAATATATCATTCCTGAACATTAACATGTAACATTAACAATGATTTTCTTTAATAAATTCAAATCTAAAATGATATGGGAGTATCTTACGAATGGTGATAAGAAATACAGCGAATCACTTGTAGAAAAAGTAGATAAACTGTTAATATACTTTTATTATTATCAATATACTTTATTATTATTAACATTACTTATTGTTATAAATTGTTTTAAGTTATTATTGTCATACTTTTTCAAATATTTTTATTAATATCTCATTCCTGAATAATCGTTTTAAATTTAACATTAAAAATTACTTTCTTTAATAAATTCAAATCTAAAATAATATTGAGGTATCTTATGAATGGTGATACGAAATACAACAGATCACTTGTAGAAAGAGTAGATAAATTTCAGTACTTACAAGCGACTTACAAATAATATTACTATAAATACAACAATAATATCTTGTATTTATAGTAATATTATTTTTAATATACTAAACTCAAATTTTTAAATAAATTAATCGGATTGGTCTTGACAATGGTTATAGCAGTTTTAAATGTTAAAAATATTTAAAATTGTTTTGACTTCCAATAACTTTTATCATCTATCAAAACAGCATTTATTTTCATAAATTAAATAAACTATATTGATTAAATAACCTACATTGATTTATTTTCTCAAATAAATAATTCCGAATATATTGAAATATATTTCATAAATTGGCATATATTTAAAGGTTTTTAATTTATCTTGACTAAGTAGCATTTCAAAAAATTATTATTAATATATTATTCTTATTAATATCTCATTCCTGAATAATTTTTGTATAGCTAACATTAACAATTATTTTCTTAAATTACTTAAATAAATATTAAATAAATTAGATTAACTTATTTTCCTTATTAGTTTAACTTATTCCGAATATAAAATATTGAAATATAATTCATAAATTGACGTATATATTTAAAGGTTTTTAATTTATCTCGACACAGTAGTGTTTCAAAAAAGTTATTATTAATATACTTTTTCAAATAATATAAAAATATTAATATATTATTCCTAAACATTAACATTAACAATTACTTTCTTCAATAAATTCAAATCTAAAATAATATTGGAATATCTTATGAAGGGAGATATGAAATACAGTAGATAAATTGAAAATAGAGATAATTTAGTAGTAGATAATTTAGTAGTAGATAATTTATAGAAAATAGCAGGTAGTTCAAAAGTAATATACTTTTATTATTATTAATATACTTTATTAACATTACTTATTATTATAAATTGCGTTACGTTTAAGTTATTATTAATATTAATAAGAATTATATATTAATAATAAGTATATCTCATTCTTGAATAATCTTTGTTAGTTAACATTAACAATTACTTTCTTCAATAAATTCAAATCTAAAATAATATTGGAGTATTTAATAAGTGGTATTATGAAGTACAACAGATCACTTGATGAAAAAGGTAGATAAATTTCGGTACTTACAAGAGAGTCGATATGGGACCCTTGTGGTTTGGACGATCGAAAGCGATTGATTAATTCATCGCTTACCAGGGCATTACATAGTGTTATATTAATCCATTTTTTTTTTGCTGCCGACCGACGTAGTTCTCAAGGGCAGAATGACCCAATCATTTCTAACGGGCGGAAATATAGACACACACCACCACCACTGGATTACCTTCGAAGCCCTTATTTTTCCTTATTGTAGTGAGTTCACGTTCATATGCTGGAAAAACCAGATTTTATAAATCTCGGCTGTATGGTAATTTTTGTGTCTATAGGAACCCTTGAAAGTAAAAGTAAAAAAAATAATAAAAAATCCTAGGAAAGAAATAGGCCAGACAAAAATCCTTAATGTTTCCTGATAAAAAAGGGATTTTAGGTACAATGTAATATTTTTGAGGGAGTTTAATGTTTATATAAGAATTGATGATTTATTTGATTTTTGAATTTCGACATTGTTTTCAAATTAAGACTAAGATAGTATCAACTGAATTAAAAAAAAATTAAGAAAATATAGAGTTATAATTCTTGGAACTGTTCAAGCTTCCTTGTTGAATATTTATTTATAATAATGAACTTTTAAATTCAAAAATTTTATGTTTGGAATTATAAATATGTAAATTCATTTAATTTAATTCCGAATTCAATTAGTATTCTACTTCCATATAAGTTAATATTATAAATGCAACTTTATTTGATGTTTAAAAATGTAATTAACTGTAAATGAGTGGGTTCATTTAACTTATATAATATTTATAACATTAAAACGATTAGGAATTTACATTACACGAAATTTTGTTTGTACATTTGGCACAAAGGGGACAGAATTCAAAAGCTTTGCCATAATTAGATTCAAATCTGAATAGGTTTGGTTTGGTGTGTAGCACTATGATCATTTTGTGCACACTTTAGGCTAATTAGACTGAGACCTACAGTTTAAAGTGGATTCTGAACTACTCACAAGCATCCATGCCACCGCCAGGATTCGAAACTGAAGCCTGTGGTACCAAAGACTGGAGCTCCAGCCACCAGGCTGCTAGTCGGAACGAAGGCAAAAGAGATGCAGTCGATACAACCTGCACTGTCGGAGTTCTCGAGTGGTTTCAACGATTCTGTGCCAGTTTATCAGACCCAGTTTTAGGTTGGAGTCACTAAGATGGTTGGCGACCGGTTGGTTGACAACCGTCTATTGCAAATGCTAAGAGGATTAAATTCTAGAACCACGCAGTACGCCCTTATGAAGGTCAACGAGAAATTCACAAATACTTCCTTGTTAAATCTACGTCCTAAACTAGTTGTTAAACCTAGGGTTGCAGTTTCCGTTTGATTGTCTGTAGAATCAGGATCTGCAGTTAAATAGTGTCCGAAAGTGTTGAAGTGTAAGAAATAGCAGGGCTAGATTTCCGGTGCCCATAGGAAAGCTAGTTTTAGTCTGTCAATGCCCCTCACAACCTTTTTGGCGTTGACAAAAATCTGGTATATTTTTTGTGTCGCTCCATAACAATGGATGAGGACTTTAATACGTCGGCTCCAAATTTTGTGATCTTTGTGTGTGAAGACTGCCTTTTCATAGTGCGCACTGGATGAAGTTGGCTTCAGGAAACACGCGGCTGTCTGGCAACTATACCAAACCAGTTGATTTAGGACTACCGAGGGAACACTGCAATTGAGGTGCTGGAAGTTTCTTCCGGAGTGTCTGTAGAACTATGATCTGCAGTTGAAGTAATAGTGTAATGTAGCCCTGCCATTTCTTCGACGAAGAAATGGTAGGGATACATTTCGGGTGACCATAGGAAAGCAGATTTTAGTATGTCAATGCTCGTCACAACCTCTTTGGTATTGACAAGAATGCGGTATGTTTTTTTGTGTCTCTCCATAACAGTGGGTGGGGACGTTAATAAGTTGTCTCCCTGTTTTTTTATCATTGTGTATGAAGATAGTCTTTTGACTGTGCAGACTGGAAGAAGTTGGCTTCAAGGAATACGCGGCTGTCCGGCAACGTGGGATTGCAAATTTCATGAGGCTTGTGCTCTAGAATCATCACAAAACTATTACTTTGATTATTTCATTTAACTATAAAATTGTTGTTATTTACAGCATTTAAATTTAATACAGTAAGATATTTTAAATTAAAACTATTCAATATGGAAAGAAACTAACTAGTATTATATAATTATTCATAAGATCTCTTGCATAGTAAAAGGGATTAGATAAATTTTCTATTTTCAGTGTGAAAAATTTGAAAAGCATCTGATAATCACTTGTGAAATGCGTCAAAATAACTGAATTGACAACTTAATGGACGAAATACTACTTATCATTATACAAAATATACCTTCCAGTACAAAAAATACTTCAGTAATTGTCTCATGCTTCAAACATAACTTTAAGCAAATGCCATGTAACTAACCGACTATGACCATAACTCTCTTTTTTTGCTTGCAGCCCTCTGCAGACAATGGCCTCTGTACGATTAAATTAATCATGTTGTCTGCTTCTTGTCAAAACTTACTTGTTCCGGATTTTGAGCATTAGATTTTCTCTTTAAACGATTTAACTGATGTATTTTCTCATAGCCCTTTTCGCAAATCTAATATAAGTGGAATTTAATTTTCATCAGATTCAAGTCATCACATCAGAAAATTTGATTGTTTTAGTGGATTTTGCAATCGTAAATCATCATTTTCATGTCATAATACATAAAAACGATGCAATAAAAGTGTGAAAACTTTGCAATAATCTAAGCAATGATGTAATTTTTAAGCAAACTGTCTTGATTGATGTATTCACTGATGTATGTACTCATTTCACTTGTCTTGAAATTGTAGAAAAGTGCTTATTGTAGTCAGCGCAATGAACACCCAATTCGGAAGGGTGATTTATATACAAATAAAAAAAAAAAACAAGACATCACAGGTGAATTGAAGGACGCTATTAAAGACATTTTCTGCAAATTGTAATGAGTTCGTACCAGCAATATAACTCGGAGAATCCACCTAGATAATTTTACATGATCGGCAAAGTAGGTATAAAGTATCAAACATAGCCCAAAACTTTCGAAGCGAAAAAAGTGTCATTTCACGAGACTGAAAACTCTTCTGAACCACAAGTGCAGCTGTGAGAAAGATTAGTGGTAGTTGACCAAAACATAATAACGCTAATGGATGGCAGATACATCATCATGCAGGGAAAAAGAGATCGATGTCATTTAGCGAGTAATATTGCTCATCACCTGCTTATGGAAACGAGTGACAAGTGTGAAGCTTTTTGTAAACAGATGCCTTCACAAAAGTGGTCTATTTGCCGACCGCACTATCCGTTTGATAGCTGCCCATTCGTGGTACAGTGTAGACTAATGAATAAACTTAAACATTGGACATCTCATTAATGGAATCACGTCCTCTTTACAGATGTGTAGTTTCAATTAACAAATGGAGAGATATTCAACAATGCCAGTAGATATGGAGAGAGGTATATACATGTTTTTATCAGGGAAAGACACTATTAAGGTTGTCGTCATGTACTCGTTTGAGGAGATATTGCGATGAATTGCGAGCAAAACTCCAAATTTTCAAAGGAGATATTATTACCGAAGATCGTTGTAGTTAGTAAGGGATCCTTCCCAATATATTTCTGTTCTAAAGTGCTGTTGATGCTTCGTTTTTATGGACAATAACATCCGGCCACATCGAACTTATGTCATTAGGAAGTTTTTAGAAATTTAAGATATTTGAAACTATTGGTTAGTGTACTCTCCTGATTTTAATCTCGTACCACATTGTGTGTGATGCTTTGAGGAATATGCACTTTCATCTCAACAGCTGTTGAACAATCTGGTGTTGAGTACGGGGAGAGAATGTGCAAAGTAACAGTAGCAATTACGGGAGATTATATCCCTTCTATAGGGTATCATTTTGTTGTTTTTCTTGGGCATACAAGCATTTATACCAACGCTACTATTCACTATATCTCATGGTGGTTTGATTTGGTTCGTTTGTCACTTTATGGTCACTTTTTGCACACATTGGGCTAATTAGAACGGGACCTGCAGTTTAACATTGATTCAGAACCACTAACAAACATCCATCCACCCCCAAGATTCGAACCTGAAGCCATATCTCATGATGCAATTTAGTTTCCTATGTTCTGTTAAAATTAAAAAAATATTTTTTTTAAATGGGATGTCTTGGGAAGATTTAAATTTCCTTTAATGTAATATTTATAAACTATTGATTAAGTCAAATTTTATTTTTGGTTGAAAAGTAAAGAAAAAGGTTTTTTATTTTTTTAGACCATAAATTCTACTGTTAGCCCTTATTAATTTCAGCATTTCAATTTTTCAAGATACTTATTATAATAGTCAAATATTTTAAAATTTTCGAAATGTTAATTGTTTAAAACTGGTGAAAATGAGGAATAAAAGTTCAATTTCTGTGAGTAATTTTCATGTAATTTATTGGGTTTACTAAATTTATTGTGGATAAGTCTAGATAATATTTATCAAAAGTCTAAATTCTAGATAAACTCCTGTTTTGTTATTTTATGGGGGATTTTTTTTATTCCGTAATCAATTTTTCCCTAAAATAATATTTCTATGTGTTACATATAACTGGCAAACATTCAATTTATTTTAATTATATTTTCAAATTTGTATTTGTTTTTTAAGATTCTGCAATTAAATATTTTCATTATTTTTGCATTTATTCCATAAAAAAAATTCTATTTTCTGAATTTTGAAAATTTTTTTTTGTTCTTTACATATTAAGTAAAGTTTTGTGTTATAAATAAGTATATGAATAAAATAAACCATCTGTTTTTTTTTATATCAGCGCATGCTCTGCGAACTGAAATAAAATAAGATAAATAGTCTTATAGTCTTGTTGCTTTTTAAATGTATTTAGAAGAATTGACAGCGAGAAACTTTTTTTTATATAAATGTGTAATAAAGTTATTATTTTTAAAAAAATTTCAATCATTTCAGGAGCCTAAAAGCGTTTGTTTTTGTTCTTTTTTAAGAATATATTATATAGAGGCTAAATTGTAGGGCAAATTCATAAATAGCGAAGTAAAGCATTTATTAATTAGGAATGCATACATTTAATTTGATTTATCTACAATATTCTATGATCTAAAATATGTAAACAAAAAAATTTACGCCGGTGGTTGCCAGATTAGTTTAACATACTGTATTCAAAACCTTGCTTATAAAATTTTCTATTAGTATTCTGTGCATAACTTTTAATTTCAAAAACTCTGTTTTGAATATCCAATTCTGATTGTTTATCATTGTTTTGGAATATTTAAATTAACATTTCAACATTTGGATTTTTTAACTTAATCGATTACGTTTATCAAAAATTAATATCTATGACATGGATCAAAAATGATTTTTTTTTAAAGAAGTTCATACAATAATTTTTTTTTCTTTCTAATGCAGCTGGCAAACACTTAGACATGGACGTCTTGGATGCCTTAAGGCAAGCGCTGCACAGACGTTACTCACTTTGCATTACCCAGGGGATGCGTGTAACTTGAAGATAAGCCACGGAAGAGGAGTAACAATGTCCCCGCAGCGCTCTACGATCCTATTAGGACCGGGACCTACGGCTTAAAGTGGATCCCGAACCACTGCAAACACCCATGGGCAAAGCCGGGATTTGAACCCGATACCTGTGGTACCGAACGCCAGAGCTCTAGCCATTCGGCCATCAGGCCCCTAGTTTATACATTAATAATTGAATAGAAAAGATTCAAATTAAAAAAGAATAATCTGTTTCAAAAAAATTTGTTTCAAAGGCAATTGTATGAGAAAATCTTACATATGGTTGAAAATATTAAATTAATGAATTGCTTCAATTTCATGGTGTAAATTGGTGAGATACTAATTGAATAAGGTAAGCAAATATCAAAATAAAAAATTGCTTTCCGTTGTAGCCGAAAGACTCAAACTTTTGTCAATAAGTAGATTTTTAATTATTGAAAAAAGTCAATAAAAGTACTGCAGAATTTATAAGCTCTGAAAATATTCACGAACATATTACTTAGAAATATATGTATTTTTGAATAAGAATTTTTACAATGAAAACTAACCGATTCTTCTTTAACGGCGCAACAGCCTCCTGGTGGGCCAAGACCATCTGCCTACAGGAAGAAAATTGGGGTTGTCAGCCCTACGTTCAATGCTCTACAGTAATGTGAAACGCTTTCGGCATTCATATCAGCGGAGCCCTACAAAATGAACTCCTAAGGCCTAACGCACACTACAAATATCGTAAATGGTAGTTAAAATCCTCATAAAAGGTTGGTATTGCATTCTTATAAATTTCAAATCGTCCAGATCCTGCGACCAAATGATCGCTTAAGATGGGTAGAGTTCGCAATTAAAAAAAATAGATGCCAAAAACGGTTATTTAAGAGGTATTTTTTTCTGGTAAGTCAACTATCATGTTTGCGAAAAGATAAATATTTTTATGTTTATTTACTGGGTATCAGAGGATCCATATATTTCTGCATAGTTAGTGAGAAACAGCTCTAAAATTAACGTTTGGTGTAGGTCTCATTCATAACACAATTTTAATTCTACTAAAACAGTTTGTTTATAAAATTGTTTAGATAGTACTATTTTAATTATTATATGATTTTAAAAGGGGAATTCCCAGTCTTAAAGGACTAAAATTTGCCGTTGCTATTCTAGTGGTTCATGGTCAATTCGAAACTTTTTTTTTGAGAAAACTTTAACATTTTGATGAAACACGGATTTAAATCTTTAAATCAATAAAAATAGTTAATACTTAAACATTAAAGTCTTGTTTATTCAATATTTTTTTTATTCATTGTAAATAAAGAGATTAGAACACTTTGCCAATAATATGTTTTCCTGATGTAGGGTTGTTATGCATGAGGCATATTTCTTATCCTATTACAGTAAATCAGACTGTAGATTATCAAGAGATGGCAAATTTTAGATTCAAGTATTCATTTCAAATCTGACAGATTAACAAGACATTAGCTATATTATTTATTATAATAGTTGATGTATTAAAATTCACAAGCTTACTTGGTTCAGTATATGTTGCAAATGCGTAAAAGTATCATAAATAAACGTTTTCAACATTCAACATTTTTATTTTAAAGTAAATCACCCAACTATGGTAAAATTTGATTTGAACTTGTATAAATTTTACAGTAACATTCATTTATAGTATCAAGTACTCGTACAGTCATTTTCAGAAGTTCACTCACGTAAGTCACTCAAATTGCTTTTGTATGCAAATTGCTTTTATACACAAACTGCTTTTATCCAAGTTGACGGTTACAATAAATTGATTTTTTTTTACTGTAATAGTCAGTTTTATCCTGAACAGCACTTATCTTTTGGGTTCGAGGACCGAAGCAGTCTCCAAATAATATATATTATGAATGAACGTTAATGATGAATATTAAAAAAGCGATCAATTGGTAAAGAAAATACATCGATAGATAAAGGTAAAACATCGCAAACGCAGATCTAAAAAATGTATAATTATACAATTACATGATTAGAAAAAAATTATCCAAGTACTTAGCAAAGATCTTTAAAATTAGTTAATAGTATCCTGATTTTCAAGAAATACATATTTTCAAGACATTACAACTCATGTTAGTTCTACTTCCTGAATGACTTGGATCCATATCAGCATATATCTAACGACACATAACATGGTGGAACTGAATTTTTACGACAATATAGAACTAATCTAGGACAATTTTCCTGATTACTTGGTTCTCACTTTGCTATATTCTATATTTGGAATTGTTTTCTTTTTTATTTTCTCCTATAATATATAACTACGGGGCTTGTTGGACGAGTGACTAGTGCTCTGGCGCCTGGTACCACAGATTTCGGGTTCGAGTCCCAGCGGTGATATGGAGGCTTGTAGTCGTTTGGAATCCAAGGTCCAAATTTAATATGACTGTTAGTCGTAGGACTGTGTAGCATTTTCTTCTTACTAGAAAAGTTTCGGCATTTCATTCCCAGGAGAGAGGAATGTTATTATATATTTGAAAAATATATAATAACCCATCTTTAAAATCTGACAGCAGACGAGCTTTATTATGTTTAGTTATATTACATGCATTTAGAGTTTTGTACTAATGAGAACAACCTGTCACTCAAATCTGATAGCAGATATTCGGTATCATGTTTAATGAGACTCAGGAAATTATTGAATATGAACTGTACTATGAGTTGTTCCATCATGATTTGAGATAGACCACGAGTTCAGAAATAACTATTCCAATAAGAAGTGAGGGAAGTTGACCCCCTTCCTCTTGACGGATTGTGTTTAAAGAGGTTTTTTTGGAAAAGAAGGGAGAGAGTTCTGCGACTAGTCGACCAGAGGTGATGTTTTCTTCTTTTTTTTCTCTGAAGTGACTGAATAGGCCGGAGTTTTCAGCCTGTTTTCAAAGTGAGCCCCTTATGGTTTCGAGAAACACGCCGTGTGATAATTCAGGTCTGCCACAGATTTGGTGATTAGATTAGTCGTAGACTCGAGAATTCTGAAAATCTCCGAACTTGGAGCGAACTGCAATTGTGAATCTAATTTATATCCTAATTTTTCATGTTCTGTATATATATATATATGTATTCGTATATGTATAGATATAATGTTTGTAAATAAAAGTTAAAGTGTTCCCATGAACCTGAAAGTTGTCCTCTTCTTGAAGGCCGTTATAAGTCTAACATAGGCCGAGACGTTACAGCTGACAACCCTACCCCGTCAAAAGAAAAACATCCATGTTTTGGAATCTGCCCGTAGGCAGACGGCCTTGGCCCACCATGAGACTGTTGCAGAAAAGAAGTCTATAACTATTTATACTTACATATATTTCATGATATTCGGTTTTATCGTTGCAGCTAATGTGCATTTCAAATCTCGAAGCAATTTATTTTCCGAATTCTTTTAGATTATAGATATTTTTTTTATGGGGATGACTTAATAAGACATAAAAATGTGTAGTGAATGCTATTTTATGCCTTCATATAAACTAATTGGGCCTTACTCTCTCTCTATATATATATATATATATATATACCCTTGATTTAGAAATAAATTGCATCAAATTAAAATTAATATCTTAAAAATTAAAAAAAAAAAAAAAAATACAAAGTTTTCAATTTGCTGGAAAATTTCTTGAACAACCACGTTCCTAAATCTTCTAACCCCATGTACTTCTCCTCAAACAAAAGTAAAAAAAAAAACATTTTTTTTTAAATTTCACTGTTGCTCACTTTTCTACGAACGTTATTTTTCCACAAACAATCTAAAACTTCATGTATCAATTATAAAACATTCAAACTATACCTTATTATTATGCAATATGTTATAATATAAGTATGGTCAAATGCAGGGATTCTTTTGGAATTGGACAACTAACATAAAATAGTTTTTAAATTTTATCTTATATTTTGGAAAGTTGTTACCGTAAAATATTGTTCATTACAATCAAACATGGACATCATTGTGAATCACATTCATAAATAAAATAGACTAATTGATAATGGTGTTTTGAAAAATTTCCTCAATCTATTAAATTCTTTAAAAAACATATTACAAATATAGTATTTCATTTTGACTGCAAAAAGTTGTTTTGAATTGGGTCTGTTGAATTTACAATAGCTAAATATATATTTAAATGTATTTATTAGAGTTTTAGAACATATATAAATTCTTCTGTATTCTTCTTATATATATATATATATCATTCTTCTGTACATGTGTTTGTCACGGAACTCCTCCTAAACGGTTGAACCGATTTTGAGGAAATGTTTTGCGTATATTTGAGTGGGTTCCTGGATGGTTTAGATTTCCAATTGGACCCGGTTGGTGGCGCTGCAATCGGGTTCTTTTGCATATTTGCCCCTGAACTCCACCTAAACGATTTGATCGATTTTGATGAAATGTTATGCGTATATTTGAGTAGGTTCCTGGATGGTTTAGATTCCCAATTGGACCCGGTAGGTGGTCCTGCAATCGGGTTCTTTTGCATGTATGTTTGCCTCTGACGGCCTAACTCCACCTAAAAGGTTTGATCAATTTTGATGAAATTATTTTTGTGTGTTTTACAAAACATGGAGAATGTTTTTATACTATGCTCTTTGTTGTAGATGGTGCTGCAGTATATTAACTTCTATACCGTTCAACCAATCATTATGGAAATTGTTAATAATATGTATTCGAGTATGGAAAATAGGTTCGTGCTATCCATTTTTATTGCTACTTGCCACCAGATGGTGCTGCAGCGTTTTATCTTACATAATGTTCAAACGATATCCATGGAAATTAGTATGCACATATATTGGAACATGGAGAATATATTCGTGATATGTAATTTTCTACAATGCATTTTTTGGCAGGGCAACGTACTCAGAAGTCTGCTAGCATATATACATATATATATATAATAGTTATTATCAATGACTTTTGTATTACCAAAAACCGAGATAAAACTCTTGTATTGGATAAAACCAGCCAAACCAGTTTTGTTGCTTCAATTTGGTTTAAATCATTTCTTTTTGTCTGAATAGTTAACACAATTGAAATTAATTAAACTTTTTAAATGGTCTGCAAAGTAGTTTTAATGTTTTGAATTATTTTGTTTAAATTGTTCAACTTAACAGGAAGTTCTGAGCTATTGAACTATGCGGTACGAATTCAAAATGAAGTATCATTTTTTCAGTCGAATATTTGTTATGTAATGTCACTATCATACTAATGAAATATTGTATCTGATGAAAATATGTAGGAACTTTCAACATTAATCGTTATTTTTGCAGTGTTTAATAAAACTAAAGCATACGAAAGTTATTAAAACATAAAAATAAAACCACGTTACCTGCATTCTTTATCATCAAATGTATAGGAATTTTTCATTATAAAACTTGTTATTCATATCTCTAATAAATTACATAACATTTCGGATAAGTTTTTCTAAGGTTTTGGTTTGATTAAGGTTTGTCATAATAGGAGGTTTATAATAAAGGCATTTAATTATTAATGTACGCATTGATAATTAAATGCATAATAATGTTTTTATTTATAGTAAAAAAGGGACATATATAGAAAGAAAACATTTGTTATTTAGAAGTACTGATTTCTTAAAGTGTTTTCAAATAGAACATACATTCAAAATAATAAAATTAAAACCATCATTACTTCCTCCAGCTAGAAAATTAAAAAGTTATCAAATGTACTTAATGTAGTACGACAATAACTCAGAGGAATAAAAATATATTGATTTGAGTTAAAAATTTCAATACATAAATAAACTATATCAATAGAATTCAAAGAATATAGTAACGTAAGTTTCTAAATTTATTTACTAGTATTCAAAATATAAAATGTGGTCAAATTCCAGTTATTAGTTCTCGTTATTTGTTATGTGTTCTCTACTACTACAATCGAGTTATTTGTTCTCTACGACCACATATAAAATTATTTTCTATATCGTCATATAGTAAATAATTTTAATGAAAATTTATATCTACAATTCTGCTTTAAAATACTGAGTATCTAATTAATGGGATACTTAATTAATAATTAAGTTTCTAAATTTATTTACTGGTATTCAAAATATAAAATGTGACCAAATTCGTGTTATTATTTCTCTGCTACTACAATTGTTTATTCGTGTATTATTCATTCACATTATTATGTATTATTCATTCACATTATTATGTATTATTCATTTCCATTATTATTATAATTCATTCACATTACATTAATTATTCATTCACATTACATTAATTATTCATTCACATGTTCATATTATTTGTTCTCTACTACAGCATGTTGTCCCATATAAAATAATTTTAATGAAAATTTATGTCTACAATTCTATTTTAAAATATTGAGTATCTAATGAATTTGATATCTAATTAATAATTAAGTTTCTAAATTTGCTTACTGGCATTCAAAATATAAAATGTGACCAAATTCGTGTTATTAGTTCTTATTATGTGTTCTCTACTACTGCACGACAACATATCGTCACATAAAAAAATAATTTTAATGAAAATTTATATCTACAATTCTGATTTACAACATTGAGTATCTAATTAATGGGATACCAAATTAATAATTATCAAAATGTATAAATATAAGGTTTTTAATTAACGTTTAATTTTCGGTACGGAATTGTACAATATATTAAAAAAGGAATTATTTACCTGATGCTTCAAGAAAGGAGATGATTCAATATAGAAATCTTCAATTTGTCTCATAGTAGAATCCAAAGATTTGTGGATAATTTTTAATCAAAATATTTAGCACCGAATCAGCCATTCTTTAAGCTTATACCAGCAGACTGTCGTCTACTGACTTTTTCAAATCGAAGAACGATAAAAGTATAACCAGTTACTACTACTGTGCCCCAAACCATTAAAAATCATTTTGAGGCGCGAAAGGAAGATCCTTTTCTACTTGGATACAAAAGACATTTTCATATTCAAGGGCTGTATGCAATAAGACTGGTTCTGTCTGTTTCTGTTAACCAATTGCAAAGAGGTGTTCAATTACGTTTGTGTAGGGGCACGCCACCTGAAACCTGACGAATTCCTAATCACTTTCTATATGAGACCAGGGTTGTTATAGTGAAGGATTTATGATGTTTTTTAATCATTAGAAAAAAGTATGTTCAGTTATTCAATCATTATTGAAAAAAAAATACCATTATAAAGAAAAATGCATTATCTTAGCTGAAATTCATTCCATTAACATTTGTGTCTGGGTGAGCAGATCTACCTCCCCGTGGTGCACCTGGTAACACTTTTTAGTGGCTAAAAGATCTACAACTTGGCATTATTGCTAGATTAATGAACTCTGTTTCAGCATGTTTTGTTGTATTATCTATTTTTTTTTCGTTGTTCTTTTTTTTTTTTTTTTGCTGTAACTGTTCATAATCTGCCATTGGAAATAAAAAAAAAACATTTGTGTCTTACTTTTCAATGGAGAAAGAGATTGATAATCTTTATTTATAAAGAAAACTATTTAATTCTTGTAATCCAAACTACTTTCCAGTTGATGATAAAACAAACCTTTACAGAATGATATTAAAACTACAAAACAAACTACGAAAAAAGAATTACAAAAAAATGGGACCCCCCAACTGAATGTTTTAGTTCTACAAAATGGAAATCCAACACGATTTCCACATTCCTCAACCTCATGAATAAAGTCTAGCATATTTTGGTAGTATATTTATCATAAAGTCTAGCATATTTTTGTAGTATATTTATCATAAAGTCTAGCATATATAACACTTATGTTCCAACCTTATACCAAACTGTATGAAATCTAACGCAAGATCGCTCATTAGGTAATGACTCTGATATTCTTTTTGTTCTTAATTCTTGATAGTTCTATTGTACTTAGTGTTATAACTTTGATTCTGTGCTGTGCCTTTTTTTTAGTGTGGTCTTCGCTTTCTAGATCATCATTGAGGGCTCCCACCGTTCGGCATAACCCTTTATTCATCATGTTTATATCTTCAATAGTTTTGTGGCATCGACAACTGGTCCCTAATTGTACAGAATTTAAACTTAAATTCTTTTATTTTTAATTTTATATTTTAATTTTGTATTTTACTTTTATTTACTTTTAGTATCTTTTAATTTTTTAGAGTACCAAATTTTCAATTTTTTGAAATTTTATCTTGTATCTCTTTACTAACCTTAAGCAGCCAACTAAAATTGTAAATTTATCTATGAATTAAGATGAGGAGGTTAAAGGGTATATCTCCATTGGTACTCCGTAATCGGTACGCCAGTTGCCAGTTGCTAGTGTTTTACGTAACGTTTTTGCCTAGCCATTGGAAATAAAAAAAAAGTCTGAAAACAAATTTATGATAAATTTTAGAAACAATTTCAAAACCTTAAAAATATTTTCCCAAAATTTTTAGATTGGATAAAGGCTATTTTTATGAAAATTCTTTGTGTGTTAAGCTGCCCTAATATAGCAAACATTTAGCTAATGACCCGTAATTTATTAAAAATTTTCAATGCAATTTTAAAAATTGACATTCTTTAACAAATAAAAAGATCAAATTGAATTTTTTTACTATGAGTATATAAGCAAAAATTTGGAAACTATTCTGATGATCTTTGTATTCATCTTAATTTCAATTTTTTACTTTTTGAAGTAGTTATTTTCCATCTTTACAAATATATATATTTATTGAGTTATGAATCTGACAAAGATTCTAGTTAATAGAAGTATGAGCGAAGAATTTATCGATGGGAATTTTATATATTTCTTTTTTTTATTGAATTTTACATCAACTTTTCGTAATTTTTACAAAATAAAAGTATCTAAAAACGAAAGTTTCTAAATTTATTTAATAGTATTTAAAAAATAAGATGTTGTTGATATAACTAAGGTCGAATTATTTGTCCTCTACAAGTTATTTGTCGAGTTAATTATCTTAATTTCTTTTCCAAGAAATATGCGTTCGTAAAATAAATAGATCGTAAATTGTTTGAATTAAAAAATATCTGTATAAAACTTTCGAGACAAATTGGCAACAAATAAAATTATTTCAATATCGAATTCAGTTATCAAGATTGAAAACGGCCTCAAAATTAAAGTGCTAAAAAAGGTTGTCACTAAGATTCAATGCCTGATAATAAAAAAATTTAACTACGTCATTAAGTTAAGAAACATACAATGTATATACATAAAGTAACTTGAATTAATTAATCAATAACCAAGGTTTCAAAATAATCTTATCCGTTGACTGCGAGAAGGTGTACTTGCAACGTGACAGTTTCATTTTCATAAATAAAAATCTTTTTGTTTGGAATAATTTAGTTAAGAATCTTATCATTGAATTTTATCTTTTAAAACATTTCCTAAGAGAAACCACAAATATTATTTAAATTACAACTGAAAAATTTTATTTATAGGTTAACTAGTTTTTACTGTCTCTCACAACATATTTTCAAGACAGCAAGAACAACCAACTTCAACAAGAATCGCAAAACAAATTCTGATTATCAGAAATATAAATAAAAATGTATTCATTAAGTGGTTCTCTTTTTCAAATTAAGTGTTCGCCAGCAGCTTTTTTCCAGTTTCTGACATCATCTTAACGACAACGTCAAATTTAACAGCAAAAACAATTGGCAAAATTCCAACTCAATTTTAAAATAAATTGCTTCCAGCAAACTTAGGACTTTTTAAAAACCATCCAGAAATTTTAATCACTGACAGAAAAAATATCTTACAAAATAAAAATAAAAAGTACCGTTTATTTAAATATAATTCATGTTTATATCTATTTATCTATCTATATGTATGAGGGTCATTCTGAAATTATTGAGATACAGCTAAATGGTACAAGTTTAACTTAGCAAATTTTAAGAGTGTTCAAAGTAGTCCCCTCCAACACCAATGCACTTTTGCAGACGATTTTTTAAAGATTAAATGCTACACGCCATCTATTTCTTGGAATTGATGAAAAATATGCTTTTTTATCCTCATCAATCTCATCTTCGGAATGAAAACGGCGACCATGTAAATTTTTCTTGAGATTAAAAAAAAAGCCAAAAGTCACGCATAGTAAGATAAGGGGAATAGGGTGGATTTTCTATCACTTTGATGTGTTTTTGTTTAAGAAATTCGACTGTCGATCTTGTCGTATGAGAAGATGCATTATCATGGTGAAGCATGAGTCCTCTTACATTCACTTCCTGAAGAATTTCTCGAAGACACTTAGTGGTGTACCAGTTAGCTGTGACTGTCTTCTGTCTCTCCAGCTTGAATTAGACGAGTCCCGTACTTCCGAAGAAAACGGCATACATTACTTTTTTCTTTGCTCGTTGTATTTTCACCGTTGTTGGTTTGGGGTCATCATCAAAGACCCATACTTTATTTTCTTGTCGTGTTGGAACGTCAAAAAACGGTATGTAAGTTTCGTCACCACTTATGATTTTAGAAATAAGGCGGTGTCCACCATCGTTAAGTAATTTTATGGTTTCTTTGCAAATTCTGACACGCACCGTTTTTTGGTATTCTGTTAAATTATGGGGGATACAACGACAAACTAATTTTTTCATATGCAGTTCTTCATGAATATTTCTAGGTATAGCTGAGGATCCAATGTTAAGTTTCTTCTGTATTATTTGATAAGTACAGCAATTATCATCGACTAACATTTTTCGTATGGCCGACACATTTTCCGGAACTACAGCTGATGAAGGTCTTCCTGTGTGTTCTTGATCCAGCAAAGAACTTCGACCTCAAGGAAATTCTGTAAACCATCTAAATACAGCAGCACGAGATGGAGCTTCGTCTCCATAGTTGTAGACGTTGAAGGCATTCTTCTTGATTTAACCCCACTTTAAAATCATAGCGCGATAATGCCCTCTCGTCAATTCCATTTTCCTTTCTTCCGAAATCTTTTCTGCGACCGCTAAATTGCAATTTTTTGCTGCAAATTGTCACCTGCTGCCATAAAAAAGTTCAAATTTACAAATTTAACGAATATTTTTTTTTCCTGCGTTTGTCTTCAGACAATGTCTCAAAAATTTCAGAGTTACCCTCGTACACATGCAAAGAACGTAAGAAAAATAAACTTATGCAAAGAACCCATAAGGAGACCAAGATAACTTGTTTGTTCTCTTGTTCTCCTTATGTGTTGTGTTTTTACATGCATATGAAGAGAGAGATAGTGAAGAAACACAACTATCTTGCACGACAAAAACTATTACCGTGGTTGTTATCTTTTTAAATGTATAAGTGTTCGCCAAACAGCGTTTTGTCAGTTTTTGACATTGTCTTAATTTCAAAATTAACAACAAAAACAAACAAACAACAACAATTGACAAAATTCCAACTAAATTTTATAATAAATTGCTTCCAGCAAATATTGAACTGTTTAAAACCATCCAGAAATTTTAAGTCTCTAAAAGAAGAAATATCCTACAAAATAAAAATAAAAAGTACAGTTTGTTTAAATATAATTTATGTTTCTCTCTCTCTCTCTCTCTCTCTATATATATATATATATAAAGAACACAACACATCAGGAGAAGAAGAGAACAAACAAGGAGTGAATTAGAAACATAACCATCTTGTACAACAAAAACTATTACTGTGATTGTTATCTTTTTAAATATAAGTGTCCACCAAACAGGTTTTTATGTTTCTGATTCGTCTTAACGTCAAATTTAACAAGAAAAACAATTGAACAAATTACAACAAAATTTTTAAATAACTTGCAGCAAAATAAACTCCAGCAAACTTACTAAAAGAAGAAATATCTTATAAAATAAAAATAGAAAGTACAGTTTTTTTAAAAACAATATATGTTTATCTCTCTCTCTCTTATATATATATATATATATATACATACAAGAATACAACACATAACAAGAAAACAAACAAACAAACAGTGAATTAGAAACGCAACCATCTTGTACGTTGTTATCTTTTTTAAATGTAAGTGTTTGCCAAACTTCTTTTTTGTCAGTTTCTGGCAAAATAGGCCAAATTCTAACTAAATTTTAAAATAAATTGCTTCTAGCAAACTTAGGACTTTTCAAAAACCATCAAGAAGTTTTAATTACTGAAAGAAGAAATATATTATAAACCAAAAATAGAAAGTTCAGTTTATTTAAATATGATTATGTTAATATCTACTTATCTATCTAAATAAATTTAAGAAGACAACGCACGAGGAGAACTAACAAGGAATTAATTGTAAAAACAGCCATTTTGCACGACAAAAACTACTACTGGTATTCTTTACATGCAAATTGTATAATAAAACCATTATAACATTTGCAAAAACCATGAATCGTCTGAGATGCAGACACCTTTCCCGCCAATAAAATGAAAGAACTCTTCAGAACATTTCTAGAATAATTTATTATTTCTATCATATTATTTTTCAAATTAAAATGAGTTTCGGAAAAAGAAAGGGAAGAACCTCTTGAGAACAGTTTTAAAATAATTTATTATTTTTATTATATTATTTTTCGTATTAAAATGAGTTTTGGAACTTTCGACACCTTGTTACATCATTTATATATTTATAATAATCACCGGAATCTTTCGAATTGATAAGTGTTTTAAAGAATTAATTAATTTAAATTAAAGTACTTAAAAACACGGAAGTGGTGAAAAGTTTCTTAGAACTTTGATAAAAAATTAAACAAAAAAAAAAATTAATAAAGAACAAAATTGACTTCTCTAATCAAATTATGAATGATTATACGTTTAATGGTAATTTGATAATTTTTTTGTCGTAATTTTTATTAAGAATCATTAATTTATGAAGATGTTAAGAAATTAAAAATTTGTCAATTGGAGGCTAAAGAGTGACCTTGGCAATAAAATGTGACATTTAGATGATCCGAAAATATGTAATGATTATAGGGTGTGGCACATTTTTTTTAACGAATCTTTTACCAGCGATAATGATGCTAATTCACTTCACTTCCGTGAAAGCTCTTAGAAATTTTATTTCGTTTTGTGTGACGAAATATCAAGCTCTTTTTCAAAATGATTAGTTAGTATTTCTCCATTTACATGTGGCTATTAGATTATTTTAAAGCTCCAATAGAATGCTAATGACGTATTTTTTATTTATATATATATTCTTACAAAATTATTAAATTGATGCCATTTTTTTCCTTGTGTCCACGAAGGTATAAATTTATTCAATTATAAATATTTATTCTGACTTTTATATTTATTTTGTTCTTACGCACTTTAAAATTCGTGGATTAAATAATTAATGCAAATGAAGGAGATTTCTAATAACAATTTAAAAGTTTAATATAATCATGACTGCATTTTCAATACGTCGTAGGAAGTGACATTTAAATAACAAATATTTTATTGGCATCAGTGAGGTGATAAAATTTAATAACGTCATGATTTTTTTTTTCTAAAATATTTCTTTCGTGGTGGGAAAAAATGGCAACTCCAAGGGCACGAATCTAAATTTCTCAGCAAAAAACATCTATATTCTACCAGAGACATTTTTGGTTGCGTCACTAAAAGCAGGAAAAAAAAAACCTTCAACCTTTTTATGGTCATTATTATACTTAATTGTCGCATTTTTCAAGGATTTTGTGATCTATTGATGTCTACTTATATTAGCGATCTCAAATAATGTAGACCATTACTTTTTATAATACTTCGCAAAAAAAAAAATTTTTTTTTGTCATAATAAACAGCATTGAGACTTATAAAAAAAAGTCCCTTTCTGAAAGAAGCCTGAAAATAAATTGGTCTGATTTTTTGTTTTACGCTAAAAAACCAAGGAAGCAACTTAGACTGTTCAAATATACTAGTGGTATTCAAGCTGTGTTCAGTATAACTTTAGGATTCCACACAATCTTCTTAAGTTATACACCAAATAATAACATGCCAAAAGGGCACAAGTTATTATATATGCTATATAAAAAACACTACATAGTTGGGTGAATCAAGAAAGTGGAAACCACATTGAATTTTAATGGCGAATCATGAACATGCCAGTTTAAGAACGTTACATCGTTGGTGAATCACGTATGTGAAAATCATATTGAATTTTTATGGTGAATCATAAACGCGTCTGCTTAAGAAAATAGGGTAGTTTAACAAGGGTGAAATGATATATCTTTCACTGATTCTATTTAACATCGATCAATAATATATTCAGAAATTAATTTTAGAGAGAATACATTTTTAATTGCTAAAGCTAATTGCTAAGCTTTAATTAACTAAAAGCAGAAAGAAAATCTTCAATCTTTTTATGGTCATCATTATACTTAAGTATTGCATCGACCAAGGTTTTTGTGATCTATTGATGTCCTTTTGTAATACTTTTTAAATGATGTAGATAAATACCCTTTTATAATACTTCGAAGAAGGAATTTTTTTTGTCATGAGAAACATTAAGAAAAAGTCCTTTTCTGGAAGAAGTCTGACAAGGAATTAGTCTGATTTTTTGTTGTACGCTGAGAAACCAAGATGTCAACTTAAACTACACCACTATACTAGTGGTATTCAAGCATGTTTTATTGTAATTTTAGTATTCCACACAATCATTTTAAGTAATACATGTCATAAAAGGGCATAAAAGCACTTTACATCGTTGGTGAATCATGAACCTAAAAACCCCATTAATTTTTTATGGCGAATCATGAGCGTGCCAGTTAAAGAACGTTACATCGCTGATGAATCACATGGAAATCATATTGAATTTTTATGGAGAATCATAAACGTGTCAATTTAAGATCATTATATTGTTGGTGAATCCCGAACGTGGAAGCCACATTGAATTTTTATGTGGAATCATAAACGTGTCAGTTTAAGAAGGTTTCATCATTGGCAAATCAAGAACATGGGAACCCCCATTGAATTTTTATGGCGAATCATAAACGTGTCAGTTTAAGAACATTACATCGTTGGTGAATCCCGAACGTGGAAACCACATTGGATTTTTATCGAAAATCACGAATGCGTCAATTTAAGAAGGTTACATCATTGGTGAAGAACGACATTTTTAAAATATTATTGTGCACTTTTTTTTTATTATTTCTTAATCTCTTTATAAGAAAATTTATAAGATTAAGCATTTAGATTTTATAGGAAACATACGAACGTGGAAACCACATTGAATTTTTATGGCGAATCATGATAAGCGAAATCAGTTTAAGAAAAGAGTGTAGTTTAACGAGGGTAAATGATATATCTTTCACTGGTTCCATTTAACATCGATCAGTAATATATTCAGAAATTAACTTTAGAGAGATCAAATAATATTTTAAATCTAAAACTCATTTGATACTACTTATAAAACACACTACAGCGAAGGTTTATATTGAAATCACTTTTTACATTTCGCTTCATGCCAAATAGAGTTTGCAGAAAAGGTATTGTATTTTCTAATACGTCATGTCAAAAAAACGTATTCTACGTGGAACATACTCAAAACTAATAACTGAAGATGGATCGGTAAGGCTAAATGTCGTATATATTTGCATATATGGATATATGTATCAATATATGTGAACTATATTTACGTATATGGATACTAAACAAATTTCAAAATTCTTTTAATGACCTTTAGGAAATAAATAGCAAAAATTAATATTAAAAAATAAATAAAAATCTATATATCTCTCTCAATAGAAAATAAATTCAGCTTGCATGCGTCACTAGATTTCCTATTAGTGCAATCCATCAAAAAGTAGGAGTCGAAAACAAGGTGAAATGGTTTTTTTCTTGTCAAGTTTCACGGATAAGGGAGCGCGTTAACATTCACCAAGCATCCCAGCAAATGATAAATGGGCAGATAAATGCTTGTTGAATCGTTCAACCTTTTCAAACTTATTTATTACATTACACCATAGAAATTTCCCATCACATGAAGAACAGTGTAGTAGACATCACACTATTTAACTACACAAGAGTTCATTGCTTCGATTTTTCTCTGAACAAGAATGATTTTGTTTCAGCATTACTTTGAAAATATGTTGTAAATAATTCTATGTATGCTAGGCTGTCCTATTCAAGGTTAATCTTTTTCTGGCATAGTGCAATAGCTTGATTGCAAAAAGACAAGAATTGTTGTAGCAATGTGACGTTCGCTATACCTTTCTCGACTTTTCTGCCTAAAAATAAAAAAATATATTGCGGCGCTTGGAAGTCTGGAAGTTGGACTGTACTTCATGCCGGACGGTAAAGGGTGAGCTTAAGTCTGGTGCTATTGGATTTATCTCCAGATTTACTAACTGTGGTTTTTGTGACCAGTATTGTTATGCAATAATTCAAGTTTTGGATTGAACGCAAATTGATAGTCAAATGTAGTTGCAGAGGAATGGTGCTTAAATTAGTAGGCGGTGCTCTTGCTTGATCTGTTTTTCTTTCTCATTTGGAGCTGAATCGCATTTATTAAAAGTTTTTTTGCTGAGTTTATGTTTGCTGCAGTCATTTAATAGAAGCTGTTATTTAATTTGAGGTTTGACGTTTTGTAGAATAAAGCAATTTAAAGCATTCCAACATAAACAGGTACTGACATGCCGTAATAATTATAGTCATATAATAGTAATACGGCTGTAATAGTCATATAAATGATTTATAATAACCCCATCAGTTTTCATTGTCTTCCCTTCATAGACAAGTGTTCCTTGCACATTATTTAAAAATGCAGCAATTTTCTGCTTATAACTCGCGGATTACACGCAAAAAATACAAACGCATTTTGAGGCTCAAGTTATAGGATTTGATTTAGGTCTTTTTTTTTTTTTTTGCTGGAAGTTTGACAAAAATCAATTCTATAAAATCACCACCTAAAAATTCTTCCTGACACAATTTTTTGTGAGTGAAAAGTTAGCAATTTTCTAAACTTAAAGAAAAAATCATAACCATTGTAGACGATGGAAAGGACTTGGATTTTTACAAAATTAGGCAAAAAGTGGTAAGCATCATACATCGAATTATAGATAATAGGTACATAAATTTCACAGAAGACCACATTAACAACCTATTGGTATGGATAGATTTTCCACCTTTTAATGGATACGAAGATTATAACAGTTGGGCTGACATGTTCGTAGGCAGACACAGAGATGGCGCTAATAGTATTAAATCCATATGATTTTTAGTTAGCCCTAACCTTCAAAAGACACGTGTATAAATATGACAGCTGTTGCACTATTACTATGTGAGATATAGCATTTTTAGGGAAGCAACTTTTGTTAGTTTGAAAAAATGGATAAAAAGGAATTTCTGTTAATAAAGCAAAAAAAAAAAAAAAAAAAATACTATTGAAGCCAAGGCTTGGCTTGATAAACATTATTCGGCCTTTGCACCAGGAAAATCAACCGTAGAGAAGGGGTTTGCTAAATTTAAACGAGGCGAAATGAGCACCGAGAACGATGCAAGCAGTGGACGTCCCAAAGAGGCTGTTACCGACGAAAACATCAAAAAAGTCCACAAAATAATTTCTGATAACCATAAAGTGAAGTTGATTGAGATAGCTGAGACCCTAACGATATCAAAGGAACGTGTTGGAAATATAGTGAATGAATATTTGGATATGCGAAAGCTCTCTTCAAAGTAGGTGCCGCGCAGAGCTCACAATCGACCCAAAACAACAACGAATTGATGATTCTAAGCAGTGTTTGGAGCTGTTCAATCGTAATAAACCCGAATTTTTGCGTCGATATGTGACAATGGATGAAACATGGCTCCATCATTTCACACTGGAGTCCAATCGACGGTCAGCCGAGTGGACTGCACGTGATGAACACTAAAAATACTATAACTTCATTAAAAATGCTATAACTCACATACTAATATTGCAACAGCTGTCAAATATATGAACTTTTGAAGGTTAGGGCTAATTAAAAATCATATGGATTTAATACTAGTAGAGCCATCTATGTGTCAGCCTACGAACTTTTCAGTCCACCTGTTAACTCAATGGAATAACCTCATATCTTTTATTTTCTCCATAGTTCTTAAATGCTTGTCTTTAATGATTTTTTTCCTTTGTGAATTTAAGACATGTACATTTATGACACAAATTTTTAAATATAATTATGACATTAAAAACGCTCTTTTAAATGAAAAAACGTCTTTATCAATTTTGTGCCCTAGATATAAAAACAAAACTTGTTTGGTAAAGGATTTATCAAAGGTCAGGCTAATACCGCTCACGGATTATACGTTGATGCAGATTACTTGAGATCTTTCGTTTTATAGGACAGAAATTACGTCTTTGGGTTGTAAGTCCCTGAGGAATATAGGCAGGAACTTAAGGTAGTCATTTTGTTTTTCACTGTCGTAAAACTATCGAAAGGATGCATACGATGCAGAAACTCACTGTTAATTTGTTTTAATATTAGATAAGTTGGTATTTTTTTCAGTGCATGATAATGTTTTAGTGATTATTAGCTTTCAAAAATTTTAATGATAAAATTTTAATAAACATTTTTGAATGAGTACTGAGCCCTCATTATCACTTTACGATTTTTTTTCCAGTAATTTACATCAGACGTACTGTGAGAGGATTATTGGTGTATTGAAAACTTTTTTTAAAGATTAATATAATTTCTAATATAAGTCCAAAACAGTGTAATTTAAATTAAATGCTCTTTAAAATGGTTTTACTTATATATTAATCCTGTAATAAATAAACATACATATAATATAAAAATTATGCATATGCAAAATATAAGTGTTTTATTAAAAATATATCTGTCCAAAGCTCCGCATAGAAAAGAAGATATATTACAAAAAGATTCAGCTTATAAAATGTTAAATTATGATAATTGAAACAAATATACGTGTTTTTATTTTATATACAATAATACAATCGTTTTTTAATAGTTATTATTAGTATTATGCCATTACAAAATATATAAATAAAATAGTATTTTTTTACAAAGCAGTAGTATTTTCCAATTTAAATACAGTGCTGACTTTAATCGGTGGTTCAAATATAAAAAAATAAAAAAATATATTAAAAAGCATTCATTTTATTCAATATATGAATGATCGTTTCAAAATCTTACAGCTTTTTGTATTTAATTTTTCTTCAATTAGTAATTAATAAAAAAAATTGTTCAAGTTTAATATGAGTGATTGTTTCAAAATCTTAATTTTCATTCTTTGAGAGCAGGAAGAATTCTAGAAGAATTCATAAAACATTAAAAATGATTTTTCAACGAACAGTTTCTTCTAATTGATAAGCAACAGGATTAACAATAACATATTCATTTCTTGTTCTTAATAATATGAATTGCTTAATATGAATGATTGAAATCTTATATTATTCATTATGTATTTAATTTTTCTTCAATTAGTAATTAATAAAAAAATTTGTGCAAGCTTAATATGAATATTGTTTAAATTCTTACAGCTTTATATATTTAATTGTTCTTCAATTAGTAGTTAATAAAAAAATTTTTTTGCAAGTTTAATACGAACGATTGTTTCAAAATCTTAATTTTCGTTCTTTGAGAACAAGAAGAATTCATGAAGCATTAAAATGATTTTTCAACGAACAGTTTCATGTAGTTGATTGATAAGCAGCAGGATTAACAATAACATATTTACTTCTTGTTCTTTTTAAGTAGCATTTCGTTTCTGCTTCAGCATAATTAGCTGGGTTGAATGGATCGCGCTTCGGAGAACAAATGCTCAATTCCATCAACTCAAAAAACCAATTTCCCTTCGTTATTTTTATTGACTACAGTAAGCGGCAGTTAGCGTTGCCTTATTTAGTTAGCTCTTCGTGACCACACTCGGATGGTTATGCTTGACTTGGCACCCGATACTGATCAGCAAGAAATCTTCAGGAAACAATGACCGCGCCAGCCATCATGGTGCAGTAACCGGAATGCAATTTTACGAAGCTTGTTTTGTGATGGTGGCGATAAAACCCCGGGCACAGAAAAGAAACTATCACACCGGATATTATGATGAGATGCCACCGCGATATATCGAGAAAGTGGCTCCCTACGAATGGAAGCTTGGGCGCCCATGCAGTTTTTATTTTATTTTTTTATCCGGTTTTTCGGTCTTGTGCATATCCTTTCTCTGATAGTAAGCAGCTCTTTCGGTTTTTCTGCAACTGAGCCCTTTGTTCTAAAGACATCTTGAGAAAAGTTTGTGTGCCACTTTCGCAGAACTCTGAGTTAGTGGCTCTGTCCAGCAAAACAAACGGAAACATTGAAGCTGTTACTTTATTATTATTGTTATTGTTGGAAAAATGCATGCCTTTATTGAAGTGAATCTATTAGAATTTTTAAATATTAATATAAATAAAAAATTACATTGAAATTATAACTTCTAAAAAATTTAGTATGCTTTTTCTACCAGTTGATTCATCGGTCATAAAACGGATGCCTGTATACATTTGCCATTTTTTTGCAGAAAAATGTGTGAATGCACAATTTCAAATGGATTAGTGTGTGCCATATAGTTTACTTATGGAAAGTGCAATTTTGGCTGATTTTCAGTGATGAATTTCAGTGACAATCCTCAAGTCTTACCAGACCGACCTTCAACAGCAACATGTGTCTTGGCAACATTTTGTTGCATTCTTTTCATATTCCTTGGTTGCATGGGGAATTTGATGACTATCATTGCTTTGTCTAAATGTCGTAGACTCCACAATGCCACAACGGCTTTCGTTATAAGTTTGGCTGTGGCGGATTTCTTATTTTGTGCTGTATGTCTTCCTCTGACAGCTACACGATATATCTACAAGGAATGGATTCTGGGAGATGAATTGTGCATTATGTTCCCTTTCTTTTTTTATGGAAACGTTGCTGCTTCTCTCATGTCGATGACTGCCATTACTTTTAACAGGTGAGTTTTATTTCTGTATGATAGATTATTAGATCTATTACATGAACATTAAATGTTTTTAGTTGTCATTCATTAGTTGTCATAATAATGATTAAATGTTTTTACTTCAATTTACTTATTTTGTTTTAAATGTTGTCGAAAAATATTTAATTATACTTGTTTATTGTTGAAGGGTTTTAAAGTTTTTGTTAGATTAAAAAAATTTCTTACAATATGTATAATTTTCTAAGAAAAGAATGTTTTTAGTAAGCAAAAATTAAAAACATTCTTAAATTTTCTTAAAAATTTTTAAAAGAATGTTTAAATTTATATATGCATATATGCAATGAATCTAAGTTTTTCTATTCACTTTTCATAAATTTAAAAAAGATATTTCTCTTTATTTAAAAAAAAAAATTTTATTTCAAAATTGGAGAAAATTTATCATTTAAAAATTTGGTACATATTTACTAGATGGAAATTTTATATAAATAAATAATGTATGTGAAATATTTTTTAATAACAAATATCAAATAATGATTTTTATAAAAATTTAATTAATAGTGTTTATTATATTTTCATTTCGAATAAAATTTCGTCAATTATTCATAATCATCTATGGTCTGGTATTTGTACCACTTGTATTATTAAAAGTACAATATTGTATTAGTAATTTTAAAAATAACAATAAAATAGCTTTTTATATTTAAATGCTCCACAATTCATGATTAAAAATACACAGATTTTTATATAATATATTTTAAATTCTATATATGTTTACGATAAGAGTTTGAAAAAAGAAAGAGAAAAAAAAATTCACTATGAAGTATTTTAATTATAATACTTTTTTAGTCAAGGAATTGGAAATTAGGTACTTTATGAACTAGATGTTTTATCTATGATTGTTAATTTTTCTTTCTTTATTAAATATATATAGATTCATTTAATAAAAAAAATTCCTCAGTAGTCTCTATCTAATAATAATAATAATTAATAATCAAACTTCTATATCAAAATAATAATAATAATAATTAATAATCAAACTTCTATATCAAAATAATAATAATAATAATTAATAATCAAACTTCTATATCAAAATAATAATAATAATAATAATTCTTTCAAGAATTTCAGAAAAAGAAATAATCCATTTTTTTTTATTCGAACGAAATCTGCTTTAACTAATGAGCTTAACTAATGGCCATTTAATTGATTTGGAATACAAGAAGAGATTTAAAAATTATGTCTGTTTAAATAATTTAAGTATCTTAATTCTAATGTAGAAGAACTCATTAAGAACTTTCAGTGCATTCGTAAGATATTAAAAGGGCTGTTCCAATTAAAAATCAAAATGAAAGAGAAACAAAATATGAAAGGATAATTTAGGCTTACAAATGTTTGATTGACAACTAAAAAGTACACAAATACAAGGAAAAGATATAGAAAAAAAATCTCCACATGATTAAAGTCGATTGCATCACACAAAATTATACAAATAAACATAGAGTTTTATTTCTTATTACATCATTTTGAAAAAAAAATTGAGACTGTAAGCTGATATAGGGTTACAATCCTTACGTCAGTTTATCAGTCGACCTTGTAGATGGTTAAACCAGTATAATTTTCAAGGGACAATTGAAAAATAGGGTAATCGTACTAATAGGGTAATTATTGTTATCAAAAATATAATTTTAGGTTAACATGTGTTAATAATAATTAATAATCAATCTTCTATATCAAAATAATAATAATAATTCTTACAAGAATTTTAGAAAAAAAATAATTCAGTATTTTATTCGAACAAAATCTGCTTAATTAATGAGTTTAATTAATGACCATTTAATTGAATTGAGATACAAGAAGAGATTTAAAAATTATGTTCACTTAAATAATATAAGTATTTTAATTTTAATATAGAAGAATTCATTAAGAAATTTGTCTGCATTCGTAAGATATTAAACGTGGTGTTTTTATTAAAAATCAAAACGAAAAGGAAACAAAACATGAAAGGATAATTTAGGCTTAAAAATGTGTGATTGACAAGTAAAAAATACACAAATACAAGGAAAAGAGATAGAAAAAATTTTTCACGTGTTCAAGTCGATTGCATCACATAAAATTATACAAATAAACATATAATTTTTTTTTATTACATCATTTTGAAAAAAAAATGAGACTGTAAGTTGATATAGTTTTATAATCCTTACGTCAGTTTATCAGTCGACCTTGTAGATGGTTAGACCTGTATAATTTTCAAGGGACAATTGAAAAATACCGTACTGATGGGGTAATTATTATTATCGAATGCTTCAGAAATATAATTTTAGGTTAACATGCGTTTTCGTCAGTAAATATTTTCTTATGCATATTATTATTATTATTATTTTTTTTTTGACGTTATTACTCTGGTAACGCCCTACTTCTATCGGAGCTGTCGTGGAATATTCCAACGTCAACATGTCCTCCGCAAAAATTGTCATTCTGATTCATCAGAATAAAAAAAAAAGAATATTTCGATTAAAGGTTCCTTTTTCTAAAAATGCGGAAAAGTTAACTTCCTCCTACGTATTGGGAAAAATATGATCATGAATTATTTATTCTTCTGCAACGTTTTCGGTTGGATTTTACCTTGAATCCCAGCCATTTTTTATTTCAGTTGGGGATTGCTAAATGATGGATATATTAATGATTCTTCTTAACTCATCCATATTTTTTTGCTTGGAGGCTTTACGTGGCGAAAACGTCATCAAAAGAATCCCTTAAATAAGGTCACAACGTACGTTAGAAATAGCGTATGGGTGTGTACTGGGGGAAGAAATCAGTAATGACCATGGAATTGAATCCATTATATAATGGTAATATATTGATAAGTATCTGACAGGGAGGGAAAACAAATCGGAAATAAATTCTGACTTGTTATTTCCTTGAGATATTTTTAGGTGGTGAAAGAAAAATCTATTTTTAAGCCATTTCAATCACTATTCAAGTACAACTATAATTGTTCTATTGAAGAAAGCAATTAAAAAGGTTACAAGTCGAATTTTTTTATCAGCTAAACGGTTCTAAACTTTCTGCGGTTTGATAAACAAACTTGTATATAATTTTTTTTCTTCCTGTTTGTCCTTTTTTATTATTTAGATGCGGCTTTTCGTTCTGAGGTCGGCCATACCTTGAGAAAAAGTGAAAACGATTGCTGAGGCGATAGAAATGGGTTTTGAGTGAAAGCGAAAATTCTTTCACGTAGATTTGTTGCAATTTATTTTTATGTATATATTACAAATCGCATTTAAATGTTTTCAAGTATGTTTATATTTTTTTTAATACAAAAATAATTATAAATATTTTATTTTAAAGGCTTTGTTTGGTATAAAAGTAAGCAACAATTTCGAATTCTGACACAAATAAATATGGCAAACGATATTTGGTGTCCTTTCGAATAAAATTAATTTATGCGATTGGGAAATTTTCAATTTAATTTCCGTAATATATTTTGAACAATAAACGCTAATATACAAAGGAGAATAATTTTAGATTTCATTTTTTATAATTAAAATAGGTCTTTAAAGCATTATTTTCAAAGTAATTTATAAATATTCTTTAAATCGTTTTTTATTGTATTCTTATTTGTAATAAAAATAAAATATTGGTTATTTTATCGTAAACTCAAGAACAGAATGTTTGAAGAACAAAATAAAATGGTGGTTTTAATAAATGTCTATTGTAACATTTCTATGAAGGCAAATTTAAGCACATATATTTTTAAAGATAATTAAAAAATTATTTTATTTTAACCTAAAAAAGGACAAAGTTTTATTTTAAAAGATTATACATTAGATTATTAATGAAATTAAATACAAATATAGAAAATATTCTTCAATTTATAACTTAATTAATATAAAAGCAATCGCGAATCTCAAATAATTTACCAGAAATTTTTCAAGTAATCTATTTATCATTAATTTATACGCTGATATTTCAAGATTTTTCATAAGGCATAATAAACTGCATTAACTAGATTTTACGGTATTCTTCGTATTGCTGCTTTTTGATATTGTAACGTCTCGGCTTATATTAGACCTATAACGGCTTCAAGAAGAGGGTCACTTTCAGGATCATGGGAAAACTTTAATTTTTATTTACAAGTACTATACATGCATATATATATACAAATAATGTAATGTGGGTTATTATACTAAATTAAAAATTCAAATAAAATTTGATCACAAGTGCACGATTAAATCACAAGTACAATTCACTCCAAGGTGGAAGATTTTCATAGATCTCGAGTCTACGTCGAATCTAATTGCCTGGTCTGCGTCAGACCTTAATTATCACACGACGTGATACACAAAACCACAAGGGGTACACTTTGGAAACAAGCGGAATCTCCTGCCTATTCAGTCACATCAGAGAAAAAAAAAAAGAAAAACAACACTTTTGGTCAACTCGTCGCAGAACTCTCTTCTTCATCAAAAACCTCCTTTTAAGACAATCTATCAAGAGGGGGAGGGGAATCAATTCTATAACCAATCACGATGGAACAATTCATGGTATAGTTTATATTCAATCTGTAGTTGCTTCGACCTGTGAAGGTCGCACAGACATTCGCTAATTTTCTGAGTCTTATAGATGACACCGAATATCTGCTATCAGATTTGAATACAGGTTGTTCTCATTAGTACTAATTGCATTAATTGCACGTAATACCACTACCCACAATACAGCTTGTCTGCAATCCAATTTGTGTGATGGGTTGTTTTATATTTGTCAAATTACATTCATTCCTCTCTCCTGGGAATAAAATGCCAAAACTCTTCTCGTGAGAAAAAATTGCTACAAATATTTACATCCATTCTTTTTCTGTTTTCTGATTCTAATAATAGTACATTCAGCATTCATTTAATGAATAACATTGAATAAAATTACAATAATTAAATTTCTATTTATATAAAATTTTCGGAATGCGCGCTTAATCATGTAAATTAAGAATTTATTTTATATAATACGATAATTTATTTATAAAACGAACAAAAAACTGAATCTACTTTTTTTATAAAATAATTTTTAATGGAATGTTCAATATACATACATTTAATATTTTAATTTCGGGAGATACATTTTTTTTAATACATATCTTCATTTGGAAAACTATGTATCCTCACTTTGTACATGATTACTTTTATCATTTGCAGTTTTATTTTCCCACCTACATTGAGGTTTCCTTATCTTTATAATTACAGCCATTTGCGTTTTAATATACAGTTTAATCATATTAGTAGATTTGATCAATAACAAATATTTTTTGTCAATGTACCTGCATAGAATCACAATGAAGGGTATATTATTTTAAATTCGATTCTTCATCAATGTATCAGCAAATTTCAACTTTTTTCAAAATTATAAAAAAATTAATTACAGTTCTTAGAATAAAGTTCTGTATTTGTCAAACTACCGTTATATGAATGTAATGGTGAGTGATGGAAAGATAATGAATATCATTTTTGCATTTTGAAACCCAGCAAAAGAAAAACAATTAGCTTGAAAAATATTGATCAATTAAGAAAAAAAAAAAAAAAAAAAGCATGACATTGTCCTTGCAGCAACTTGTTTGAACCGGATAAACCCTGTTTGGGCTGATTGGAAACTAGGTTTAACCAGTTTGAAGGAAATACGGTTCCTGTAAATCATGCATATCTGTTCATCAAACAAGTTGATCGACTTTAGCCAATAATGACATTGTATTAATCAATTGCATTGAACCAACTCCCCCAACAAAAAAAAAAACGCCATGTTTTATTCACAACAGCTGTCAGTTTACATTTTGTCTGACATGCAAAGTATTCTGGGTGGCGTTCAGAGGGAATATTGTTTAGTCACCTTTTTTCAATTCCTTCTATTAGTTCACACTCTCCCTATATATATCTTGTTCAAATTTTCAATCGTTAGTAAAATGCTTTTTATTCATCCACTCAAGTTCAAATACATTTTTTTTTTGAACTTGTAGTGGATGACACTGGATGTTAATGCAGTTTTTTCAAATATTAATTAAATTTAATTAAATTTTTTAAGTTTTTTTTAGATTTAAGTTGTATACATCTACCAATAGATGAGCCAGATAAACTTAAAAAAATGAATGAAAATTATTTATAAAGGATTTTCTGCGATAGAATGAAAAAAAAGTAGGAACTGACTTAAAATTTTTTTTTTTTATATTACTTGTTTATAAATTTTTTATATAGTATAGCTTTTTTCCTATAATTCATTTTTTGCATACGTTTCTACATTTTCATGTTAATTACCGAGTTATCATTTAAATTTTTTTATCATGCACGAATACGATGTTGTCCTGGCTAGAGGTTCGTTACGTCTTCGAAAAAAGAGAAGCTATAAAATAAGCATAAGTTATTATTTAAAAAAGATTAATCTTCTCGTGCAACTCGATAAACTTTCATTTCAGAAACTTTTAATAAAAATAAACGTTGATTTTCACGTGGTTTTATTTATGTGTTGTTTTAAAAACTGGTATGAAATATGTGTTGCTAAATATAACAATTGGTCAATATCAAGTCACGTGCTCTGTAGTTCGTTTTGAATTGTCTGGCTTTTAAAATATAAAACCTATTATTGCTTCAAAGTCCTCAAAATAGTGTCTAAGGATTAGTTTATGTTTATAAAAACTATTTAATCATCACTTAACAGACTTCTTTGCCTGAATTTGGTAGTGCTTCTTGTAGTATTTGAATAATTGCTTCTTCATACAATTCTAGGGTTATTAAATTTTGTAATATTCCTGCCGCTATTGAATTTGATAGTTCTTGTGGGGATCCTGCACTTTAGTGTTCCGAATTCGCCAGGGTTTTTTTCACGCCAAATGGAATCGTCAAAACTGCAGTAATTTGTAACTGTACTGGCCATTTTGTTTGTTTAGGAGTGGATTTGGCGAAAATCACAAGGGAAAAAATCTCCAAATAAACAAGCAGAACCCTGAAGTACAGAACTGATGTTCTTATAATTTTCTGACCAGTTGCTTCTAAATTTCTAGAGTTTATTGAACATTAGTATATTGCCACTTGTATTCGTTCAGCAAAGTATATTCACACATGATAAACTGAAATTCGTGAAATGATTTCAATTTTTTTTATATCGTCGTATTGTCAGTGATGAAATGGTAAGCACTGAATATTTACTTTACCATTTTGTTTTGCAAAACAAATATAATTAATCTTCAAAACATATATAGAATTAGCAGTTGCGCAATATGTATCAAGTCATTAAATTTCAAATGAAAACGAATGAAAATATATGAAATGTTAATTGTCACACATATATATACAATACATTTTCAATAATGTAAAAAATATTTCAATTTAATGTTTATCTACATTTTTCTATCAACAAATATTGATTTAAGTGAGGTCTGACTAATGAAATTTAATGTTGTTAAAATATCTGCAGGTTATATATATTTTTAATGTTATTAGGAGGTTCCATGTGTAGTAGGAATAGTAGTAGTATGTATAGTTAGTAGTACAGTAATATATGTAGTAGGTGTAGTAGTGGTTGTGTAACAACATCATTGGCAATCAACGAAATACCATGCTTTGCGCAATTATTTTTGAAACTACTATTTCTACTTAACTATTATTAATTAACTAAAATTAATTATTATTAACAGGTTAAGTATTTTTTATATTAATGTACTTGTCAGACGTATAATACTCAAATTTGAACAATGAACAGGAACAGGAGGAATAGCAGGATGCAATACTCAGGTTAATTTCATAATATCATACTCAAATTTTTGAACAGATCAAATGAATTTAAAGAAAATTAATAAAGCATCGTTAATTCAGTTAAAAAGCATGACATTAATAATAAAGAAGTTAATTTATTATATTCATAATCTTTCACTTTGGAACTTTTTTTAAAATTATCCTGGATATCGATAGGCCTCACTATTATTTATCATGCTTTTTATTTGGAATATATACTCTTAGCAAATTATATTACTTTAATTTTTTCATCATCATCATTGGCGCAACAGCCTCATGATGGTCCAAGGCCGTTTGCCTATTATATTTCGAGACAGGAGATGTTTTCTTTTTACGGAGTAGGGTTGTCAGCCCTACGTCCAACGCTCTATAATCATATTAGACCAGGACCTGCTGTTTAAAGTAGATTCCGAACCACTAAAAAGATCCATGACCTCGCCGAGACTCGAACCCTGTGGCACCAAGCACACTGGGCCATTACGCCCCACATTAATTTTTATCAGTTATAAATTACAATAATAAAATTGGTTTATTTCATCACAGAATTAAAACGAAATACATGGAACTTCATTAAAAGTATTTTTTTCTAGGTTTGTGCTAATCAACTGCTATTCAATGTACAATAGAATCTACAGCCGCTTGAACGTGGCTGGCATGATCGTTTTCTGTTGGGTCTTCAGCTATATGATCCTTCTGCCGACACTTATTGGCCAGTGGGGACGGTTCGGATACAACCCGGCTTCTTTTTCTTGTACCATCTTGAAAAATGAAGACGGAAGATCGCCACGGAAGTTCTTGTTCTCATTTGGATTTTTACTGCCCACTATCACCATTATCATTTGCTATTCTTGCATCTTTTACAAGGTAAGCAATTTTTTATTTCGATAATTTTATGTGAAGAAATAATTTGCTTTTTCAATTATTAAGCTTTGATATTTGATAAAAATAAACAAGAGAAATTTTTTAATAATGCACAAAGGTTAGAGCAATATTTGTTTTCATATCATACAAAAATTTTTCGAAGTTTCATAATTTGTTTTTCCAATTAAAAATTATTACAGTTAAATTTAAAAGACGCAGAACGTGACATTACAGTTAGATATTGGAAATCAATTAATTTTTGGTTTGCAAACATAAATTAACGAACTTTTAACGCCCTTTGCTATGTGTTGATTAGATTATTGACCTTAATACTATTCAATCGACAGTAATTTTGAATTACAACATAGAACATGTTTATTGGGAACCCTACCAATGAAATTGCAGATTCTTTGTCGAAGAATGCCAGAAATCTGGATCAGACTGCCATTCCTACTTCCCTCGCAGATGCAAATGCCTTGGCAAAATTTAAACTTATAATTCCTTTTAAGATCAAAACTAAATACCAAATTTCAGAATTAAATGTCGACACAAAAACGGCTACTATCCTCACAATATTAAGGATGAAGCACCACAAAAATTTCTGCTGATGGCTTAAAAAAATACCAAAAAATGTGACAAATACCCTGATGTCGAGCTTACTCCTCATCATGTCTTTGATTGCCCAGCTGTTGCAGTCGCTATGCGGTGTCTGGACCATCTCTCGGAAGAGGATTTATACTCCGAGCTGGCAATCAACATAGACAATATTATTAGGGAGCACACCGAGATTTGATTCCCTTGCACTCTTCTAGGGAAACAACAACAACAACCAATAAATCCTCTAGAATAGAGCCCGATCGATAAATTCTTGAAAGTTTTGTCTTATATGTTTTATGTACATCTATGGTTCACAATTTTTTTATATGTAGGAAATTAAAATTTCTAATTAGCCTAGTCTAATTAGCATGCCTAAAATAGTTAATCAATTCAAGGAATAGATAAGTAGTATCGAAATTCACCAGTGTTCACTGGAAAAAAAAATCCCAGAGTCCCTAAATTTATCTTTTACCTCCTAGTACAATAAAGGATGGTAGATTGGTTGGTTTCAGTTTTGTGTCACCAGGGCCAAATTTGGACATGCTGCGCCAAACAACTGTGGTTTTCGACATTGTTAATAAAACCAGATATATACTCATGTTTGTGAAAATTGCAACACCATGAAGGAATCGTCATAATTGAATGAAATTTAATACACAGTTGAGTGGTAGTGGTACAAATAAATGATTAAATGTTCAAAGCAAACAAACAATAACAAGAGATCGAAATCAGTATTTTGTGTAACCACCACGCGCCGCAATAAGTGCTGCTACACGACGTGGCATGGAGTCAAACAAAATTTGAATGTCTGCCTGAGGAAGAGCATTCCATATTGTTTGTATGTGCACCCAAAGTTTGTCTGCAGAAGCAACAGGACAAGGATCACGAGCGAGACGCCGACCAACGAAATACCACACATGTTCAATCGGCGGCATATCCGGGGAATACGCAGGCCAAGGAAGAAGCTGTACCTGCCGCGTTGCAAAGAAGGATTGAACAGTGCTAGCGATATGAGGGCGGGCATTGTCCTGTTGAAATACAGCGCGTGACAAGCTTTGAAGGAAGGGAACAACTTGGGGCTGGAGAACTTCACTGATGTACCGGTTGCTGTTCAGATTGCCCCCAATTCTTAGCAATTGAGATCGTCCATGATATGCTATGGCACCCCAGACCATAACTCCGGGTGTTCGTCCACTGTGCGTTCGATAATGCACTCCGGAAGGTGGCGTTCACCGGCATAGCGTCTGACACGAATGCGGCCATCATGGTACCACAAATTAAAGCGGGATTCGTCAGAAAACACGACATGCTGCCAATCAGCACGCCAGTCTCTATGCTGAGCGGCCCATTGTAGCCGCAGGCGGCGATGGTTTAGCGTGAGAGGGATCCTGTATAAAGGAGTCCTTGCGCGCACTCCACGCTGCAGCAGACGTCTACGAATTGATGAAGCACACATTGAAACACTTGTAGCTATTGGCCACTGTGCTGCCAATTGTCTATAGGAAGCTGTACGGTCCGTCAGCGCCATGAGGACCAGGTGTCTATCATCGCGAGCTGACGCCACATTTCGGGATCCACTCCCGGATTTCCGAGTTGTCCGACACTCGTCCACGAAGACGCGTCCTTCCAAAGACGCATCACTGTGCTGCTGTTACGCTGCACACGAGCGGCTACTGCACGATAAGACAATCCAGCTTCACGAAGGCCGATGATTCTCCCCCGTTCAAACTCTGTAAGTTGTTCAAATCTCGCTCTCTTTCGTCGAAGAGGCATAAGTAACGATTGAGCTAACGTTTACCACTAGCAGATAATCACCGATAACCATACACGCCTCGCTACAGCCGTCTAATTATTCGGATCCATCTGCCGTTCAGAGGGCGCTGCTCAGCATACGCATGCGCTACGGATTTGAAATTCTAATCATTTGTATATCATGCGCTAATTTGCATTTCCTGAAAATTTCAGCTCACTCGCGTAAGTCCTTCATGGTGTTGCAATTTTCACAAACATGAGTTTATGAAAACAAAATAAATAAGGGAAATAAACATTGTTAGTCAAATAAAATATCCGAAAAACGAAAATAATATCAAGAAACGACGTAAATAGCATCAAGAAATGACGAAAAGAAGAGATTGATCTCTGAAGGTAAAACCAAAGACAAATATGTGAAATGCATGACAGTAATGATGATACGATGTAATAATGAGATCTATGATCTAGACCAGGGATGGGCAAACATTTTCGGTTGCGGCCAAAAATCGGAAAAATAAAGTTTGGCGGGTCAAGATAAATTTTTCTAAACTTTTAAGAACAATATACAAGTATTACAAGTTAAATATGTTAATGAGATGAATGAAATTGCGGTTTCATTTTTAAAAGTTCCTTATATTGAGGTTCGAAGTGAGCTTTTCTGTTTATAAGGAACGAGGCTACATGTTCATCTGTCAGTCTATTTTTGAAATAATTCTTTCTAAGGTTCATAGTTGAAAGCACTTGTTCACATATATAAGATAAAGCAAACATAGCACTGATTTTCTGGTCGTGAGATATTAAATTTGGGAAACTTACTTTCGATAATGATTTGTAAAACTTTAACTTGTTGGCGCTAAGCTACAGCTATAACACAAAAAAATATTTAATCATAGTAGAAAAGGAGAAGGATATATAATATATAAATATATATTTCTTTTAATTTACCTCGGACCTGCAAATTAAAATTCTATCCGCGGGCCGGATAAAACCTTCCGGCGGGCCGGAGTTTGCCCATCTCTGATCTAGACGATGAAAAAAATAATAAAGATAAGGCAAAAGGGTGAAAGAAAAGATCACTGAGTCGCACCAGGGTCGTGACACCCACCCCTGGGACGACCTTTTAAAGAAGATGCGCCCCTGAGGGGAGTACAATTGAGGAAAAAATAAGAATAATTTTTTTCATGTCATAAAATTAATTCTGGAATTTACCAAAGTACTGAAAAACATCAAAATCGACATTTCTAATTTGCAGGATTTGCTATTGTTATTAATATTGGAATTGAAGCCTTCACTTTCCTCCAAATTTCATTTAATGGAAAAAAACGAATAAATTTATAACTAGAACAAATAAATTATCTTTTCCATCTCAGAATATTTAATCTATATTCAAATATACATTTTTTAATTTTACGTGATAAATAATTTATAGCAAAAAGAAGGAGATCGTTTTAAAATCATTACAATTCAAAAGCTAAAATAATTCTTCAAACTTAGTAATTTTTAAAACCAAAGAAAATAATTTTCCCTTTAAACAGAGGGTGTGTTCTGTGTCACAGCTTTTAATTTTTTTCTGACAATTCAACAAAAGATTAATTACATATAGAAATAGCATAAACTTCTTTCTATCAAAAAAAAAAAAAGTTCATTGGAAACTACGAATGTATTTGATAGTTATGAATTATTAATAAGAAAACTACATTAATTTAATTCAATCAAATGACATTACAATATTATATATAAATATATATATATTGAATTGAAGACAATAATCCATTTAAATAACAAAAAATTATTGCCCCAAATTATTTTTATTTGAAATACTTTTGAAATTGCGTTGAACTACTTTTATGAATTGGCTTTCTAATTTCATTTAGTTGTGATTGCTACGAATTTCACATATTAATTGCTCTTATACTTGTGATAACACCACAATATGTTTTCCATTTCTTTAAATAAAACAAATGCAAAAGTTTCCATCATTTTATGCAGTTATTTATTTATTTATTTTTTTAAACTCCACTTCAACAGGGTGGTAATTTGAAAAACTGCAAAACAAATAAGAAAATTCAATATCAAAATACTGAGAGTTAATTCAAAAGAGAAATTGTCAATTTATGATATGTTCATTTTTTAAATATACTGTAAACGGAGATAACCCATCATTGCATTAACATATTTTACTTTGACGCATTTTGTTGAAAAATATCAATAAAATGTATGAATTAGAACAACACAAAATCCAAGGAAAATATCTTGTGTATTATGTATTATTATCGCAATCTAGCATTAGCTTTAAAGGAATTACAGCAATTGCATTTGCAAAATATTCACTCTAATAGGAATCTATAATTTCATCATTGAAAGAAATTAAAAAAAATAATAAAATACAAAACCCAGAACAATACATTAATAAAAAAAGGATAAAAAATGAAATCTGCTCGGCAAATTCCAACTTATCATGTGTGAACATTCGAGAACGGATGAATAAACTCAGGAATATGACAATGTTAAATTTTAATAATGCACGAGATATACGAAGCAATTAATTGGAATACTACAAGACTGGCCAAATTCAATAGCCACATGCCACATTCAATAGCCACATCAATGTTGAATAGATCCAAGAACTTCATGATGAATGAATTGTTCAAGAATCTCTAAAAGAATATACAAAATTAGGTAAATGTAGTCGTAAATGAAGAAGAAGCATTCCCAATTCTACAAGAAACATTGTCACATTCAATAGCCAAAATAATATATCAAAGTTTGAAAATTCTAGGCATAAATGAAGAATGAAGTATTTCAAATTCTACAAGAAACACTATAACATTCAATAGCCAAGAGAACATATTTAAGTTTAAAAATGCTAAGCATAAATGAAAAATGAAGCATTCCATATACAATAAGAAGCACTATACAGCTCAATAGGCATGGGAAAATACCAAAAGTGATAAATATGAAACTTCAAAAAGAAGGAATTAATCAACGAGAGTACTTATAGCCGTTGAATATACAAATGTTTAAAATCCCAATCAAAAACCTTGAAAAGTGATTCAAAACCATACTACAAAACACTTCAAAGAAAAAGCCAAATTCTAAAGAAAATTCCTTAAGATTAACGTTATTCATGAATCATTTCAAGAATTAAAGGGCCCAAAGTACCATTTTCTGCCAAAATTTACGATGGAGTTTTATTTGCTTGACCCTCATTTTTGGATAAAGTCACGGACCCCTAACCAGGACAACATCATGCTCCACATGATAATAATAACTATCAAAAGATTTAAGTGGTATTAAAAATGGAACTCTTAAAGTTTCATATATGCTAAGTTTATCTGAAATTAAAAAATTACGAAGCCACTAGTACGAGAGTTGAATTTAACTGTTGAATTTAACAGTTAAATTTAACACAAATCTAGGTGATACGATAATATCAGCCTTTCCCTTTCCAAAGCTTTGAATTTGACAAGCGTTAAAATCAACTGCTCATATCAACGCCTTTCTCACCAAAGGGTTAAATTGAACCGAGATAAATTAACCGTACTCTTAATGCCAGCTATTCACGAAGCTGTGAAGCATTGTGAAAATTAACCGCTAATTTCAGTACCCTCCATTTTGAACAGGGGAATTCAACCAGTTGGCACTTAAGTTAACGCTACTCTAACACCATTTAGAGCAGTAGTCACAAATCGTAGCTAAAATTAAGACTTATTTCTTCCTTTTGCCAACTAGAATTAATTACTAATTCTCATCAATGTAATTAAAATAACAGTTTCGTTAATATTAGAATAAGCCTAAGTACAATAGTGACATGTCAAACATTAGAAATGATTATTAAGCTTATTCGCATAGGGGGCAGCTTCTGTTGGGATGGAACATTCAGGGCCAGATTTAGATGAAAAGAGGCCCTAGGTTATTCCACTTATGAGGCCCTTTCACCTCCCATTTTTAAGTTTGTAAATTACCTATTATGTTTGTTTATTATCCATATGGATAGAATTTCTCCTTATTTTTGATTCAGTGTTTTAGTGTTTACTGTTTTTAGAATGGTGTGATACTAATTTTGCTAACAATTTGAATGTAGGCCCCTCTTAATCTTGAGGCCCTAGGCTGTAGCCTAGTTCGCCCATAGGAAAATCCGGCCCTGGGAACACTTTAGGTAGAACTCTGACTTGGCTCCGAGTTGCTGAAGAAGGAGGGCAGTGCCTTCTTTGAGGACTTTTAGGGAGAACTACTTCCACCCTGGAAAATTCCCATCAGATAGTCTGACTCACTAGGCAAGATGCTTAGCATCCCAAACACCATCGAGTCTCCTTGTTATTAAAACAGTGGTTACAACAATGTCGCTAGCGGGTTGAACCTGAGCCCTAACGGTCATCAGCGGTGCACGTTACCATTGAGCCACGAGTCGGGCCAATATTTGTTATAAGTGAGATTACGTCAAAATTTATATTATTTAAAAAGAACGAATTTCAAATTTAAGTTATATATTTTTACCAATATGATTGCAATTGTATACTAATAATGTGAAATTGTCGTTATGATAATGAAACTGGCATGCTTCACGATTGCAAAAATTAGACATATTTTAAAAACGTATTATATTTTACACTTGCAAATAAATAACAATAACATTTTAAACTGTTGTATCACTTATAAAAATATTTATTTACTATAAATCAGCATTTCCGAAAGAAAAATTATTAAGTTAGTGTCTTGTCATAAAAAAAATTTCGACAAAATATAATGTACAGAAAATTGCTTCATGAATGTAATCTTCAACTGTTCATTAGTCTATTAAAAAATTTTTATAAACGTATTTTTTAGAACAGGTTTCTGCTTTCTACTGTAAAATTTAACATGTTTTCATTTGAGGCAAACAAATAAATTATAGCTATTACAAAATAAATTAAAGCTAATTTATAAAAAACATTATTTAAAATGTTATTAAGTGGAAAATGTAATTTCGAAATTTTTTTTTACGTTGCCATTTTTTGTGAAGCAAACAAGAAATTATTTATTTTATTATGACGATGGAAAATGTTATCAAAAATTCATTATATCATTAAAAAATACAAAGGATGTTGAAACTGCCTGAATTATTTGAATATTATTTTTGTAACTTTCAAAAAGTAATTCACTTCATAAAATGACAAAATATTGTCAGTAATTGAAAAAAAAATGTATGATTCAAAATTGGTAAACGTTATGAAAATTAATAAATAAATAACAAACGTTAAACATTAAATAATAAACATTGCAAAAATTAATAAATAAATAAGAAACGTTAAACATTAAATAATAAATTTTGTAAAAATTAATAAATAAATAAGAAACGTTAAACGTTAAAGAATAAACGTTGCAAAAATTAATAAATAAATTATTAATGTTAAACATTAAATAATAAATGTTGTAAAAATTCATAAATAAATAATAAACGTTGTAAAAATTGGTAAAAAAAATTAATGAATAACGTAGAAATGAAAATGAATACCGTAGACAAACAATACAAATGGAAACAGATGTATCGTATACATCATATTGAATTCGCAATCCACAAAAAGTATTATGAAAGGTATCTATAGAATCTTGAATACCAATAAAGTTCGGCGCTACTTCGTTAACGCAAACCATGAAAGCCTTCTTGGTGGTTGGTCAGTGTTAACTACATTTAACCTAAGTCATGACTGCATATTACGGAATCTCAACAGTTATCTGTCAGTGTATCCAACAAAAGTCAAATCACTCATAATCATGATTGTGATCACAAATGCAAATAATAATAATAAAAAAAATAGAATTGTATTGATTTTTTCACCATTTTTGAAAATCGAAGAGATATTATTTATGAAATTCATCATTATTTAAAAATTAAAATTCTGATTTATTGAAGAATTAGAAGTATTATGAAAGATATCTATAGAATCTTCAATATTGACAAAGCCAGTCGTTACTTCGTTAACGCAAACCACAAAAGCTTTCTTGGTGGTCATTGCTAACCACATTTAATCCAAGTCATGCAAGCGTGCTACGGAATCCCAATAGTTATCTGCCAGTGTGCCCAACAAATGACAAATCACTCATAATCAGGATCAGGATCATATAAGCAAATAAAAGAAACATAATTTTATTGATTTCTTTTATCATTTTTGAGCATCTATATTATCGAAGATATATCCTTTATGAAATTCATTAATATTTAAAAATTAAAATTCTGAATTATTGAAGAATTAAAAGTATTATGAAAGATATCTCTAGAATCATCAATACTAACAAGGTTCGTCATTACTGTGTTAACGCAAACCATGAAAGCCTCTTTGGCTGTCATTTTTAACCATATTTAACCTAAATCATGCATGCTTACTACGGTTATCTGCTAGTGTGCACAACAAAAGACAAATCACTCATAATCAGGATCAGGAACACAAATGCAAATTAAAGAAACAGAATTGAATAAATTTTTTAAAATCATTTTTAAGAATCTACTGTATACTATCGAAGATATATTTACGAAATTCATTAATATTTAGAATAAGATAAAATTAAAATTCTGAATTATTGAAGAAGGGTAATAATCTAATACAGGAATGTATTAAGTATATTGTTCAACAAATTTGTTACCTCTTGGTCATAAATGTGATATTTTGAATCATATTCATAGCTGTGTGTATCAGCACATTTACTTTATCAAGTGTCCGAGCGATTTTTAATTAGCGTAATCTTTGTATTGGTACTAGGGTATTTAAATTAGAACCTCTATTCAATCCAAAACTCATGGGGTTAACTGATTATCCAATTTATGCTTTTGGATAACCTCGAAATGAAAATGAATGTGGGGAATATTTCTACAGTCACAATGTGCGATACAACTCTCAACTACAATGTCTTTTACATATATTTAATTGTAATACATTTGTTTTGTTGTTGTTTCTTATTCACTTGGCAGACAGCAACTAGACCAGGGATGGGCAAACTTTTTCGGTCGCGGGCCAAGATAAATTTTTCTAAAATTTTAAAAACAATATACAAGTATTACAATTTAAATATGTTAATGAGATGAATGAAATTGAGATTTCGTTTTTAAAAGTTTCTTATATTGAGGTTCGAAGTGAGATGTACTAAGTGATGTACTAGTGATGATACTAAGGAACGAGGCTAAATGCTCATCTGTCAGTCTGCTTCTGAAATAATTCTTTCTAAGATTCATAGCTGAAAACACTTGTTCACATATATAAGATGAAGCAAACATAGCACTGATGTTCTTTTTTAACACTTTACTGATTGAAAGTTGTCTGTGCTTGCTATTTCCGTCGATGTATGTTACGTGGAACAAAAAATAGAGAAATTAAAAAGAACATCAATCCTTTGAAAAAAAGGAAGAAAAAAAAATATTTAATCAAAGTAGAAAAGGAGATGGATATATATTATATGAATATATATTTCTTTTAATTTGTTTTTGACCGGCAAATTAAAATTCTATCCGCGGGCCGGATAGAACCTTTCGGCGGGCCGTAGTTTGCCCATCCCTGATCTAGACCAAGTCCAAAAATTCATGTGGTCTCATGGAAGGAGGGAAAGGTGTGTGTGTGGGGTCAGTTTACAGTCAGGAGGTCTCCTTTTTACGAAGTAGGCTAGTCAGCCCTACACCCAATAGTCATATTAGACTGAGACCTACAGCTTAAAATGGAGTCTGAACCACTAAGAACATTGATGCCACCGCCGGGAGTTAAACCAGAAACCTGTGACATCGAGAGCCAGAGCGCTAGTCACTCGGCTAGCAAACCCATTCTTTTATAAAAAAAAATAAATAAAAATAAAAGAAACATTTCGAAATGACAAATTCAGATAATAATTAAATTTTTCTATGGTATATATTTTGTGGTATATAGAATAAATAATCATCATAATCCACAAAAACTATATTTATGGACATTAAAAATTTTATAAAAATAAATTTTTTATGTTTAGAGTATCAACTCAAATTTGATTGCAAGGTTGTTCAAAATAATTCATCCTTAATTTTTTTTTATGGAATTAGAAAATGTTGGCAAAAAGATGAAACTGCGACATACAATAAAGTGTTTATAAACACATGCCACTTTTTGCATCGTCAACTAATATTTTAATTATTGTCACTCAAAGATCAAGCACCATCTTATAATTATTAGTTCTAATCACATTTTTAAGCCACGTGCGTTTCAACATGATAACATACCTAGATTAATAGTTAGTTAACTCTTGATGATAACCAAGTTGAAGTATTCTATAAGACGTAGATGTCTTTCAATAAACTATTGGTTGTAGGATTACGATTACTAATAGTTTAAGTTTAATAGTTAGCACTTTAAGAATAGTTTTTATTTTTAAAGAGAAACATTTTTATAACAAATTGTTAGTTTACTGATCCAACTCAAGGTTCAAGTGGACTCTTAAAAACTAACACATCTTTAATCTTTTTATGGCAAGAAGTGGAAGAAGCTTTATACTTTATTAGTTTTCAACGTTATTGTGAAAATTTATAGTAACCATATTTGCAAGTCATAATTTTATTACCTAAACATTTACAAAGGATATATGAACTTATAATTCTGCATGTAAACATATACAAATATATTTGTTAATAGAGAACTGTATAGTCCAAAAGATGGGTCTTATATCTTCTGTGAGGGAAAAGGAAGAGATTTTGTAAGAGTCCGTTTGGTTAAAAAGAGTAGTCCCACGAAAAAAGCTCTCGTAAAGTAAAGAAAATAATTCATAACTCGCAAATTTAGGTGCTATTTTATGTGTCATATATATATATATTATTTTGTTTTAGTTTCAATTTATATAATTTTTTTGTTAGAATGTAGTAATATATTTAAGGCAATAAAGATTATTTTAGTTCAGGAATGAACCATATTACTGTGTCCAAAAAGTAAGACCATTTTCAATTTAAAATTCCCGGGCTTAAGGAATTTCAATTTTTTTCCTTTTTAATTCATTTGAAATTTGTAGGTGAAATTTGACTTCAAAGTATTCATTAGTGTTGCAGTTACGCTTGGCTTTGTGAGACGCTAAAACTGATTCCGGCGATTTTTGAAATGTCTGAATTAATTGAGCAAAGAACTTGCATTAAATTTTGTTTGCGGAAACGTATAGAATTATGCAGAAGGCATTCGGCGAGCATTCCTATATCGGAAAGAAATGTTTAGAAGTGGTATAAACAGTTCAAAGAAGGCAGAGAACGCGTTGAAGACGAAGAGCCCTCTGGTCGACCATCAGCCTCAATCGACGAAGCTCACGTCCAAAAAATTAAAGATTTGTCGCTTGCAAACCATCGATTTACAATTAGAGACCTTGCTGATGATGTTGGAATTTCAAAAGGATCGCTCAATTTCATTTCGGGCCTCAAACGCGTCAATTCTCGATTGGTACCGGAAACACTGAATGCGGCAGCTCACACTGCATTCCTTCTTCGTGACCTTTTCGCCAAAAGTGAAACCCATATCTTTCCACAACCACGATATTCATACCGTGCAACTTCTGGCTATTCCCTAAACTAAAAGAACCACTCCGGGGATACCGTTTTGAAACGATTGAAGAGATTCAACGTGAATCGCCGCGCGCTTTGAAAGCCATCACTGCCGATGACTTTTTAGCATGCATTGAGGATTGGAAAAAAAGTTGCCATAAGTGAATTGAGTCCGGAGGGGATTACTTTGAAGGCGATGAAATAAATTTGGAAGAATAAATAAAGAGTTTTGGAAAAAAAAAAGTGGTCTTACCTTTTAGGCACAGAAGTACATCATAAAATTTTTGTAAAGACTCATTTAGATGTTCATATAACAGCTCATAATATAAATGATCTAAAACAAAGTCGTCATTTACTCTAGATTACAAACTTTGGATCTGACTGTAATAAAGTTAATTAGTGTAATTATAATATAAATCTGTAACAATAAATTGATGGGAGAAAATGGGAAATCAGTGAATCAAATTGTGTAACAAATCATGATAGAAAAATGTCTTGAATCACAAAATTGTGCCGTTATGTACTCTTTATACTCTCGATTATAAGCTTTGGATCTACTTGTAGTAGAGTTGATTGGGGCATTATAATAAAAATCGACGGCATTGAATTGATGGGAGAAAATGGGAAATCAGTGAATCAATTTCGGTAACAAATCATGATAGAAAAATGTCTTGAATCACAAAACTGTGTCGTTATGTACTCTTTATACTCTCGATTATAAATTTTCGATCTACCTGTAGTAGAGTTGATTGGTGGCATACATTAAAAATCGACTACATTGAATTGAAGGGAGAATATGGGAAATCAGTGAATCAAATACGGTAAAAAGATCATGATAGAAAAATGTCTTGAATTACAAAACTGTGTCATTATGTACTCTTTATACCCTCGATTATAAATTTTTGATCTACTTGTAGTTGAGTTGATTAAGGACATATAATAAAAAATCGACCTCAATGAATTGATGGGAGAAAATGGGAAATCAGTGAATCAAATTGTGTAATAATCATGATAGAAAAATTTCCTGAATTACAAAACTATTTACAGCAATATGTAAAAACAAAGAATGGTTACCAAAAAAAAAAAAAACTGCTACAAGACTGGACGTTAAAATTTATCCAGCTATTGAGGGACGATTATTGATGGAATAAATTTGTATATGATAGAGACTCAAAACAGAAAAGTTGTTACAGAAAATTTAAAAAATAATAATAAATCTAAAAATAAAGTCAGAAATTAAGCAAAATTTGTGACCTTTAACCAAAATTTTTAAAATTACTTACCGTATATATTATTGAAGAAGAGAAGCGCTTTTCAAGGATTCGATGTTAATTGTATCAATGCAATTATCGTATCAATTATAAAATAAGATATGAACGTATGCCAAAGAGAAGGCTAGACAGTAAATAGAGAATAGATTTTCTAAGAGAGAATATATACGTCACACTATTTGCACATCTGAAATTCCTATATAAAAAATGTGTATACTAATCAAGTTATATTGGTCGAAGAGGTAAAGTGTGTGAAGAAATATTGTGCAATTTTTGTGAACTTAAAAAACACATGTTACGAATTATCTTCATGATATTTAACACCAAGGAATTAAATTCAATCTTAAACAGTAAAAAATTTAAATAAATCCTATTTTAGTATTCTAGATTATTTGAAATTTTGAAATTTTTAACTGCAGGTGAAAAGAATTAGTTTTCTATATATATATATATATATTTTTATTAATTGCCATTAATAAGGAAATTATGCTATAGGGTAATAGAGCCAGTAAAAGGTTTTAAGTACTAATAAAATTAGCATATGTTACGAAATGTTTAATAACATTTAATAAGCAGTCTATTAAGAAAAGATCTATACAACATAGGATATACTTTTTAGTGATTAAAACCAAAAAGAACCGTAAGAATTGTTTACCATGTCAGCTAGCCAAGAATCTGGCAGATTAATAAAGTGATTAAAGATTTATAATATTTGTTAAGATACAATAAAATTTGGTTTGTATTGTCTAAATGTTAATCCTAAATTTTGATTCTGAATGAAGAATTATTCAATTAACCACACCTAATTAGCTGAAATGAACATGGTTAATGTTACACTAAAGGCATAACTCTTATAATAATAATAAAAACATTTATACTAATGAAGTGAAATAACTTTTTGCTACATCAATTATTATTAATTTGTAGTCAATTATTGGCAATATTTCATTATTAATTTTATTAGTAAGATTAGACTTTCAGGTAATATGTTAAAGTACATTAAAGTACATCTCTTGGTATTATTTTGTTATTTGAATTTTGAATAACTTTTTATCACAAATATTTATTTCTTAAATATTGTTACATGATTAGTTCTAATAAGAATTTTTTTTTACAAATCAATTAGTAACTTAAATTTGCTTTACTAAAAATATTGAAATGTAGAATACATAGAAATAAATATTTTTTACCTCATGGTAATATAAAAAAACATCTTTTGTAATGCAAAGGAATAAATTTAGGAAATATTTTGTGTTCGCAAATAATAATTTAATGGATCAAACACATATTACATAATTTAACATGATAATGAAGAATTTCTTATAGGCTATTGAATGAATCTTTTATGGCAAAATTTCAATCAATATTTAACAACATTTTCAATCAATATTCTACTGACTCTTCATTATATGCAATTCCAGTACGATTATTGAAATTATGGATTAGTTATTATTATATGATTAACTTAAATAATTATAGAAAAAAAAATCCTACAACTGATACCTTTGTTTTTAAAATACAATTCAAAATTTATGACGATTATTTGAATTCGCTGTTGTAGTTGAATGTGATTTTGTTGTTTTAAATATATGAATATACATCGGTTTCAAAATTAATGAAAAATAATTTATTACCAAAAGTAATGAAAATCTATGATTATTATTCATATATTTCTAGATTCATTAAATATTGTAATTCTTTATTTAATAAAATATATATTTATTTACTGGGTCAATTCTAATTAATTAAGATGGACATGAATTTTTTAAAAGAAAATTTGATTTGTTGTGTTTTCTCTGTCCTTTACTTGATCTCTTCTAAGTTTATCGAATTAAAAATTATTATAAATTAAAAACCAACTTGAATTGGCATTTGATAGTATTTATATAAAATATATATATATATATATATATATATTTTTAATAACTCATAGATAAACATATTAAGCACTATATTAAAAGTAAATGAAGAATAAGTAAAAGAACTTTCTATTGTGGAATATAGATGGCAGCACGAGTTGGATAAAAGATTTGATAAGAGCAAAAGAATACTCGTAATTTTGATGTTTCATTTAGGCACGTTCATCCTGTCTAAAGAATCTTTCTTTTATATACCGTTATTATAATATACAGAAAAAAAAATCATTAAATTGTATTTTTATTTTGTATAAATATCTTGGCTCACAAAAAATACAATCTTTAACTTCCAGGTTTTTTTTTTTTCCTTTTTCTATTAGTAAGTTCGTATTTTAATTCTGAAAAATAACAATTTTTCTTCAGATTAAAAAATGCCATTTATTAGATTAAAAAAATACCTTTTTTTCAGATTAAAAAAAAACCTTTAATATACATTCTTCAAATTTTTTATTTTTTATTTCCAATGGCAGATTATGAACAGTTACAGCAAAACATACAACATACAACAACAACAAAATAATGCAACAAAACATGCTACAACAGAGTTCATTAATCTAACAAAAATGCCAAGTTGCAGATCTTTTAGCCACTAAAAAGTATTACCAGGTGCACCACGGGGAGGTAGATCTACTGTGCACCCATTCTTCAAATGTTACACTGTTATATTGCAAATCTATTTTCAGCTTTTATTTTTACTAAAATAAAATAGATAATATCCACTATATTTCCGGCAGGTTCGAAGTAGCGCAATGAAGCTTCTGTCGCACAGCGGCGTGGAGAACCCCAAGAGGAATTCCAGACTGTGGCCAAAGAGGAGGGAAGAGATGAGGGTCACCTTCACCATGCTCACCTGCTTCTGCACATTCCAGATCTGCTTCCTGCCCCTCATGATCATGAACGTGTTCGAAGAGAGCATCAGGTGAGAGCTCCCCATTCACATTCTAGCCGTTCTCATGTAAAGTGACATCTACAAAGTTTCTAGCCGTTTGATTTAAAGTGAGTCTACAAAGCGTCTCCCTATGCTTTGTAAACTCATTCGTATCATTAATGCCATTATATGTAGATGGTATTATTAATGCGATCATATGTAGATCATTAATACGATTATATGTAGATGGTATTATTAATGCGATCATATGTAGATGGTATTATTAATGCGATCATATGTAGATGGTATTATTAATGCGATCATATGTAGATGGTATTATTAATGCGATCATATGCAGATATATATTACATTTAATACAGATTACATTAATAATAATTAATGCAATCATATGTAAACAGCATTATTAATGCGATATGTAGATAGTATTATTAATGCAATCATATGTAGATCGTATTATTAATGCTATCATATGTAGATCGTATTATTGATGCGATTATATGCAGATGTACATTACATTTAATACAGATTACATTAATAATAATTAATGCAATCATATGTAGATGATATTATTAATGCGATCATATGTAGATGGTATTATTAATACCATCATATGTAGATGGTATTAATAATGCAATCATATGTAGATGGTATCATTAATGCGATCATAGGTAGATGTACATTACATTTAATACAGATTACATTAATAATAATTAATGCGATCATATGTAAATGGTATTATTAATGCGATCATATGTAGAAAGTATTAATTATGCAATCATATGTAGTTGGTATTATTAATGCGATCATAGGTAGATCGTATTGTAAATGCGATCACATGTCCCGTTTTGAATGGGACCGTCACTTTTTTAGTCTGGCTTTTGTCCTCAAGCATAACTTCGAGTAGTCAATATGTTCCGTTTTCAGAAAGAGAAAAAATGTGGTAACCATGGTAACAACAACAACAATAATAATAATAATGCTGTTGTTTCTTATCCCACTTGGTAGACAGCAACATCTAGACCGAGTCCAAGAACCCGCGTGGTCTCAAGGAAGGAGGGAAGGGAAGGGGGCAGCTTCTATTATTTGATGGAGAGGATTGACTTGGCTCCGTGACGTTAAAAGTAGGAGGGTAGTGCCTTCCGGGAAACCTTTTTAGGGGGAACTAGTCCCCATTTGCATGTATAAATGGCACGAGATAGAGATTTATAGCAATATCTTTAGTAATATACAATAACGAAATACAATAACATATACAATAACGAAAATGAATGATTAATTTTTTTATGTATAAGAAAAAGCTAATATGAAACAAAATATTAACAAAAAAATGAATGATAATCCTTAAAATAAAATTCTCAAGTCTGTTAAATCTAATGAAAAAACAGTAAAAATTAAATTAATTCCAAACTAATTGTTAGATAGAAGCTAAGCTCAGTATAAATACTTGGAAGGAATAATGAACTTAAAAGGTATAATTTTAATCTGTTTTTATTTAAATAATAATTTTTTTTATTTAAAATGTTTTAAATCCGAAAGTAAGTAAGGTATATAATATTTATATTTGGAGTAATATTTTTTATGAAAACGTTTTAAATCCTACAGTAGCAAGGGTATATAAGATTTATATTTGGAGAAATAATTTTTTTTTTTTTCATTGTTAAGCTCTTCTCAAAGAGATTGTTGCATAAACAACATTTGAACATTTCAATGAGTAGAAGTAATTCAGCAAGCATCATGAAATTTGATTTTGTTACATTTTTTCGAGAATGTTCCTGGTGGATTTATCGTTTGAATTTCGCGTTGTAATTTGTGAGAAAAGAGTTGCTAATGAGTTTTTTACAGTGATCAAAAACGCACTTCTTCAAGGTGATGTTTTTCGGGAAAATGGGCCAAGGTTTTTTACTATAGTAAGACAAACACAGGTACATTAGCGACACATATTATCATACAGAAAAACAACTCATATAGGATTATTGATTAACAACGAGAAATTAGGTGTATTCCAATGAAAATAGAATCGAATTCATGTGAGCATGAAATTTTGATAGAAAAGTTAAGGCAATAGAATTAGGGATTGCAATACCGGACCAAAAGTTCGGTAATGCAATCCCTAGTTCAATTTGAATTACTTACTCTATTTTCATCTTTTCCATTCTCATTTTTGAAATCATTATAATTATGCAAATACCGTAAGACAATTTCTACTTCGGTGTGCCTTTCTTCTGTGGGATTTTTCAATATAATATATAATTCTTCAGATGGTGATGTGTGCTGTTCTTTCAGTGACTGCAACAGGACATTTATTGTTGCATTAGCTGTTAATAAATTAGAATCTCTCCGACATAATGCCTCAACAGCCAATTTAATTGGAAGTAGAACTGATACAGTTCTGGATATTAAGTCGAATTCACTATCAGAAAAATTAATTTCCAGGTTTAAGTCGATCATTGCTTTTTGGATTATAGTTTTCAGTTTCAAAAAACTTTCAATCATTGGCAATAAACTATTACAACGTGTTTTAGAATCTAGTCTTAACATATATTCTGTTTCATTTTCAGTAAGTGTATATTTTTGTTATATGGCATTTTTTGTAGGGGAACATTTAAATATCTTAACAATTTTTCGAAATTTATAAATTATAGGAAGCAATTCTTGAGGGGTTAATATTTCATCCTCATTAGCAATATCTTCTTCAACAACTACATTGTCATCATCTTCATTGTCACTTTCACTCTCCCCGAAGTATTATCAACTGGTTTTTTATGTTCTTTAAAGTTATTCTTATTCATTATTATGGGGTATTATTTATGAGTATATATATATATATATATATATATATAATAAATCTGAAAAATATTTTGAACTCTAAAATATGATATGCAAATACAACGTGAATAACAAACTCACCAATTTAAAACATATCAAAATATTACACACTTTCTTCACAACTATAACCTTGTTTTCACAGATAAGAATTTCTAGTTTTTCAGAATTCTGAATAAGAATTCACAGATAATAATAAGAATTCTTTCACAGATAAGAACAAGAATTCTTTCACATATAAGAATTCTAAATTTCTAGTAAATACCGAAAAAACCGGTATTTAAACTTGTGAATACCGGTATCACAAAATTGTACAAATGGCTCAAAATACCGGTATTCGGTATACCGGTATTGCAATCCCTAAATAGAATGTATTTTTAATAAGATATGTTTATAACACGAATTAAAAATTGCGCTGAATCTCCCGTAAAAAGCGATACAAAATTTTTTGCAAGAAATGTGACAGTAGTATGAAAAAGTGTCTTTTTAAAGTCAATTCAAGATTTCGTATCGGCTATTGTGTAATAAGAGATTCATTTTTTAAAAGACGAAAACGGACGAATAGATATTTTTTGGGGATGCTTTTCAGACGTATGCGAAGTCATTTTTATAAAGAAAAGCTCAATAGTTATTGAATGGTTGATTTTTTTCATCTAATTTTTCTTTTGATAAGGCGCAATTTTTTTTTTTTTTTTTTTTTTCGTATCTCATTTGGTAGACAACAACATTTAGACCAAATCCATGAACCCATGTGTTCTTATGGAAGGAGAGAAAGGGGAGGCAGCTTCTGTTGTGATAGAGCAACCGTAGGTAAAAGTCTGACTTGGCACCTTGACGCTGACTTTTTATGGATTGGGTTGTCAGCCCTATGCCCAACGCTCTACGATCATTTTGAAGTTCTGTTATTGTTTCTTATCCCACTTGGTCGACAACAGCCTCTAGACCAAGTCCAAGAACCCATGCGGTCTCATGGACGGATGGAAACGGTTAGGGGCGGGGGCAGCTTTTGTTGTGTTAGAGCAACCGTAGGTAGAAGTCTGAATAAGCTCCAAGTCGTTGAAGAAGGAGGATGTTTGTCCGAGAGGACTTTTAGGGGTAACTACCCCGCACTTGAGCATCGCATCCATCAAGTTGTCCGATTACTGAGACAAGATGCTGAACATCACAAATGTTCAACGAGTCTCCTTTTTTTTTTTTTTTTTTTTTGAAACAGTGTCTACAACAAAGCCTCCAAAGGACTGAATCTGAGCCCTAATGCTCATCAGCGGCGCGTGTTGCCATTGAGCTACGACTTGGGCCTATATATTTTAAAACAATATATTTATCAGATATTCTATAAGTAAAGTTTATTTTTAATTAAAACTAAATTTTTTTAATGTTTAAAAAAATTTTTTTAAGTTGGTTCTAGCGTTTTGTTCTTTTTGTAACTTTTGTAGTAACCTATCTCTCGCTTTGTGGAAAATTCAACTCTATACGAATTTTTGATGAATTATTGGTTTTTTTTTAATTTTCCTTTTTTTCCGACAGGTACCCAGTGCTCCACACGTTGGCTTCTATTCTGGCGTGGATGTCTGCCTGCACAAACTCCTTCATCTACGTGCTGCTCAACAAGCACTACCGCGAGGCCTACGCCCAGCTGCTGTGCTCCTGGAAGACGGTGAATGTTAGCAGAAATACTTCTTGCGACGAGGCTTCTGGGATATCGAGGGTCACTCATCTGCGTACTGTGTGCGACGATCATTTCAAATCATCCCAGTTATCTGTTTCAAATGAACACAACGTGTGATTTTTTTATTTTTTTTAAATTTCAATAAAGGTTACTTTCTCGCCGAGCTTTTGGGTTTTTATACACTCCAGAAAGGAATTTTTGAAGAACTGATTTAAAAATATTTTTATTTTTAATATTTTAATAAAGAAAAGATATTGTTATGTTATCAATAAGATTCATTTATCATTTCTGTCGACGTTCAGAATCGTCATAAAAGAAAGCCTTTAATTTTAAATATATCGCTATTGTATGCTATATTTATTATATTTTTTTTATTAGTTTATATTATTGTATGCAATATTTATTACATTTTTTTTTTATTTTTTTGCAATATTGTATGCAAACGTCTCATTCATATTTTATTAAAAACGAAGAAAAATTTATCCCAAAAAAAGTCCTAAAATACTCAACTAAGGTTCGAAATAAAAAAAAAATTAGTTAAGCAGTCTTTAGGTAAATTATTTACAATTACAGAATTAGCATTTAATTGCAAAAATCTATTGATTTTAAAAATAAAACATTCAATCAAAAACATTCAATTCATTCAATTATCGAAAATTGTTCGATAAAAGGTGTACCTGCGCAAGGCCCACTTACTTAAAAAAGGTCCCAAAATGCTGTTAAGAAGTGTGGCATTTTTAAATTTTTAATTTGCTCGCCTTTTTACTGCTCAGTTTGACTTTTGTTTTGTCACCCAACGGTCATTTTATGTACACTTTAGTCTAATTAGACCCGGACTTACAGTTTAACGTGGATTCCGAACCACTAACAACCATGTATGCGAGTAAAATAAATAGCTGTGTTAGCTAGTAAGTTACAAGGATTTCCAGATATAGGTTTTCAACAAAATTCCCATTACAAAATTTGGTTAAAGACATAGGTATAGGCAAAAAGATTTCTTAATAAACGAAGGAAAAGATTAAGATACAATTGATGAAACACCAGATGAAGGATTTAATTATGTAATGTAATTATTTAAAATACAAATTTACACTCAATTGATTCAAATAGATAGAAGTTATCAAAAAATAAAAACTATACGTGGCGATTTTTGATATCTTCGTAACTATTAAATATAGTAAACATTTAATAAAGTACGAATTCACACAGGAATTTAAAAATTTTAAGTTTTAAATAACAACTCTTACACAAAATATAGAAATTGCATCTCAGCTTAATATTCTACAAGCTCTTCATGTTCATGGTTCGGTTTGATTCTTACCCAGATATGAATGTCGCTCTCGGAGTATTTTCAACTTTTCCGTTTCTAGTGTTCCCTGCTAGAGAAATGCAATTTAATTGAAATTAATAAAAATCCATGTAAGATCAATTATCGGGCAAGAATCTTCACTAGAATATAATATTGTTAAAAATAATAAATATGAAGAAATAATTAATGAATTTTGTTGCCTGATGGCCGAGTGACAGAGCTCTGGTGCTCAGTGCCACAGGTTTGGGGTTTGGATGGCGCCATGGATGTTTGTAGTGGTTCAGAATCCACTTTAAACAGTAGGTACCGGTCTCATATGACTGTAGAGAGTTGGACGTAGGGCTGACAGTAAAAAAAGAAAACTTACGTTTCGGAATCTGCGAGTAGGAAGACGATCTTGGCCCAATATGGGGGCTGTTGTGCCAATGTAAGAAGACTTAATGAATCTATTGAAATAAAAGCCAGAAAAGTGCAATTAAAAAAAATGTTATTAAACATCTTTTATAATGTATTTCTTTTATTATTTTCCCAAACCTAATTGATTAAGGGGCGTTAAATGCAAATTCTCCTCACAGGAACGGCTAGTTATGGCATTTATTCATATTAAGGGCTTAAGGTTAAATAATAAGATTTTTAATGAATTCAGTTCTTTGTGAAGTTTGTTTCAGCGGAATCATTTGCATGCTTTTTTTTGCAGTTTGTATTTTATCCAAAAATTCCTTTATTTCTTCGGAGCAACACAACAAGCTTTTTCAAGTGTTAAATCAAAATATAAATGCCTGTTTGAAAAAAATGTCATTAAGCTGACATATTATTTCATCTTGAATAAACTAGAAAATGTATCCTTAACAATAAAGCAAACTTAGCAGTTTTTATTTTTGATTGTATAAATTTTGGTGCATCCGCTTTCGCGAAATGAGACCAATAGCTTTAAATGCTTATTGGAAAAAAAGTTTTTAAACTAAAAAAAAAAAAAAAAAAAAAAAAGTTAAACCTATCTGCAGATTAAAAAGAAAGAGACAGTACAGGCGGCATGAAACGTTCGTAGGTTGACACATAGATGGCGCTACTAGTATTAAATCCATATGATTTTTAGTTAGCCCTAACCTTCAAAAGACATGTGTATAAATTTGACAGCTGTTGCACTATTAGTATGTGAGTTATAGCATTTTTAGTGTTCATCACGTGCAGTCCACTCGGCTGACTGTCGATTGGACTCCAGTGTGAAATGATGAAGCCATGTCTCATCCATTGTCACATATCGACGCAAAAATTCGGGTTTATTACGATTGAACAGCTCCAAAAACTGCTTAGAATCATCAATTCGTTGTTGTTTTTGGCCGATTATGAGCTCGCGCGGCACCGACTTTGAACAGAGCTTTCGCATGTCCAAATATTCATTCACGATATGTCCAACACGTTCCTTTGATATCTTTACGGTCTAAGCTATCTCAATCAACTTCCCTTTACGGTTATCAGAAATTATTTTGTGGACTTTTTTGATGTTTTCGTCGGTAACAGTCTCTTTGGGGCCTTCCACTGCGTTCATCGTCCTCGGTGCTCATTTCGCCTCGTTTAAATTTAGCAAACCACTTCTCTACGGTTGATTTTCCTGGTGCAAAGTCCGAATAATGTTTATCAAGCCAAGCCTTGGCTTCAATAATATTTTTTTTCGCCAAAAAGCAATGCTTTATTAACACACGAAATTTCGTTTTATCCATTTTTTCAAGCTAACAAAAGTTGCTTCACTAAAAATGCTATAACTCACATACTAATAGTGCAACAGCTGTCAAATTTATACACGTGTCTTTTGAAGCATAGGGCTAACTAAAAATCATATGGATTTAATACTAGTAGCGCCATCTATGTGTCACCCTATGAACTTTTCCTCCCGCCTGTTAAATACTGTACTGTCTCTTTCTTTTTATTCTGCAGATAGGTTTAACTTTTCTTTTTTTCCCATCTGTTACAAGTATATAATCAATAGAAATGGGAGTACCACAGTGTTCCTAAAAGTTCTATGCATTTAAAATTACATAAATCTGTTTACGTCATATGCTTATCCCAAATCTCCGTCGATGCTTTTCAAAATAAGTATGGCAAACAATTATACGGATATTAAAAAAAATTACATGTTAAACCTTTTATTGACATTCTTCACGAAATACAATTTCCTACCATGATTAATAAATGAAAGTATAAAAGAATAAAAAAAAAAAAAAAAGGAAATAAGCCTCTTCAAATTAATTGAATTATTTAATAAATTAATAAACAAATATTGGCCTATGATTATACATAATCTAAGAGTAATTATTTTAGAGAAGTTACAAAATTTATTCAAATATTGACAAAAAAATGTTACCACGTTAAAAAAAAAAAAATGAGAATCTATTTTTTTTTCTTAACTGTTAAGGAATGAATTAAAAGTTTTTATTAATATTTACGAATTTCGTTCAATTTTTCTTTCAGTTCATGTAAGTTTTCGTGGCGCCATCTACTAAAATAATAATAAACTAAATCTATTTATTCTATTATTCTTTAAAGCTATCGCTTCATCTACAACCTGAACTTCTAGTTTTTAAATATAAAATATTTCGAGTAAAAATAAATTATTTATAAAAATTTTCACTTCAGTATGAAAATTTTAAATCTAGGGAATCAGTGCTTTACTAAAAAAAAAACACTTTTTCTTTCGATTCTCTTTGGATAAAAACATTATTCCTGTTGATTAGTTTAGTAGTTATAAAAAAATAATAAAAATCACCTTATATATTAATAACAATACAATGGAATTATAATTGGAAAAGTTTCAGATTAATTTTTAATTTTGATTCTTATAATTTTTTTTGTCGTAATATTTATATTTTATTTGATTAAACATTTGCATATTTATCTAAAAAGGCAATTTAGATAAAGTTTATTAATTAATTAAGTTATTGGGGTGCTATAAATTAGAAGTATTGAAAGTAAATAAGAAGAGATTATCATAGGAAATATATCATAAATTATTTTCATTATTCAACATAGTTGCATTGTTGAAATTGTTTACAGTAAAATAGCTCACATACCTTAATAGTATGCAGTATATATTCGGCATACATTTATTAAAAACTTGAAAAAAAAACTATTTAATAATTATTTTAATAATTATTATTAAAAATAACTTATTTAAAACTATTTTAATAATTATTTAACATTTATATGCTTTATAAAACGAAGTATTTAGTAACAAAAATTTTTCCCGAGCAAATAACAATAACAGTAATTAGGTTATAATAAATTATTACAGAAATTCTACTAACATATTACCAATATTTTAGATTTTTTTTTCCAATATCCCAAATTTTAATTTTTTCAATAACAATATAAAACATGCTCATAATCCCTTTTTAATACGCTTTTATTAGCTTCACCTGTATGTTTGTATGTATGTATGTAACTGACTTTTTCCCCTGGAGATCTGTTTCTCCTCATATACACTATTTAAGCTGCAAAGAAACATTTACAGGCAGAAAGAAAACAGTTGATTCTTTTTAATACGCTATTATATTAGTTTCACCTGAATGTTTGTTTGTTTGTTAAACTAAAAAGTAAAAAATAAATTAATAGTTTAAAAAAACTGAAAAACACGCTTTTAGAGTTAATCAAATTAAAAAGTAAAAAATAATTGTTAACATAAGAATAAAATGACTGACGAGAAAATGAATGTCACTGTTCTAAAAGCGTGGGGTGCTCGATATCAATTGTTAAAACATTTTTCACTAGTTTCAATTCCGAAATGCAGAGTTAATTTAAAAATGTCATACAAAGCACCCCACGCTTTTAGAACAGTGACGTTCATTTTCTCGTCAGTCATTTTATTCTTATGTTAACAATTATTTTTTACTTTTTAATTTGATTAACTCTAAAAGCGTGTTTTTTAGTTTTTTTAAACTATTAATTATTATAATTGTCTCACAACTTTTGAAAAATTTCTTTGCTAAAAGCACATAATTTATTTTGCTCAATTTTAAGGTAAATTTCTTAGTTTGAAAAATTAAAAGTGTAAAATCTATAGTTGGATGTTTTTGTAGCTGTTTAATTTTCAATGAATCTATTTCTTTTACACTTTAGGTAAGCAAACTGTAAGGAAATTTTTCTCATATAAAATCCTAAAATATTGTTTAACCTCCTCCCCCCCTCCTCAAAAAAAAAAAAAAAAAAGATTCTTATGAATATTATGGATATGAAAAAGCATTTAAAAGATCATAAATATTATTTAAAATGATTTACCATAAAGAAAACAATTGTAAAAACGTTAATTAATAACAAGTTTGCAAAATTTTGACTTACTAAATCTTTTTATAACATTCTTTTTCCAAGTGGATGAATTCTTGAGTAAATTTTTTTTTCCTTTGAATAAATAACATAAAAGTTTCTTAAAATAAGAAAAAATATTGAAAAAAAATTTAAATCAAAGTATTTTAGAAAAATGTATTAACATATTGTTTTTTCTCCATTTTAGTAATGAAATTTATTTATTTGTTTTTAAAAGGTTTTATTAAAATTTTCTTTTTCTATAAGTTTTTAGCAAAATTTCAAGTAACTTAAAAATAACAGTTAATTTATAGTTAACCGTAAATTTTGATGTAATTATGTACTTGTGATTTTTTAAAGAATTTTATTATTATATTGCATTTATTTTAATAAAATAGAGAATAATATTTTGACTATAAAAACCATTTCAACTTTACTTTGGTATTTTATTAGCTGATTATTTAATATTGATACATATATATTGCTGCTATATTTTTTGAAAAAATTTGAAAAAGCAGTTTTAAAATTAAAAATGAAGCATTTTTTACATCAACCTGCCAGGCTCTAATTAAATCGTTAAAATTTAATTTAAAAGATAAGTAACAAAATATGGAAAAGAATGCTCTTTGCTGATAGATGTCTGCTTGATATTTTTTTAAAGTTAATTATATTTATATGTAGATATGAATTTAAACTTCGGATGTTTATTTATTGAATGAAAAATCAATTCAGATTTAATATGTCTAAAAGCGTTCCAATTATTTTGAATGCTTTGCATATATTTAATACAGCCTTTAAAATATGAAAACATTTATCAATTTTAATTCTTATCAAGGTACTTACGTATTAACGGTACCTTGGCGGTTTTTAAGTGTCGCCAATCTTTATTATTTGGAATAAAAATATTTTGAAAGCGTTTTGATTTTATATGAAGCGTTTCATATATATTTTATTATTTGGAACACAAATTTTAAGTGTAGATTGGCGCCAAATCTGTAGCTGCGGTTGGCGCGTGGGCTCTTTATTGGCGCAACTGTCGCCAAGGTACCGTTAATACGTAAGTACCAAATTTTTGTTCCAAATAATAAAATATATATGAAACACTTCATTTAAAATCAAAATGCTTTCCAAAATATTTTTATTCCAAATAATAAAGATTGGCGACACTTAAAAACCACCAAGTCTGTCGCCAAGGTACCGTTAATACGTAAGTACCCTTATCAATTTATAAGAGTAATTTTTGTAGATACGTTAAAATATGTAAATTAAGAGCTGAGTTTGTATGAAAATAATTAATAAAATTTATGATTATTTTTATTAGAATATCAGCACTAGATGGCAGCATGCTACAGTTTTGAATCAAAATTTTTTAAACAGAATTTGATCTTTATTTCAATAGCAAAGAAATTATTCTAATTTTCAACCAAAATTTATTTCACTATTGATTAAATTTATAATCTTTGAAGCAGGTATAGCCATACACAAACGCGAGGGAATTAGCAATTCAATTATTCTTAAATATACAGTGAAATTTCGAGAAAAATGTTTTCCTGAGCATAAAAAAAAAAAAAAAAAAAAAAAAAAAAGCATTTTTATATCTAAGAAAACTATATTAGTTTGTCATTGGAAATACATAAATAATTAAGAAAATATACATAAATAATTAAGAAAACTAAAAATTTTTTTATTTTTGAGAAATTTTCTTTATTTCTTTATTTTTTTTATTTAAATCATTAATTAAATTTTTTTATTAGTAGATTATAATGAGTAATAAAAAATTACCAGTACAATAATGAGAATCACATTTAATGTATTAATGTAATGTAATTTTATTTAATGTATTTTATAATTTATCTATTTTTATTATTATTATATTACATTTATTATTATATTTTATTGTTATTTTATTATTTACTTTTTAAAAATTTTATTTTAAAATTACTCCTTTTTTAAAGTAAAAAACAACAACTTATATCATCCTTTTGAAGTGATAGAATATAAAATAGAATGCAATGTGTATACAGTACATTTTTAAATGTATAAGCTATTCAGAAAATTATAGTCTTTTATGACACATTATTCTTAATACACAGCAAAATGTTTAAATTTCATATTATTAACTTAAGAAGATAGCTATTAGCCTGGATTTAAATAACGTTTATTTATTTACTTTAAACAAATGTTGATTCAAAATATACGAATAATATGAATGCTTTAGGGCATGGAGAAACTTTTCTATTTTTCTGTACAATGAAGAAGCTAAGCAATTACGAAGATTACTGTTCGCTTATGTAAATCTTTTTCTCTTTTTATTTTCATTCTTATAATTCTTTTCAAAAAATATCTCTTTTCTGAGATTTAATGATAGTGAAATGACTTTTTTATCACTTTTTTTTCTGTTTACTTTGTTAATATATTTTAAACTATTTAGCTTTTATGATAACGTTGAATTTTTTAATTTTCACCTTCCTTCAAGACAGATTATGTACTAAAGATTTTAAAAAATTTTTTTTTTTAATACTTGAGGACGGCATCGTCCTATTTTTGTAAAACATTTTATCTTTTGTAAAACTTCTTTTTTTTTCCCCTTCTAAACACTTTTAAAATAACAAAAGCAGATTTATTTTTTAATGCCGGGGGTTTTGATCTGAGGTCCTTAACCACATAGCTAGCGCTCTGGTCTTTGGTACCACAGGCTTCAGATTCGAATCCTCACGGTGGTATGGATGTTTGCCGTAGTTCAGAATCCACTTTAAGCCATTTGTCCCGGTCTCATATGACTGTAGAGCGTCACGGAAGCAAGTCAGACTTCTACCTACGGGTGCTCCATCAAACAGAAGCTGCCCCGTTTCCCTTCAACCATGAGTCCATACGGGTTCGTGGGCTTGGTCTAGATGTCTACCAATTGTGGTGAGAAACAACAACATAAAAGCTGCCTGACGGCCATTTGTCTAGCCATTTGGCAGTTGGTACCACAGGCTTCAGGTTCGAATCCTGGCGGTGACAAGGATGTTTGTTAGTGTTTTGGAATCCACGTTAAACTGTAGGTCTCGGTCTAACCACTAAACTAAACTTATCCATAGAAAAATCTATAATTTGTAAGCCTCACTGCAGATGCAAATTGATCATAGAAACACAGACATGTTTTTTTAAATTGATGCACTGTTTTGGTTTAACTGCTGACCTCAATAATTTGAATCATCACATTACAATTATAAAGACTATTTTGTGTTAAACGATATGATAAAAGCAGTAAAATTTGAATCGTAAAAAGGCAAATATAGTATTATAAATTTTAGAAAGAAGAAAAGGAATTCATTTGTAAACTTTTAAGCAAATAAATTATGAAAATCCCTTAAAATCCCCTTTTTCATAAAAACTTGTACGATGTTTTCGTTTGCCTAATTTAAAGAATGATATAGTTTTGAATATGCTATACTACTGTGTCCAAAAAGTAAGACCAATTTTCAATTTAAATTTCCCGGGCATATGGTATTTCAATTTTTTTTTAGGTTGTTGGTACTGTCCTTGACATCTGTGGGAAATTTGACGTCAAAATATTCATTAGTATTTGAGTGCTAGTGATGCTAAAACTGATTCCGGCGATTTTTGAAGTCTCTGAATTAATTGAGCAAAGAACTTGGATTCAATTGCAGAAGGCATTCGGTGAGCATTACTATATCGTAAAGGAATGTTTAGAAGTGGTAAAAACAGTTCAAAGAAGGCAGAGAACGCGTTGAAGACGAAGAGCCGTCTGGTCGATCATCAACCTCAACCGACGAATCTCACGTCCAAAAAAATTTAAGATTTGGTGCTTTCAAATCGTCGATTTACAATTAGAGACCTTGCTAATGATGTTGGAATTTCAAAATTCCATTTTAAAAGATGTTTTGGGCTTCAAACGCGTCCAATCTCGATTGGTACCGAAAACACTAAATGCTCACACTGCATTGATTCTTCGTGATTTTTTCGCCAAAAATTAAACCCATATCGTTCCACAGCCACCGTATTCACCTGATTTAGCATCGTGCTACTTCTGCCTATTCTCTAAACACGAAAAACCACTCCGAGGACACCGTTTTGAGTCGATTGAAGAGGCATTTCAAAAATCGGCGGAATCAGTTTTAGCGTCTCACAAAACCAAGCATAACTAAAAAAAAAAAAAAAAAAAATTGAAATACGATATGCCCGGGAAATTTAAATTGAAAATTGGTCTTACTTTTTGGACACAGTAGTAAATGAATATCTGAAATGACTCTATGAATTATGATTAGAGAAAATTTTCATTCGTGTTATAATTATAATAGAAAAAATTATTGTTCTTCTCCCCTTTCTTTCAACTTTGATTTGATTTTACCTTTCCATTCTATCTATTTTACCTTTTCCCAAAACCATTATATGAAAGCTTACCAAATGGTATCAAAATGTAAACAATTGATCTTCAATGAAGATCTGGAAAATACTGTTATTTCTAATAAAAAATGAAAATTTAATCACGTGACATTAAACATTTTTATTATATGTTTAAAAACTCTCAGCAAGGTCAGATGGGCGAGTGACGACCATTCTGGCACCTGGTATCACAGGTTTAGGGTTCGAGTCCTGAAGGTGCCATGAATGTTTGTAGTGGTTCGAAATCCACTTTAAACCATAGATTCCGGCCTAATGTGATTATAGAGCTTTAAGCGTAGCTAACAACTTTCGGGGGCTAGTAGGCAGACTGCCTTGGCTCACCATTGGCCTTTAAGACACTGAAGTAGAACTCACACTATTTTAACACATGAAACCGTAAACTATTTTACTAAAGAAGGAATAGTAAACCGTTTAATTTTGTTTAATGTTTTGCTAAAGTAATAGTAAAAAAAAAAATTGCATGAGCTATTTATGGCGTTAACATTTATCCCCCCTTACCCCTATTAGTGGCCTCATTGTAACAAGGGGCTGTTGCTGGAAGGAGTGGGTGAAGTATGTCGGGGGATTTAACTCCTGGTAGGGCCACCCTAGGCGTGAAGGCCACTCCGTTATTCCCAACTAACACTAACAGGCGAAGAAGCAAAGTCAGACTCCAACCTTCGTGGTGCCTCTTCTAAACTGAAGTTGCTTCTTACCCATGAAGATGCTTGAGCAACATGGTCTCATGGACCTGGTCTAAGTGTCTAGACCAGGGGGACATGAAACAACAACACATTAATTTTTATGAGGAGTATTTTTCTTCTTGAAAATTAGTGTTTTCACTCAATTAATTACTTTTAAAAATATATTTATATAATATTTTCAATGTTCTTAATCAAGAATTTTGTAAATAAATTTACATAATTCTTGATTAAATATATTGTAATATACTTCTCAATCGAAACCTGGAACTAGTGCTATGGATAGCTCTTACCGAATTCAGGTAGCTCAGTTTGAGAAGTGATGCCGAACTGAAAATCTACACCTTGAACGGGCATGAACATTTTATAGGCATCTCCTATTGGATTTGAAGAAAGTGGCATTAGTGTCTGAAAATATATACCGAATGGGCATGAAAATTCCATAGACATCTCTTTAGATTTGAGAAAGTGCCATTAAGGTATGAAAATCTATACCGAGAATGGGTGGAAAATTCTATAGGCATTTTATTGGATTTCAGGAAGTGGCATTAGAGTCTGGAAATCTATACTTAGATTGGCATGAAAATTCTATACGCATTTCATTGCGTTTGAGAAAGTGGCATTAGGTTCTGAAAACCTATAATGGGAATGAGCGTGAAATTCTATAGCCATCTAATTGGATTTGAGAAACTGGCAATAGGGTCCGAAAATCTATAATGAGAAGGGTCATGAAATTCTATAAGCATCTCAGTGGATTTGAGAAAGTGTCATTAGGGTCTGAATTGTCAGATGCCACCAATGGAAGTGTACGTTCCAAAATACGGTGGCACAATATGGGGTCAGTGTACATGCTGCCAGTGCATTGGCCAGTCGTGTTGACTTTACTTCATACATGCCCTATCACTGGCGAATGACCTCAAGTCAAGGTGCCCGGCATTTGTAAACAACCACCTTCTTAGCATAACAACTTCTACTCCCACCCAAACCGGAAAGGGGCTATGACGCTTCAGGAAAAGAAGGTGTAGTGCAATGCGGAAATTAACGAGTTCCCAAAGCTAGCGCCCCCTCATAAGCTGCCATGCTATATTGTGCATACGTTAGACAAGCCAATCAAAGAGTGTGGAAGAAAGGGGCACCTGGGTCAAGGCTATCAAAGTTCAGTCTTTTTACCTTAAATAAATTAAATTGCTGAATTTATATTTAAAAAAACTGTCCAATTCAGGAATAAATGCTGGGGATAGCTGAACATTTTTTTGGATTGCTAAATAAATGTATAAAATAATATTTTTCATTATTATTATTGAGACATTTCTTATTAGGTTAACCTTATTTTAATTCAGATTATTTTTAATATTTCTAAAAAACTTTTTTATTTATAACCCAACATTTCTTATAATTTCGACTTTATTTATGCTGTTGTTAATAATCATCCTGGCGCCGGCAGGCCTACACTAGGTCCAGAAGACCCCGTCGAAGGCGACTTGTCCATAGCTAAGGGTATGCAGCTTCACTTTAGCTAGGAACCACAAGGACTAAACCTCAAGACAACACTCTACGATCCTATTAGACCGGGACCTACGGCTTAAAGTGTATTTCGAACCACTGCAAACATCCATGACACCGCCGGGACTCGAACAGAAACCTGTGGTACCGAGAGCCAGGGCGCTAGACACTCGGCCATTCAAGTCCCTTTATATTTATAACACAATCATAAAAGCTTAATGGACACTGATATGATACTGTAATTATTTTAATTGATTATTACAATGACTAGAGCTTCATTATCACTATTTATTTTGTTCATATTTACTTGATATAAATACAAGTTACACAAAACTAAAATTTCAAATATTCTGATTTGCTGAATCAATTTACAATAATTTGAATACGAGGACAAAGACTAATATACATGTACAACCTGAAGCTGTATCAAAGTTTTCATCTTCAGTTGACCTATGACATTATATTTTCTTTCTGTGCAATTTTAGCGAGGCCACTTCAGTGAATTTTAATAAAAATATAAAAGCGTGAATTAATCAGCTGTTTTTATTATATTTCAAGCAACTCTTCTAAAAGGTTTAAAACTTATTTTTTATGTATTTTCCAACTCTCTTTTACAGCATTTAATTTCATTTGTTGCAGTGAATGTTGTGGTTGACACCATCTCATATCAAGACAACAACTTGTTTAGACATGACTTTTTATAGACAATATACACTGAAGTGACAAAAGTCATGGGATACCTCTTAATATCGTGTCGGCCCTCCTTTCGCCCGGCGAAGTGCAGTAACTCGACTTGGCATGGACTCAACAAGTCGTTGGAAATCTTCTGCAGGAATATTGAGCCATGCTGTCTCGATAGACGTACATAATTGTGAAAGCGTTGATGGTGCAGGATTTTGGGCACGAACAGACCTCTCGATGATGTCCTATAAATGCTCTATGGGATTCATGTCGGGCGATCTAGGTGGCCAGATCATTCGTTGGAATTGTCCAGAATGTTCTTCAAACCAATCGCGAACAGTTGTGGCCCGGTGACATGGCGCATTGTCATCCATAAAAATCCCATCGTTGTTTGGGTACATGAAGTCCATGAATGGCTGCAAGTGATCTCCAAGTAGCTGAACATAAGCATTTCCAGTCAATGTTCGGTCCAGTCGCACCAGAGGACCAAGTCCATGCCATGAAAAAACAGCCCGCACCATTACGGAGCCACCACCAGCTTGAACAGTGCCTTGCTGACAGTTTGGGTCCATGGCTTCGTGGGGTCTGCGCCACACTCGAACCCTACCATCAGCTCTTACCAACTGAAATCGTGACTCATCGGACCAGGCCACGGTTTTCCATTCATCTAGGGACCAACCGATATGCTCACGTGCCCACGAGAGTCGCTGCAAGCGATGTCGTTCTGTCAGTAAAGGCACTCGAGTCGGTCTTCTGCTGGAATAGCCCAAGAAAGCCAAATTTCTCCGCACAGTTCTAACAGACAAGTCCCTTGTACGTCCCACATTGATTTCTGCGGTTATTTGACGCAGTGTTGCTTGTCTGTTAGAATTTACGACTCTTTGCAGACGTCGCCGGTCTCGGTCGTTAAGTGCAGGCGGTCGACCCCTGCGCTGTCCATGGTGGGATGTTATGCCTGAAATTTCATACTCTCGGCACACTCTTGACACAGTGGATCTGGGAATGTTGAATTCCCTAACGATTTCCGAAATGGCATGACCCATGCGTCTAGCTCCAACTAACATTCCGCGTTCAAAGTCTGTTAATTCCCGTCGTGCGGTCATCATCACGTCAAAACCTCTTCACATGAATAACTTGAACAGAAATGAAAGCACTGCGCATTTATACCTGTTCCACGCGATGCTACTGCCATCTGAAAATTTGCATATTGCTATCCCATGACTTTTGTCACTTCAGTGTAAACTTATGATATGTATACTGAGTTAACATATTTTGATGAATGATAATATTGTTTGTTCATACTTTACTTCCTTTTCTTATATCAATGTCAAATAAATGTGCATAATAGAGGTTTCCAGATTATGGGCAACCTCCATCATCAGAACCCATGACATAAAAGTGAAGATTAATTTTGGTTTCGAATAAATGCAAATGATTGTCTTAACAACTATGGATTTATAATGGTCTTTTGAGTAGTTTTGACTGCTATTGAAACGGGTATACTTGTTTAGGGATATCTGCGTGGTTTTAAAATTGCTGAACATCTTTATTACAATTAATTTTAAGGGAATATTTCATACGCACTATTTGCTTAATGAAGTGTTGGTAGGATAAATTTAAAATTCCTTGTTGTTTCTTATCCCACTTGGTAGACAACAACATCTAGACCAAGTCCATGAATCCCATGTAGTCTCATGGAAGGAGAGAAGGGGGAGAGGGGGCAGCTTCTGTTGAGATGGAACACTCGTAGGTAGAAGTCTGACTTGGTTCCAAGTTGCTAAAGGAGAAGGACAGTGCCTTCCGAAAGGTCTTTTAGGGGGAACTACCCGTATCGCATATCGTATGCGAGAAAACCCGGAAAACTCTCAGTAGGTAGTCTGACTAACAAGGCGAAATGCTGAACAACGCAAATGGCGTTGAATCTCATCATGTTTGAAAGAGTGTCTACAAAAATGATGCTAGAGGATTGAAAGCTCTACAGTCCTATTAGAAGGGGACCTACAGCTTAAAGTGGATTCCGAACAAATATAGCACTGTCGGGACTCGAACCGGAAACCTGTGGCACCGAGTGCCAGAGCGCTGGTCACTCGGCCATAAGGCCTCAATTTAAAGTTTTAAACAACAAAAATTATAATAAAAAATATAAATTTTATTTAAAAATGAAGATGTCGAAAACTTTTCCAATAAATAAATAAAAAGAGCTAAAATTATTTAATGTAAAATATTTAAAAAATACTATAACACAATTAAAGATAAAAATATTCAGGAATATATAACGAAAACGCATTCAAAATCTATATAGAACTATTAATTTAGTTTAATTTATGTTGGAAGATATAATTTTTATAACCTTCACCACTCAATTTACTTTATTAGAGAATGAATAAAAAACCTTGTTATACAATCTCTAACGTATCATGATAGAGTTATAAATAATAATTATTGTGAAAATTAATGCATGTTATTAAGTAAGATAATGAGTGACAACAAACTTTTTTAAAATCATGTTCAATAGTGTAGCGATTGAATGTTTCCCATGAATTAATATGGTGTATATTTGCTATTCAAACTGTTAATATCCCTTGTTTGAATGCAGAGACCTATTAAAATCTTTCTTAATTATTTTTAATAGAATCAACGTTTGAGCAATATCCCATATGAATAACTAAACGTGTGCTAATTTCGATTTCTTTTTGATGTTGGATAAGTCTCATGATATCTGCATTGCCGAGCATATTAAATCACTTCTGAGAAATAAATAAATAAATAAAAAAAGAAAGGATAATCGTTTATAGAAACCATTAATAAAACTATAGAACTAGGGTAGTTCTCGTGCAATTGGATCGCAATCCATTTCGACTTTCCGAGAAATGTAATCTGAATTCAAATTATAACCAACGCGACCATTGACAATGAAAAAGTTAACTACCGAACCTAGTTTTTCGAACCTTTTCACTTTCATTAATAAATAAATAAATAAATAAAAAACTCTTTTTCTAGTTCAGATTGCGGAATTACTTTTACTTACTCTCCAACTGCTGCATTGTTTAGTCTAAACAGATTGATTCGTTTTTATCGCATGCAAAGCAGATGTTGGTAGACAAAAACAAAACAAATAAATAAAAGTGCATTAGCATATGAATAAAGTTTGGCTCAGCATTTAAAATGCTCAAAAGAAAATGTACTATCGCCCGTTTTTGAAACGCCAGTCATGTAATGTTCATGTCAACCAGGGGTAACTTTGTGGTAAAAGAAAATGAGGGAATAAGCATCGTTCTTGAAAGACATCCAAGGTTAACTTCGATTCTCTCTCTTCTTACCATACAATAAGTAACAAAAAATAAAATAAAAAGTTTGGTATATATATATATATATATATAAAAAAATTAAATTTGAGAAATGAAAAAAAAAAAAAAAAAAAGTTGCTTTGCTGAAAGTAGAGCGAGTATAATTTGAGATTATGAAAAAGGCCACAAAGGTTAAAATGAACGTGAGCGTTTCGAAGAAAGAATTTTTTCCATTTCGAAGAGAATAAGCTTTTCATGCCAAGTTACACGAGATGGCTTTTCATTTTTTGTGATTTTTTTCTTTTTATGTGATTTTTCAAACTCGTCAGTTAAGTATTACCAAAGAAAGAAAAGGACGAAATGTTTCAATTCAGCGTTCGATACAATAGTACAAAAGAGTACAAGTTTTTTGTTACCTGATCCTGAATACAGTAATTTTGATCACGAATTTAAAATTGTGGTTAGAAAATTACGAGCAATTTTGTGATCTTTTACGAATTTCTTACAGGAAAACTTTTCTTTACCTTTATTGAGTGCGATAGCATGAGATGTTTTTGTGAAAAATGCTGAAATCTTTTCAAATTGAACTGCTAAAATTGCTCCATTTAAAAATAGACGAAATAACTCTTTTTTGGAATTCAAACCATTTTGACTATCTAAATGTGGATAGCATCATAGAAAAAAATTATTAATAATTTTTTTTAATCATAGACTTACATATGTTTATGAATAGAATTACAGAATACAGAATAGCTCATAATGATAATAAAACGAATTCAAACTTTTATTACATCATTACTTTTAGTTTTTTAACCTCTATACGAAATAACAGCCCCTATAAAAGAATTGAAATAAAAATTTAATCAGAATGTAATATCAGGATGTTCCTTAAAATAACAGTTTTTCTTAAAGAAATATAATGATCAATGATGGTTACTGAACTCTTATACAGTAAGTGCTAATTGACTTGTTTGGTGGTTTTTTCACTCTACGGCCATTTTTTGCACACATTTTACGCTAATTAGACCAGGAACTACAGTTTAATGTGGATTTCGAACCACTAACAAACATCCATATTACCGCCAGGATTCGAACTTGAAAAGCCTGTGGTACCAAAGGCCAGAAGTCTAGCCAATTGGCCATAAAGGCCCCTTGACTTGAAAGGAGAAAATTTGTATTTTGACCTTTGGATACTTTTTAAAAGTTTCAACTTAAAAAATTCAATTGATATTGTTCAGTCACGAACGTAATTTTTGATTTCTCTTGTTTATATCATGATAACTATTAAATAAATATTTCAATCCATTTATCAAAAGCTTGAATATAAAAGAGCCTGATTTTCAAGCATCATAATAGAGAATGGTAAACTGGGCGTTTTGCAATATGGCACAAGCATTTACTAACATAGATGATTATCTTATTTCGTTATAAGTACAAACTTCCAGATATAATCATGAATCGAGTTCATTCTTCAATAAAACCTCTTTACAGTAGTTAAATTATTGGATTAAATTATCTATTATATTATTATGATAAGCTATTATATTTTTATTGGTTTAGTTTTATTCTTTATCTCATGTGACAGAAATGGAAATGTTTTGAAAAAAAGATTGTGTCCTTATTCATTTGAAACTGTTTCTATAATCTTTAACCTCTTAATTAATTAATGTTAAAATTAAATTTGCTAATTTAAGTTAATTAATTACATTAAAGCATTATATTACATAAAAATATTTTTGACTATAGTTGCATAACAAAATATCAACTAAATTCGTATTTCGTTTTGGAGTTTGTTTACTTTTTTTCTCTTATTATTATCGTGATTATTTTTTTACTTTTTATTTCTTATTATTATCGTAATTATTTCAAAGAATTTGTTTTCACTTTTTCATCTATTTTTTATTGTTGTAATTATTTATTTACTTTTTATCTCTAATTATTATCGTATTTATTATTTTATTTTTTATTTCTTATTATTATCGTATTTATTATTTTATTTTTTATTTCTTCTTATTATCGTATTTATTACTTTATTTTTTATTATTATTGTAATTATTTCAAACAACTTTTTTTTTACTTTTTATTTTTTATTATTATCGTAATTATTTTTTTTACTTTTTATTTCTTATTATATCATAATTATTTCAAAGAATAATCATAAAATATAAATAACTTGAGTTATTTTTTTAAAAAAAGTGTTTTCCTTCGGTTTTACATTTAAATAAAATAATTAATGCAATTAAATGTCTCAATAAAAAAGAAGTACATGTATTTGTTTTTAATTCATACAGTATTAAACAGTTTAGATTATTTGATAAATCCATTTGATTTCAATTTTTTGGTACTTGCCATTTTAAAAAGTTAACAACAAAAATATTAATAATATAAAAATTATTTAAATACAAACTGAATTATTATATATTCATTTAAGAAATCTTTCTCTTAAAACTAACAAAATAATATTGAAAATAAATAAAAACCTCAAATTAAATTTATGCAAAGATAATGTCAAAAACCTTGAGTAGTTAGTTTATTTCTTGAATGCTAAATAATTGAAACTCATAATGCTATAACGTAATGAAGAATATTGTCTTGGTTAAATAGAGTTACCTAACGGAATGATATGGCACAGTATTTTGAAAAGGAACTAATTGCTGGTAGCTAATTAAAATCGTTTTAAATACTACATTGACCTTAATAATGGTTATACTGAAATATAAATTATCAAGAGGAAAAATGGGGACACACGAAAATGACAATTAACTACATTTAAAAGTATATTCTTCTATTCATTATTAACTGAGAAACATAAATAGAAATACTTTTACAGTTATTACCATATCTTTTATTAATCGTCAACAAAAATTAATTAGATTTGTCGCAAGTTAAAATTAAAGGGTTGAATATTTAAGTAAATTCTTAGTTACTCGGGAATGTCTTATAGCTAGAATAGAAAGATGGAAAAAATGTCTTTAAATTCGGTTTTAACTTTTCTGACTTTAATGGCTTAACAGGTTTAATTAACTTAGCTTAACTTTAATGGCTTAACTGGCTTTAATTTCTGGCATAACTTTTCTTTTTTCTTCTTTTTTTTTTTTTTTTTTTGGTTTTAACTTAAAATTTGATGCATCTTAGTTGGAAAAATCGAAAGTAATAATCAATTTGAGCTTCAGATATATATTAGTGGCGAAAATTACACAGGAAATAGTCAGGTTATTGGAGTACGTTGAGAAAATCAATTACTGTACCTCCATTGCATCAATTTTAATATTGACTGATTATGAGAACTAAAAACCAAAGTAAAATCTTAATTAAAGAAAATTTATTTGAAAGAAAAGGATACTGAAGTTTGATGTTTCTTAGTTGGAAAAAAATCTAAAATAACCAATTTTCTCTTCAGATATATATTAGTGGCGAAAATTACACAGGAACTAGTCAGGCTATTGGAGTACGCTGAGAAAATCAATTACAGTGTCTCGATTGCATCAATTTTAATATTTACTATTTATGAGAATTAAAAACCAAAGTAAAATCTTAATTAATACACAGGAACTAAAAGAAAAATTACAGATTGCATCAATTTTAATATTTACTATTTATGAGAATTATTTTATTTGTTTGATGTTTCTTAGAAAAAAAATCTAAAATAAAATTTTTCTCTTCAGATATATTTAGAAAATAGGAACTAGTCAATTTTTAAATTGAAAGATGCAATAATGTTCGTATAAGTGACGAAATAGAAACAGAATTTTAGAATAGTGAATTTTAAATTGAAAGATGCAATAATGTTCGTATAAGTGACGAAATATAATGGCAAAAAAAAAAAAAAAAAAAAAAAAAAAAAAATCTTGACAACGTAAAGTTTCAAGGTAGTCAAAAATAAAGAGGGAAGAGGGTAGAAGGGGGAGGGGGGATGGAGAATCGTAGTGGTCAACATATAAGAGAGCCGAGTTTTGAATGACCGCTTGTAGAAAAAATATCTTAGTGATCATAAGAAATTTTGATTCTTTTAGATCTTGCAAAACTGCTGAAGGCTTGGTTAAATATTTCTCTCAGTATTTTTTTTTTTTTTTTTTTTTTTTTTGTGAATTTGACCACTTAGTATCATAAGCTTGGAAAAGTGATAAGTTCATTTCTAGTTTTTGGAATTTTACAAAATGACTTTTCAGCCTATAGGTATTTGATGCTCATCCCTGCCAAAAGATTTCGATCCAGTTTCGTGCCCAACTTTAAATCAAACTCTTTCAGTTTGAAAATTTACATATTCCCCAGGCTACTCAAGACAGTAAATAAGAATTAAACAAAGATATTTGACCTTCGTATTTGGCGTAAATCAATCGTAAGATATTTTTAAGTTCTACAATTTAAATTATTTACCGATACAGGTTATAACTACTTTTTCAATTTATGAAATTATGTTAAAAAGAGGAAAACCTTTCTTAGTATGAATTGATATTACATAATTAGACCATTTTTCTTTGAAAGTATTTCAATACTTACAAATATTTAAAGTTATTTAGGGCTGTTATTTAAAATTCAGGAAAAAAATAAATCATAATTCAGAGATATTTATTGTTAATTGTTGGCATAGTATTTTTTATCAAATTTTTGTTTTGTTTTCTGTTTTCATTAGATAAATACTTATTTCAAAAAAAAATATTGTAAAATATATTATTTTTTAATCTTTATTTCTTATTTCATTTATTTTTACCGATAAAAGTTTATCTCCTTCTCATCGAAAACTAGGGTAAAATCAAGATAGTAAGTTGACATCGAAGTCAAGGTAAAATTGAAAGCAATCTGGTTAAAAAAAATCCACTAACAAAGTGTTGTATTGCATCTCACTTTAGCAACTTCAGATCGAAATCTATAAATTTACAGTTCAAAAAGAAATTTGAGAACTTTATCTGAAGACATCCTTCTCAATTTCTTATCTGACTTTGCAAAAAAAAAAAAAAAAAAAAAAAATTGAAGGTAGTTAATGTCGTTCGGCAGGACGTTCAGACGTATTTCCCAACAGCGGTTTAGTGCTTTATTGATGAATTGGGCAATCACACTTTGCGATATGCCCCTTCACAATTTTTTCAAATTTGTTTTTCAAAGCAATGGTCGGACTTGCTTTGGAATGGCACCATAGAATAATGGGAAGAGACATAGAATGTCTTGGAATTGCAATTTCTTCCTTTTTTTTTTTTTTTTTTTTTTTTTTTTTTTTTTTACCGTAAATTGCAAATTTGTAGTCTGAAGTTGCTGAGGTGAGATATGAAATAATACATAATTAGTATTTAGGCAAAAGATTCGATTTTCTGCTACCACTGAACCACCATAAATACGTACTTAAATTGTTGAATTTTTAATTAGATTAAAAACCTTCTGCTGTTCAACTGAAGAGATTGAACGACCTAGTTGTGTTTCCGAACGGAAGCTGCCTCGTTTAAAACACACAAGACAAACTGAACAGAAATCTTCCATGTCTATGCCGGGAAGGGATACAATAATCTGTAGATCAGAAAGTATTCTATTGGACTAGAAAAGAAGGTAGGTGTGAATCTGGTACATATCACTCTTAGGGGAAGGAGTGTGTTCGTTCCAAATTGTGGTGGTTAATACATGTAAAACGTAGGGCCTTGCTTTGTTATATACTCTTATTAATACTAAATCTTTAACATACCTGCCTTCTGAATGGTGAATGACTTGCCCAAGCACTAAAATTCCCAGCAAATAAAAAATAACATTATTTCCCATAAATGAATTAAATGTAAGTGAAAAAATATTATACTTAAATGAATAAAATGTGTGTGATTGAATAAATAAATATTATGATACAATACTTTAGGTATAATGCGTAAATTTTATGATCCCTTTAGGTACTAATACAATAATATTAGGTATAATGCACTTTAGGTACTAATACAATTAGGTATAATTCGATAGTATTAGATATAATACAATAGTATTAAGTATAATACACTTTAGGTACTAACACAATTATGTATAATACAATAAATTTAGGTATAATGCACTTTAGGTATATACTAGTATTATATTAAATATTAGGTATAATATATGATCACTTTATATACAATACTTTTTATATGTAAGTGATTTTAGAATTCTTCATAACTACAAGCTCCCTAAAATGAAGTCGTAAGTGCAAATTTTTGTGTTGGTTTATTTAATATAAATTTTTATCTCATATAAAGGAAAAGTAAAATAGTTTCTACTTACAGGACTCTTAAAGTCTTTTTTTATTTTTTGAATCTGATGACCCTGTAAATATGACAATTGGTCCAAAAAAGAATAAATTTGATGAAAATATGCCTCACAATCATGAACTGTAAGAAAGTCACATTTCTCATAACGAAATAATATTTTCCATATTCTTCAATTTCGCCTTAAAAACCCTTTATCAATTCGGTATGATCTTTTTTTCTAATTAATCATTAATAGTAAAACAATTTTTAACAATATTGCCTTAATATATATAAAATTCTAAACTAATAAATAGCTACAAAGCATTTATTAAATAAATTGAACTAGTTTACAGAGTGTTATAATTTTTTCCCAAGAAATAAATAAAGAGTTAAAAAGTGTTTAAATATACAAGTTTGTAATGATTTGAGTTGCTTTAATGTTACGTTTCTTAAACTTTCATTTTTAGATTTATTTTTGGAGAGATTTATTTTTATTCATTTTACCATTAGATTTAAAAAAAAATTACGCAATAATAACTGAATTGACAATGTTATGTTTTTATAAAAATTATAATAAAGTTTCAATATTATCTATTTTCAATATTATCTTTAAGAATACAAATTTGAACTTATATTTTATACAAGCCAGTAGACCTACGTTATAAATTGCAAATTACAGCAAAATTATTTAAATTAAGATAATTTTATTATTATCAATCCTCAGTTTTACGAAATTGATAACTCCAATGGGGCCTTATGGCCGAGCGACAAGCGCTCTGGCGCTTTGAACCGCAGGTCCCGATACAATATGATTGTTGGGCGTAGGTCTGGCGACCTTACTCCGTAAAAAGAAAACACCTCCTGTCTCGAAATCTGCCAATAAGCAAACGGCTTTGGCGTACCATGGGGCTGTTGCTCCAATGAAGTAGATTAAATCCAATATTAATTATCCTAAATTTCTATATTTTTTTATTTTATTTGAATACTAAAATTATTTATGCACAATATAAAAAAATGTACGAGTTATTTGTCATTGCTTTGAAATACGATTAAACTCGAAGGTGAATGTCTCATCATCTCTCATATATATATTTTTTTTTAATTTTTTTTTTAAGTGTGTGTTTTGTTCCAACTTGAGAGATAGGATAGTTTTTATTCAAAATTTTTTTTTATTTAAATGCAAAATCGACGATTTTCATATTTCGACATTTGGCGCCATTGACGTCATTTGGCGCAACTAAAATTTGCGATTTCTCATCCGATGGACGTAATTTTGAAAGTACATTCAAAATACAAGGTCAGGTGTACCATAAGATCGGGTCGTTGATGCCAATACCTAACGAAGAGCCAAAATTTCTTCAAATTTATTTTATGGGCAGTTCTGAAGAACGTGTGACAACTCGATGTCAGTATAATTTTATCGAACAAGCAGTACAAAGAGCTATTGTAGAATTGTTGGAAAATCTTTTAGAAAATCATAACCAACTTATTAAATTATTTAACGAATTTATTTATTTTGACGAAAGACAGATTAACAAGAAATATTGCTCATCGCTTAGTTCTTAGATAAATGAAAGTAATGATTATTAAAAATTAAATTTGGTAAAATAATTATAAAACAGTGTTAAAAATCAACATTATCTACGTCATTCATTAAATTAATAAAAATTAAACATTTTTCTATTCGTTGAAGCTTAATTTGAACTTTTCATCATTCTTTACCAATCACTTCCTTAACAATACCAATTATAGTATCTAATAATTGAACGAAATACAAGAAAGCCACAGCAACGCGTGGCCGGGTCTGCTAGTATATATATTTAAATAAATATAATTATTATTTTTTGTTTATTGATGGTAAACCAACTGGAATTAAGGAAGGGAGGAAAATGCTACGCCAGAACATCCTTCTAAAATTCTACAGAATGATATCGATTAACATATTTAAAAATGCTATTCATTTAATGTATCACAGATGATCATTTTTAATTAAAAATGGAATGGTTTTTAATTAAAAAATGGAAGTAAACAGGAACTGGCTTTTATCTTTAAATACAGATAAACAAAATTACTTTATTATTACTTTATTCTTCTTACTTTATTCATGTTTCTTAAAAATGACCCAAGGAAACTTCTTCTGAAATTAATATATGGAGTTCCATTCATAGACACTAAGAATAAATCACGTTTTTAATTCTTCTTGTCGCTTTATCAGTTTCCCCATCGTTTGTTTTCGGAAGTTGCCCACCATATAACAAGATGTTAAATCAAAAAGATTGCTTTATAAACTTTTTATTGTACAAATAATTGTCTCTATGAAGAAGGCGAGCTCTGTTATTTATTTTTCAGCTGCTTAACTTTTAACTTGGAGCAGGTGGTTTTTACAATAACATTTTTTATGAAATAATTTCTCTTCAACCGTTGTATAACACGGCTCTTTTTTGAAAACATGGTAAGAAGTGGGTCTTCAATAAGCAATTAATAATCTTTTCCTGAAAAAGGTCTTCCTTCAAGTAATTGGAAAATAATAATCCAAATTGATTCAAGCTCGTTGGTATTAATAATTCTGTAACATTATTATTTAAAATGAACTAACACGTTGTGAGAAGTTCTGATTATAAATATTTTTACGTATGTTATTTTTAAAGTCAGACTTTTTGGAGGGATTATAATAAAAAAAAAATTGAAAGACATTTCAATGTGCATCACACTAAAAAAATTTATGTGACGTTTAAAACTGGATATCTATTATATTTATAAGATTAGAAATTTAAAAAATTGAAAAATACAATATTTGACGTTTAAATTGGGAGAAATAATCATAGTCAGTGAATCTCTCTATCAGATTTCGAGACAAGAGATATTTTAGAGATAAAAAAATTACAAAATTTTTAATTTAAGATAAAGATAAAGATTAATACTTAGATTTATTTTAGAGATAAAAAAATAGTAAAAAAATTACAAAATTTTTAATTTAAAAATTGGAAAAAAAATCTTAAGTTGTTTTCGCGAATAAAATTTGAAATATACAAATACTTTTAAATATATATATATATTCAAATTTTATTCGCGAAAACAACTTAAGATTTTTTTTCCAATTTTTAAATTAAATATTTTGTAATTTTTTTACTATTTTTTTTTTACTTAAGCCTGATGGCAGGTGTTAAGGCATTAAATATGTAACTTTGTAGGTGTCTTTTTTTAATTTTAAAGCAGCTATTTAATGTTTACATATTTCCATAACTTTGGATATAGTGCGCTGATGCGTTGTGACGTTATGTTTATGCTTTGTTATACGAACTGCTTGGGTTTCTGTTAAGTTCCCCCTCCATTCTCTTTTTGGTTTTTTAACCTTGTGTTCTCCAATTTCTTATTGTTTTTGTTCTGTGTAAATAAGAAATGTTTAAATTGTTTTGAATGCATTATATTAGCCCTTACAAATATTTCTCAATTTTATTTTAATTTACCATTAAAAAACATAAAATTTCTTCACAATGAATTTTTCAGTTAATAATACCAATCAGCTTTCTTTCATTTTGGAATAAATTTGGTTTGAAAAATGTAAACTGTTTCACAAATTTATAGAAAAGAATTTTGTTCACCATATTTTATTCTTATTAAATCAAAATTCTAATCAATAAATATAAAAAAAAACCATTCTGTATATAAATAACATACTTATTACAGCTACTTAGATTAAACACAAACAAAAATTAAAATAATTTTTCAGCTTTAATATTTTAAATCAAAATAGAAGGTTAAGTCATAAAATTCTATTGTTCATTACTGGAATGATATAATCATAAATTACGTTTATACAAACGAGTTTATTGAACCTTGATCTTAGGATTTTCTAATTAAGAAAATTAAATTTTTGTCAGATAAAAACCACAAACAAAAATACTTTTGATGTATTTCTACAGGCATTATAATTTCAAAATGCTGTTGTCTCACTAAATTTTGGTTTTCCTTAAAAAGTAATTACATAAACATAATTATAATATAATATATATGCATAGTAATTATATAAACACAACATAATTGTCATATGTAATATTTTAATAGACTTAAATAACTTCAACTATAATTTTTTTATGCTTTTAATTTGAAAAAGTTCTAGAAGAAGAGATTAAATAAAATTAAAAAAAAAAAAAAAATCATTGGTAAAATGCAAAAGAAGTATTTCACGGCTTTGAAATTACTGACCAACTTATGTTTAATTCAACATACATTTATACTAACGAGTTCATTAAACCTTGATCTTAGGAACTTCAAATCAAGATAATTACATTTTTCTTAGATAAAAACAACAAACAAAAAGTTTTTTAATGTATTTCTATAGACATTATTTCAAAAAGATGTTGTCTTACAGAATTTTTGTTAGTAATCATAATTGCAATATTACACACACACATACATACATATATATATATTATATAAACATAACATAATTGTCATATGTAATGCTTTAATGGTCACTAACACTATTTTAATGGACTTTAACACTCATTGTTAAAAGAAGTATTTGACAGCTTTAAAATTACTGATCAAGAACTTGAATTATAATTCCAAAATTATATTTATTGTTCAATTTATGTTATATTTTATATTATTATTTTTATATTTATATTATTATTTTTATATTTATATTATTAGTTTATTGAATGTTGATCTTAGGAACTTCTAATTAAGGTAATTAAATTTTTATTAGATAAAAACAACAAGCAAAAATGCTTCAAATATATGCATATGATGATGTCTTACAGAATTTTGGTCTTCCTTAAAAAATAATCATATAAGCATCATTATAATACAATATATATACAGTAATTATCTAAACAAATCCTAATTATCATATGTAATATTTTAATAGACTTACATAACTTCAACAATAATTTTTTACTTTTTATTTCGAAAATGTTCTAGAAGGTGAGATTAAATAAAAAAAAAATCTCATCGGTAAAAGAACTATTTCACGGCTTTGAAATTACTGATCAAGAACTTGGGTTTAATTCAATATATATTTATGCTAACGAATTTATTGAACACTAACATTAGGAATTTCTAATTAAGGTAATTAAATTTTTGTTAGATGAAAATGCCAAGCAAACATTCTTTTGATGTATTTCTACATGCATTATAATTTCAAAATGATGTTGTTTAACATCATTTTTTTTCCTTAATAAGTTATTATATAAACATCCTTATAATATATATAATCATAATTGTTATATGTAATATTTTAATAGAAATAAAAATAAATAACTTTAAGAATAACAATTTTTACTTCAATAACAATAATAATTTATACTAAAATTCAGAGTGTCAGGTTATTTATTAGAGAAAAATTAGAAAGAAATTATTAATATGAGCTTATCAAATTATTGATGAATCACGAATTTTAAATAATTCATCTTTAATAGATTTCTTCGAATGTATATAGTGAAGTAACCATAAAAAAGGGTTGACTTTTAATTTCGATTAACTATAAATAACTTTTTTATTTCGAAAAAATTTTAGAATATGACATTAAGAAAAAAAAAAAAAAAAAAAAAAAAAAAAAAAAAAAAAAAACCTCATTGATAAAAGAAGTATTTCATGCCTTAAAACTACTGGTCAAGAACTTGGGTTTAATTCAGAGGATACAGTATTAAAAATCACCAATTACTATTGTTTCTTTATTGTATTATTAAGATAAAAAAAAAATCTTATTCCTTTTAAATTTTCCTCATACCTAGATAAAAAAAATTATTTTTTCTCTTGCAATAAAAGTTAACAGCATCTTTCAATATGTTTCGAAATGAAAATATCGCAATTGAACTCGTTCTGCTCTTTCAATATTTATTGCCCGATAACAACTGTTCTGAAAGCCGAGCACTTCATTCCCCCCTCTGCGCTGAAGAGAAACAACAATCCTCTCAAATAATGACATTCCACTTTGATATTATTATTGTTACCATTCCTAACACATGACATGTTCAGATAAGATTGCTTCAGTCGAGGCCTCGCTTTTGAAAAGAAAAGTTCTAATTTGAATATTTAATTATATATTCATGAGAGAGTGGAAGACCCAACTTGGAGCCGATGCATCAGCCCACACAAGGTCAGTTACTTCGTCTCTTTGGCTTTTCCAGCAGACAACTTTTAGGTTCTTGACTCCCTGGATGTGGGATTTTCCAACTACTTCTCAATCCTTCGCTACGCCCTTCCAACAACAACAAGAGAGAGAGAGAAGGCACCAATAAAATAAATAAATACTACACCAACTATGCGACATCCAATGTGCAGAACCTGAAGGTCTTTTTATTATCTCTTATTATCCAGAATGGCTGAAGATGAAAGGTTGGTTATAAAAATGATCCCACGTTTTTTGCCTTGGGAACGTGTGGCCAGAAACTCAGTGGGTGTTTAATAATGCTTTAATTGTGGGGTTCCCTACTTAATGGTCAAGAATTTAATGAGAAGACAGAATTGTATATACAAGATTAATGGAATATGAAAGTATCAAGTTATTGATGAACCATGAATTTTGCTGAAGGACAGTAATATAATTTCCAAATAATTCATCTTTAATGGCTTTTGTTTAATGTATATAGTGAAATAAACATAAAAAAAATGAACTTCCAAACATCCGTGACGCCAAACAGTTACATAGCAGCGTTATGGTATAAAGAGTTCGAAATAATAGTCAGAATTTATTTTACGAATAATTGTTAAGAAGACGTTTGCATTAAGTGTACATGATGGTTGAGGATGGAAATTTTTTTTATCATTTTCTAAAGGTGAATCATATTCCAAATTCCTCGTCAAGATTACATGTATATATTAAAAACAGTTAATTTAAGTTAAATTTTTTGTTAAAAACCCGTTTGCGTTAATTGAACATGATGAGTGTCGATGGAAATTTTCTATCATTTTCTAAAGGTGAATCATATACCAAATCCCTCGTCAAGAAAATGTATATATATTTAAAAAAAATTAGAAAATTTATACAATCGTTTTGAAGTTTGTTTATTAAAAGATAAGAAATTATTTAAAAGAAAACTATTAATACTTAAGTATAAGTCTTGTAAGTCTGTATAAGTCTTAATACTTAAATATATATATACTTAAGTATTAAGTCTTTTATTTATATTATTTTAAAAATTTAAATTTAAATTAAAAAAAAAACACTCGACCAAAAATTTATCTAAGGAAAAGTATTTCTCATAAACTTGTGATTTTTGATATTTACCAAACTGAAATTTGAAATTCTGTCTATAATTTTCTTAATTTTTAAATTATCGAAATGAACAAGAAGTCTTTAAAAAAAAGGGGTTAAAAATTAAAATTTTCAAACTCATTTTATTTTTTCAATAGCAATCCGTCTATAATATCTCAGTTGAACTTGAAAACAAAATCGATATATATTCATGTTATATATTTTTAAAAGTACAAAACTATGAATTCATTATTGTGTAGATAATTTTTGTTGCTAAATTTTTTTAAACTTATTAAATTGCAAATCTGATTGAAATTTCTAGACAGTTTATTGCTAACTGTGGACTTCTACTTCTTTAGTTAATGACAAACTTTTCATTTCGAAGTTATGGCCTAAATAGATAGTTTCAAGATTTTTATGTATAATTTATTATAAATTCGGAGCAATTTCATCATAATTTTTCTTATTCAACTATTAAATTTTTGCAACAGAAAAAATTAATTTTGACTAGAAAAGAATGCAATACAAAATTTATTTTACATCTTTTATGTATTTCTCCAATTTTTTACATAGGCCAGCAGCCCATAATATTTTATTAAGGCATTCTGCTTCAACTATTTACTTATTGTTACAACGTCATCAGCCTAAAAAAAAGATTTTTCAATTTTATCAAAATTCTTCTTATTAAACTATCAAATGTTTGCAACCGAAACAATTAATTTTAACTAGCTCAGAAGACAATACATAATTTATTTTACATCATATTTTATATATTTCTCCAATTTTTAACATTGACAGCCAAACCATGGTATTTTATTAAGGTTTGATTTGGTTTGTCGCTCTATGGTCATTTTATTAATGGGGATTACTTCAAGTATTTATTTATTGCTACAAGTTGTCAGTCACAAAAAACAAAAAAGGATAAGTTTTCAACCTTATTATAATTCATTTTATTAAAGTGTTCAATTTTTGTAACAGAAACAATTAATTTTAACTAGCCAAGAATGCAATATAAAATTTATTTTACATCAACTTTTATATATTTCCCCAATTTTTAACATTGGCAACAAATTCATAATATTTTATTAAGGGGTATTGCTTCAACTATTTATTTATAGGTACAACTTTGTCCTCAACCTCAAGAAGCAAAAAAGTCAAGTTTTCTATATTATCATATTTCTTGTTAGTAAATTATTAAATTTTTACAATGGAAACAATTAATTTTGACTAGCCAAGAAGGAAATACAAAATTTATTTTACATCTTTTATGTATTTCTAGAATTTTTAACATTGGTAATCAACCCAAAATATTTTATTAAGGGGTAATGCTTCAACTATTTATATATTGCTACAACGTCCTCAGTATCAAAAAACAAAAAGAAAAATGATAAGTTTTAAATATTATTATAATTCTTCTTATTGATCTATTACATTTTTGCAACAAAATCAACTAAATTTGACTAGACGAGAATACAATACAAAATTTATTTTACATCTTTTATGTATTTCTCCAATTTTTAACATTGGCAACCAACCCCAAAAAATTTTATTACGGAGTTCTTCTACTTCAACTATTTATTTATTGCTATAACGTCAACAGCCTGAAAAAAAAAGTTTTCAACATTATTTTCATTTTTTTTTATTAAACCATTAAATTTTTGTAACAGAAACAATTAATTTTAACAAGCCAAGAGTGCAATGCAAAATTTATTTTAAATCTTTTATATATTTCTGAAATTTTTAACATTGGCAGCCAACCCATGATATTTTATTCAGGGGTATTGCTTTAACTATTTATTTATTGCTACAAAAATAAATAATTGAAGCAATACCCCTTCGTCATCAGCCTCAAATCACACACAAAAAAAAAGGATAAGTTTTTTACACTATTATAATTCTTCTTATTAAAGTATTAAATTTTTGCAACAAAAACAATTCATTAAAAAAAAAAAGAAAAGGATAATTTTTCAACATTATTATAATTCTTCTTATTTAACCATTAAATTTTTGCAACAAAATTAATTAATTTTGACTAGCCAAGAATACAATGTACAAAATTTATTTTACATCTTTAATATATTTCCCAAATTTTTGACATTGTCAACCAACCCAACCATCTACACACCCTACAGCATCATCAGCCTTAAAAAACAAAAACAAAAAAATTATAACTTTTCAACATTATTATAATTTTTCTAGCAAAAGCAATAAACTTGAACAACCCAAGAATGTAAAATAACATTTATTCTATCTTTTCCCCCAATTTTTGACATTGAAAATTAACCTGCAATATTTTATGAAGGCGTTGCTACAACTATATCAGGCTCATAAACAAAATAGAAGAAGAAGAAAAAAAAAATCATAGCAACAAAAATTTAAAGACACCAAAAAATTCTTTTTGATATTTAACCTCGTCTCGCTTGGGCATTTTCATCCAGAAATCGTGACAAAACACCCACACCTAGCAATTTATTGCCCAGAGGAACTGTTTTCAAGATAAGGTTAAGTGGAAATCGCCTGGAGGTAAAAGTCCTTCATTAGCGTCTTTGCTAATCTCCTGCGTTGGTGGCCTTGACATTCAAAAATATCATCGGTTTTAAAGACTCCTAAAGTATGCAAATAACATGACTTCTGCTAGTGTATTCATAGAAAGTTGCAGATTATGTTCAAATCTAATTGCCTTTTGACATTAAACATGGGTTAGGGAGATTCTTAAAAAGTCGTTAGGAAACCTACTTGAAATGGAATGACGCCTAGAAGCGGATGCACGGTTGCGGTTTCCATTGTTGTGCAAGGCAATAATGGTTGCATGTAAGGTATTCTTTAAAGTTTAAACAATACTTACCGAATCTAAAGTTTAATTCATTTGAATGCTTCTGTGACATAGAACGTGAAATATCCTTTGGGAAATTCAATGTGGTCAAATTATCGGAAGCATTATTATGGGCATTTTATAGACCCATTTGTGGAATCCTTGCATAACAGGTATAAATATTAGAATTGATAGGCTTTTAATTTTTTTTTCAAATATTTCATTGATTGATATATGTCCCTTGACATTCAAGAGGCAATTGTTTTCCATAAGAAGGGCCAGCGTTTGACCAAATTATCATTGTAATTTTAAAAATCATGGTCAACGCGAGATATTTGTACTTGAATTGTCATTTACATCTTACAACCACATAAGCATTTAAGATTTTCACAGATCTAAAATATTCAAAATACAAATACAAATAAATATGCTTTTGTGAAATAAAGTATAAAATATCCTTTGGGAAATTCCGTGGTCAAACTATCGGAAGCATTATTATGGACGTTTTATTGATCCATTTGAGGAATCCTTGCATAAGAGCAGACATAAATATTAAAATTCAAAAATAGATAGGCTTTTAATTTTTTTTCAAATATTTCATTGATTAATATATGATCCTTGACCTTCAAGAGTCAATTGTTTTCCACATGAAGTGCTTGACCAAATTATCCTTGTAATTTTAACAATCATGATTAAGACATAATGCTTATACTTGAACTGTCACTTACATCTTTTTATATTCCGAAATCCCAAGAACATTTAAGATTTTCACAGATCTAAAATATTCCAAGTACAAATACAAATAACTATGCTTTTGTGACATAAAATATGAAATACCTTTTGGGAAATTCAGTGGACAAATTATCGGAAGCATTATTATGAACATTTTATAGATCCATTTGTGAATCCTTGCATAGAAGCAGACATAAATATTAGAATTCAAGAATTGATAGGTTTTAAAATTTTTTTCAAATATTTCACTGATTGATATAGTATCCTTGACATTCAAGAGACAATTGTTTTCAATATGAAAGGCCAGCGTTTGAACAAATTATCCTTGTCATTTTAAAAATCATGGTCAAAACATGCTTGAACTGTCACTTACATCTTTTTATATGCCGGAATCCCACGAACATTTAAGATTTTCACAGATCTAAAATATTCAAAATATAAATAGAAATAAATATGCTTTTGCGACATAAAATATGAAATATGCTTTGGGAAATTCAATGTGAACAAATTATCGGAAGCATTATTATTGTCATTTTATAGACCCATTTGAGGAATCCTTGCATACGAGGAGACATAAATATTACAATTCAAGAATAGATAGGCTTTTAATTTTTTTTTCAAATATTTCATTAACTGATATATGAACCTTGACATTCAAGAGGCAATTGTTTTCCGTATGAAGGGCTTGATCAAATTATCCTTGTCATGTTAAAAAATCATGGTCAAGACATAATACTTATACTTGAACTGTCACTTACATCTTTTTCATATCCATAACCACATGAACATTAAAGATTTTAACAGATCTGAAATATTAACATATACAGAAAAAAGTACACAAAGTGCAAAATAAATAGGTTTTTGAACACTAGAAACAAAATAGATAAAACATTTAATAATTAACATTTTTCCTAATAAACATTTATAATAACAAATAGATAAAACATTTGCTAATTATCCAATGATGAACAATGCTTAGAGTATAGATTAAAACATCGAAAACTTTCATTACCATGCTTACAAAATGAAACACGAGAATGTGAAAGAATTAAATTGCAATGAAAACAAAGAATAAATCTGCAATAAATTATCCAAATTTTAACTTATAATTTGGAGTGAAAATCTTAAATGTTCATGTAGTTACGAAATATAAAAATGTGTAAGTGACAATTCAAGTATAAGTATCATGTCTTGACCCTGATTTTTAAAATTACAAGGTTAGTTTGGTCAAACGGCCCTTCTGGCCCCAAACTGGCCCTTCATACGAAAAACAATTGCCTCTTGAATGTCAAGTGTCATATATCAATCAATAAAATATTTGAAAAAAAAATTCAAAGCCTATCAATTCTTGAACTCAAGTTTTATATCAGACAAAAAATATAATAAATCTCCAAATTTCTATCTAAATTTAGATGCGATAGATATAAAACTATGTATGAATTTACACTCAGACAGCTGAATGGATGGTGGAACTTTAAAAACTGATTTTTATTAGCAAATGCTAGTTATAAGCAAGTGCTCAACAATTATTGATTACGTCTGCCAACTTTTGCAAGCTTATATTTGGAACTGTGATTAAATCTTGAGTGGTTATATATTAACATTTTTCGTATTGCTTTAAGTAATGATTGTAATAATTCGACGCGATGAGAGCTTCCTGCTTTTTAAAGCTCATGGCGGAAGGGAAAATACATAGATGTCCCCTCTGAAACCATTCTTTTCTATTTGTAGTAAAAGTATAATGGTGCACTTTGAATAGAATCGGCTATGTATCTGCTTTCTAGTGGCGTATAACCTCAGGCAAAAAATAAAATCATTGAAAATTAACCATATATTGAAGGCCAAAACATTGAAACCCCCTCTGCGTTATCCAAATGTAGCTTGCAAGGAAAACGCAAATAAAGGGGTTGTATTTTGAGGTAATGCGATGACTCAAATAAGTAAACTGAATTAAATACCACCTTTTTTATGTGGCAATAGGTATTTTTGAAATAATATATTATTTCAAAAAAGAAAATTGTACAATAATTGTTGTATTCTACATTGGCTATCTACCTTCAGAAGATGGGCCTGTGGAGAAAATGGAGAACCATTCCACTATGAAACGACTTGACAGGTCACAGAATCATGGCCCCTTAAGATCCTTTCTCAGCTTTTTTGCATTCAGTAGTACAGAGATATAATAATACACAACTCATGAAGCAGATGGAAAATCAGCCATTTAATAAATTCAATAGAAGAAAATGAATAATTAATCATCTCAATAAATCATTACCCCTGAATTATTCATTGAAATCCCAGTTCTCATTTTTCACTTTAAACATCAACATTTGTTCACTTAAAACAACAGCATTGTGTGTCTTTGGCACGTGAGAAAAAGTAAGGATTTAATGTATGAATGATGTGTTTCGTCATAGGACATTGCTGGATAAAAATACTTCGGAAACAAAAACTGTCAGTCTTTTAAACTTGTCAACTCCTAACGATATGTAATTATTACCACTCTCCCCTTCTTGGGAGAGGAACCTTGGTAATGCACTTCAATAACTCTGAACGTGCAACATATCTAATAGATCAATGGTTGATAATCTAAGATCAATGGAATTCTCAAACGACAAACGCATTTATAGCGATCACGATTGAAATATCACCAATCACAAATTATTACACTCTAGGGACATTGTTTATTGTTTCGATATATAGCCACTTTATTTTACTTTACTCATCCCCCCATCCCCATATTCAATGCCATGCGGCCTCCTACTCATTAAAAAAGTGAGGGTCAAAAGAAATAATAACAAAAGCTTTCAATAACAGATTTATAGTGCAATGAATTAAAATACAGATGAGAAAAATATGCTATGGTACTATGTAACTGGTATAAGTATGGGCAGTGGCGTAACTAATTTTTCGAATGGGTACCCTTCAATGCAAAATATTATCATTGTATTTTCTTTTCAATAAAGTACTACCTAAAATACTTATGTTTGATTTATACTATGAACTTTTAATTTAAAGGGAGTATTGAATAAAAATTACCGATTTTTTAGTAAAAATGTTATTTATTACAAAATTTTTTTCGAGCTTTCTGATCAGAAAAAATGTCAATGACAGCATCAAAATTCAAGTTTCTTGCTATGGAATGTCCCATGGATAGAAGAACTAAATTGCGTAATCTGTCTTGTCCCATAGAATTTCTTAAATAGATTTTTATGAATTCTAATTTTAAAAAGATTTCTCAGTACTTGTCATAGTCACAGGAATTGTTACAAATAACATAAATGCAGTGCACACTTCAGGAAAGCTTGAAGACATAAAATGATTCCTTATGATTAATAAATCACCCAATTCACTTATGAAAAAAGACTTTTTATTTCATGTATGAAAGTGGAACAAAAACTGTGAATTCCCTAACAAATGAATGAACCGAGTGGAAATTCCCACTTTTTTTTTATTTTGTAAGTATCTATTCACTGACCAGAAATCAGGGAAGTCCCTATGATGGGGATTACCTGCGCGTATTACAACCAGATGTGATATATTTTCCATACAAATGAATACGTTCAAAATCTTGACACACATTATTTTTTAATTTGTCGATTTAGTAATTTAAGTTTATTAAATACAGAATTAAAAAATTTTACTTTATTTTGCAATAATGAATGTCAGGCCTTTTCTGTACTCGTAACCTTTCTGCTCACGCCAGAGCCAATGGCAATTTGTCCGTCTTGCCACCCTATTGCTACACCACTGAGTATGAGTGAAACAAGTATGCAATACAGAAAAAATACACAATGGCTATAAACAGGATATGGCATGGTGTACAAATATTATGCCAGCATTTAGATTACTGAGTATAAAGCAACAAATGCTGCTGGTTAAAGTGAAAAATGAGAACAGAGATTTCAATTAATAATTCAGGAGTAATGATCTATGGAGATGATTAATTGTTCATTTTTTCGATTAAGTTTATTAAACGCATGATTTTCCATCTAGTTCAAGAGTTGTATATTACTATATTTCTGCACTACTGAATGTAAAAATGTTCAGAAAGGATCTTAAGATACCATGATTCTGCAAGGGGTCAAGTCGTATCATAGTGGAATAGTTCTCCTTTTTCTCCACAAGGACAGAAGCTATCTTCTGAAGATAGACAACCACTGAAGAATACATAAATTATAGTACAATTTTCTTTTTTTAAATAATATATTATTTCAAAAATACTCATTACCATATGAAAATGGGGTTTATTTAGTTTAGTTTACTTATTTTTACCCATCTGTCTGTTGAAACAGTCCTTGCAGCATATTGTTTTTGATTTCAGCAATTATATTATTTAAACTTTTGATATTCATTTAAAGTGAAAGTAATGTTTTGTTGAAGATATTTTTAGTAATTAATATTCAGGTAATGGAATAATTCTGAATTCTGAAAATAATTATGTAATACCATTTTGTAAATGCAATACAATTACAAAAATGAATTAATATTATATAGCATCTAGTTCTTGCAATATAATAATTTTTTTTATATTTTTGCAAACAACAAACAAATTTACTATACTTTAACTATATTTTTCGATTTATGTCAAATTTCTTCATATCAAACTATAATTTACGAATTTTTTAATTATGTTATCTTCTAATTCAAATAGACTTAAACCTAGAAAACTTTTTAAAGTCATTTTTTAAAAAAGAATTGAAATAAATTAAATTTAATTAAAACAAAATATTTTTTATTGCTAATTAAATAAGTGGTTGCGAAACCTACATTCATTTAAATCTGCGGTTTGCAAGAGAACACCCATCCAACAATTAAAAGTATCAGTCACAATTAAGCCATTTTCTACGAGTAATTACGGTTGCGAGTATAGTATGTCAACAATAGAATAAAATAACGAATTCAGCTCTTATTTATTTTTTTGCTCGGTTTCAAACAATCAATCAAAATAAATCTCCATTTGCTTTGCATGAGTCATGTACAGGTGCAAATGCACAATTTATTGTTCCACTTGTCCTCCTGCTATTGCAAACTTGCTCGAAGACATTAGTTTAAGTCATGCTCATGAACCTAAATAACAAATAAAAATAGGACGTTTAAGATGTCTCATTCCATTTTCTCCCAATGGGTAATCAGTGCTAAATGATATCTTAAAAGATATTAGGCCAGTAACAGAGCGAAGAACATTATTCACGATCGCATTGAAGGACATATTAAATCTTTATTGCTTCATCTAGAACTAATTACAATTGTCTCGATGGCGGAGTTGTCTACCATATGCAAATGATTCCGAGCAAAAGAAGGAGTGGAATCGTATCATAAAAGACAAAAGCAGATTATCATATTAAATTAATGCCTTTTAAAGTTAATGAGGATGCCAGAAAATGGGATTCGTGAATCGCTAATATGGATGGACAAAAAAAAAAAAAAAAAAAAAAAATGGAAACGAATGAGAATTATCTTTACAATTTTGACCTAAACGAAATAAGATTGTAAAGCTATGTTGCTAAGCAACTATGTAACAACAACTTATAAAGTTTCATTTCTTAAAAAAAGAATAGTTTTATATATTTTTTGTTGGAAATTGTGATATTAGCAGTAGCATCTGATTTAAACTTTATTTAAAAACTTAAAGCGCTTCCAGCGCTTGTCAAGTTCATATAGTTCACATAGTCTATAATGTATCTTCCCTGTAAAAAAAAAAATTGTTTAGATAAAATAATGATTAACTGAAAAGCGAAGCAAAGTGATTAAATCAAAATTAAAACATAACGATTAAATCAAAATTAAAACATAACGATTAAATCAAAATCTGATAATTATAACGATTAAGTCAAATTCAAAACATGGCGATTAAGTCAAAATCAAAACACTACCATTAAATCAAAATCGAAACATTACGATTAAATCAAAATCAAAACATAATGATTAAGTCAAAATAAAACATAACAATTAAATCAAATTCAAAATTTGATTATTATAACGATTAACAAATTCAAAACATGGCGATTAAGTCAAAAACAAAACACTACCATTAAATCAAAATCAAAACCTAACGATTAAATCAAAAACAAACATTACGATTATAACGATTAAATCAAATTCAAAGCATGATCAAACAACAACTTATAAAGTTGTTGTTTGATCATGGAAAGGATAATGTTAGGATCAATGTTAAATGATGGATTAAGTCAAATCCTTTAAACATTGAGATCGTTAGTCTTATTCAAGCGCTTGTCCAGTTCATACAGTTCACATAGTCTATAATGTATCTTCCCTGTAAAAAAAATTGCTCGGCGGTATAATTTCTTCATAATATCTGACGTTTAACTTTTTTTCGACTTCTGATTAAATTTTAAATCTTCCCATTGGAATAAAATTGTAAAAAAATAATTGCGAACAAATGTAACTTTTATCTGTTAGTGTTACATGTCGTAAAAAAATTAATTTATCAAATTTAATATCAAAGTTATGCAATTTTTATTCATAAAATGTATAACTATATTCTCCTTATAATTTATTAAATTCACAGTCAATGAATTCAAATTATTTTGAAGCAGTTTGACAAAAAATATCTTTCAAAATAAACTAAATAATTTAGAAATAAAGGATTGTTATAAATCTAGGAATATTAAGTTCTGTCTTTATTTCGTGTGTTAAATTTTTTTATCAATGATTAAATAGTTTTACAAAATTTTAACAATTTTACAATTTTTTTTAAGAATTACAAATAATTTTTTTAATTATATTTGAAAAAAGTTTTCAATTTACAGCAATTTTGAATGCAACAATTATAGATTAATAATATAAAAAAATACATATCAATTTTTATTTCAGTACAATTTTTATATCACATTTTATCAATATTTTATTTTATATAAAATTATATAGAAAAAATAACAATTCATTTTCATATAAAAGATTCCGTTAATGTAATACAGTTTGCTATTGAAAATTCAGTTTTCAGATTATACAATTGAAGATTCAATTTTTTCAAAAATTGAAATGAATATTGCTGTGATTAATGAATAATGAAATAATGATTTAAATGTTGCATTTAAAGGTATAAAGCATCATAAAATTATTAATTAAAATTTATGAAATTTGTTTCATAAATTTAATAAAGTATATTTAAAAATTCAATAATAACAAATAAAAACTCAAATTCTGCAATAAAAATAGATGTTATTTAAAACAAATAAACGTAAACAAACTAGAATAAAAAAAAAAAAAAAGAATCATTTATTACAGGTTTGAAACATTTTATTACAGAAATTTAATAAACATGGATTAAGCGATTACTAAAATCTTTGATTTATATGCAATTAACTTTTAATACAAAGTTAAAAAAAAAAAAAAGGCTTTTACGATTAGTTTTATTACAAATTCATGTTTATTTGAAGTTAACTGTTACATTTAAAGGTATAAATCATGTTAGAATTATTAATTAAAAGAAATGAAACAATCTTTTTAATAAATGCATTTAAAAATTCAATTATAACAAATAAAAACTCAAATTCTGCAATAAAAATGAATGTATTTTAAAACAAATAAACCTAAACAAATTAGAATAAAGCAAAGGATGTATAATTTATTATCGTTGAAACAATTTAAAAAAAAAATTAACAATCGTGGTGTAAATGATTATTACACTCTTTAAATTACATACAACTAATTTTTGATGCCAAATTAAAGAAAAACAAGCCATTTCTGATTAATTTTATTACAAACTTATGTTCATTTGAAAAACGTTGAGCGCAGAGGTTATTTAGAGAAAGCAATTTATTGATATGAATTAATCAATTAATCTTGCAATGTCTTTATTATTAAGTTCTCGATATTAACGCTGGTCTAAAGTTTATTAATGATAAATTGATGTGAAAATATTAAATGATGAATCGGAACTTAAATAATGAAATATCTCTATTTACATATTACATAGCTTATTAAATTTTTGAACTTTACCATAAAAATACGTAAATTATTAATTAAAATCATAGAATTATTAATTAAAATTAATGAAACAATCTTTTTAAGAAATACATTTAAGGCTTCAATTATAACAAATAAAAACTAAAATTCTGCAATAGAAATAGATGATATTTAAAACAAATAAAAGTAAACAAATTAGAATAAAGCAAAGAAAGAATCATTTACTACATGTTAATTTCTACCTAATTTACAACAGATTAATTTCAATACAAATTTATGTTTATATTCAAGAAACGTTGAATGTAGAGGTTATTTAGAAAAATCAATTTACTTCAGATACGACTTAACCAATTAATCATGCAATGTTTTAAGTTTTGAAGTTCTCGATATTAACGCTGGTCTAAGGTTTATTAATGATGAGTTGCTGTGAAAAACTAAATGATGAATTTTAACTTAACGCATGGAATATCTATATTTACATATTACATAGCTTGTTAAAATTCTTGAACTTTACCATAAAAATACGTAAAAATTCTTATCTATAAGGTAATCCCCTCGAAATATTTCAAGAAAAACATATTAAAGAAAATTAGAGAAATCCATGTCAAGGACACTTAAATACTTTAGCATTGATATGACAGAAAATTTTGCACAGAATGCTTGTCAACAAACTCAGGTAAAGAGATAAAATTTACTCAAAAGGAAGAATTTACCCTGTTACTGAAAACCTCGACATCACGTTTTGGCCGGAACTTAATTCTTGATCCAAAAACCAGCGTATGTCCCCCACTTTACGTTTTGTACGATGAAGAATGCATTGTGTCAGGGTCAACCCATGAGATCACCATTCGTGTGTGGCCATTTTTTTGTTCTTTTTTAAATATCACGCCCCCTCCCCCCTCCACGTCTTGGAAAAAAGGGTAAAAGCGAGAATTTGAAGCTTTAAACGGGATTGACCCTAGACAGCTCATCAATTGGCCTTGGTGAGAACGAGTGGCTAAAGATGGTCTGTGACAGTATTCCAGGTGGAATGAAGGTAAAGAACAAGGAAGTCTATTTTTTCAGAGTAAAGAAAAAAAGTAAAATATTCATTCATCAGCTAAATGAGTGATTTGAGGTTGTTGGGATTAGTGTGCACTTACTAGAAAGTGACGTTTGATGTTGATGTTTTAGGTAAATAATGTATGCCAATAGATTATGCCAAAGCAGTATTGCCAGTTTCTGATGAAGGAGTTGATTTTTGAAAAAGGAAGAAAAAAATATAATTTATTTAAATTTTATTGAAATGTTATTGTAAACAAAGATTTTTCGTAGTAAGTAATTGATTAGCTTTTTACTAAATGAAAATATTTTTATTTGGTAGTCATTGATAAAATCAAAATAATGCATAAATAAATGATTTTTTGAGTGCCTTGTCAGAAGATGCATGATTATTTATAAAAGGAAAGAAAGTAAAAGGTTCAGCAAAATTATTTTGAATTTTGTTCAATTTGATGTGATATTGAGGTTAACTAGAAAGCTACGTTAATTAATTAAATATTTTAAAAACATACTTTTAATAAATTGTTTGACTTCAATGATTTTTTATTACATATAAATTATGCGTATTTCAATATTATTTAAAAAAATGTTTATAGAATAGCATAAGTAATAATGTTCTTAATATGCTTCTTTGCTATTTTGTGCACCCATAAATATCAAAAATAATGCCGTGCGTTTGAAATGGTAATTTTTGAAAAATAAAATGATACCTAAATGAACCGTTAAATTATGTGTTTTGAAATTTATTTTTGCAAAATATTCCAAATTATTCCATCTATTCAAAGAAATTCATTTGTAAAAAATGCTTTTTTAATAATTTCTTTTCTGCAGTTTCTTGATTATTTACTGAATTACCATAACAAATAAAATAATTTATGTTTTTAAAAGCTTATAAATAAAAAAAAAGAAGCATATTAATTCAATAGATTAATAATAGTATTTAAAAGTCAAATTATGGAAAGTAAAGGATAAAAATAGTTAAGCCTAAACAATCAGGTTAATGACTTGTCATTTCGAATTACAGACTAACTATTATTGTAATGTATTGCCAGCTAAATAAAACTTTTAGCATTAAAACAAAAAAGAAATTAATCCTATTATAACTATTTAAATGATTTTGGCTGAACAATTCATAAATAGATTCTAAAAAACCTGGCCCAATTCAATAATGAAAATTATGATCCGTTTCTTTACATAAAGTAATTTTTTTCATTCTATAAAAAAATTTTGAAACAAAAAAATTATACTTTAATGTAATAAAAAAAGCTGAAATCATTTGGAACATTTTAATAGTTCCTTCATCATAAATAACGAGTGAGAAAGACAATAAACAAGATGGCGAATTCCTGTTCCATGTACCCTCAGGTTTGAGACTCATAAAAAAGATTAAAATGTGGTAACAGATGAAAGGCATTAAGGCATTTGACAAAACTTTCGTTTTGTTGTAATTAAAATGACATTTGTTGTGTTCCTGAAGCAACTCAGAATACAAAGTGCCATTATATGAGTTAAGTTTGAGTTAACTTACTGTTGCCACTGAGAAGAATGAAAGATAAGAGTAAGTTAACTTATTGTTGCCACTGGGAAAAATGAAAGATAAGAGTGATGAGTTTGTAGATTTATGTTGGAATGTGGTGAAAAATTCTGATAACATGGACATGAGTTATGAAACGTAAGTCAAAGTGATTTTTTAAAGTATGAATCAAAATTATGCTTATCAATAATATAATTTGCAATCATCAATTGTGTCTTGAAATGTTAGCAATGGCTATGAATTATACTTTAACAAATGTCTAGCAAGAAAGAATCAGGAAATTTATTTATCGTTGCTTTCATATATTACAAATTTGCATGTTACTATCAGAGATTGAAATATTGAGCTATTCAGTGTTTTCTTATTGTGCCACTTTTTAGTGTATGTCATTGATGTTTGTTTTAAACACTGTAACATATACCAGAATTACTAAAGATAAATTAATGCAAATAATTTAGATAGATTTTTTATATTATTTACTTGCCATTTAGTATGCTTATTAAGTGTTATAGCATAGGGCTAATATTTCTAGGCAGTCAGAAATTCCAAGGAATAAACAAATGATTCTTCTGGAATTCACAAATTGATTTATGATTCTAAATTGCTGACAAGTTTTCGTCTCTAATGTCTATGCTATTAATCATCATTATTTCCCTGAAATTATATGTTTTTTTACCAGTTTATTGAATTCAAACATTTGTTTTCATTAATTTATAGAAGAACGTACATATTTTATCTTTATTAAAGACTTCGTGATTCTGATTAATTATAATTTATCTTAATTATATTAATTAAATTCGAATCATTAGAATGTTTTCAATTTAGAAATTCCATATAAATAAATTTATTTTTTTGTTCAAACTGACAAATAAGAGCCCCGTTTATCTTTAAATTATTAATATTTAAGATTTTATAAGAGTAAAAAAAAATTATAATCAGCTCAGAATATAATTTATTTATTGTTGTTTTAAAAATTCAAGTTTGATCATTGAGGGAGCATGTTGGTAATTAATATTGTTATTTAAAAAAAATATATTTATCTTATAAGAATAAAAAAAAATTCCGTTATTTACCAAAATATCTGAAAAAAAATTTATAATCTGCTCAGAATAAAATTTATATATTTTTTAAAGCAATAATTTAAAAAAATTCAAGTTTGATCATCGAACGAATATATACGTGATTAATAATGTTATTATTTTTTTTTTTAATATTTTTTATTTGGAAAATGTTAAAAAAATTATTATGATGATGAAAGTTATTAAGATCGTTAAGTGCAATTGAATTTGCCACGATTTGATAGAAACCAATGTATTAAACTACTTTGGTGAATAATAGATTTATATAATGATTTTCTAAAACCATATAGATTTTTGTAGAGTATGAATTAAAGTAAAAATTCTTTACTTATTTGCCATAGTCACTGTAGGACCTCCTAAGCGTTGCTAAATTGGCTGTAAAATATAATATTGTAGGGAAATCCATTCTCTATCATTTGCTAAGGAGGAATAATTCTTGGAATACAAGATTCAGTTTCTGATTAAGAAAGCTGTTTTTGTACAGGGTTACCACGATTTGATAGAACCCATGTATTACAATACTTTTTTTTTCTTTCTAATGCAGCTGGCAAACACTTAGACAGCTTGGTCTTGGATGCCTTAAGGCAAGCGCTGCACAGACGTTAGTCACTTTGCATTACCCAGGGGGCGCGTGTAACTTGAAGATAAGCCACGGACGCGGAGTAACAATGCCCCCGCAACGCTCTACGATCATATTAGACCGGGACTTACAGTTTAAAGTGGATTCCGAACACTACAAACATCCATGGCACCGCCGGGACTCGAACCCGAAACCTGTGGTACCGAGCGCCAGAGCGCTAGCCACTCGGCCATTCAAGCCCCGCCCCCATGTATTACAATACTTTGGTGAATAAATTTATATATTGATTTTTTAATATATAAATTTATATATTGATTTTCTAAAACGGTGTAGATTTTTGGAGAATGTGAATTAAAGCAGAAATTCTTTATTTATTTACCACATTCACTATAGGATCTCTTACACGTTTCTAAATTGGCTGTAAAACATAATATTGTAGGAAAATCCATTCGCTATCATTTGCTGAAGTTGGTTGGCTGGGGTTTTTTTTGTCACAAGGTCTAGATTTGGCCATGCTGCGGCTTTTGGCCAAATGACAGTACTTTTTAAATTCTTGTAAAACATTTGTTTAGGAGGAATAATTCTTTAATTAAAAGATTCAGTCTGTGATTTAAAAAAACTGTTTGTTTAGAGTTACCACGATTTGATAGAAGCCCATGTATTACACTACTTAGGTGAATAGATTTATATAATGATTTTCTAAAACCGTGTAGATTTTTGGAAGAGTGTGAATTAAAGCAAAAATTCTTTACTTATTTACCATATTCACAGCGGGACCTCCTACGTCCTTCTAAATTGGTTGTAAAATATAATATTGCAGGGAAATCCATCCACTATCATTTGCTGAGGAGCAATAATTCTTGGATTACAAGATCCAGCCTCTGATTAAGAAAGCTGTCAGGCGTTCCGAGCATACTAAGGTGTTGAGAACAAAGAACTTCTAACAGCGAGCACAAAATTACCCCTTGAAGACCGTTGCTTCACGAACCAGGTGATTTAAGCCTTTTCCAAATGAAGAGTTATTGCCGTCTTGTAAGGTGAACATCAAGGGAGATTTATAGCGGCATGCTCTTAACGAGTTTTAAGCTATTTATGGTCTTATTATGCTCCTACATAAAGCGTTTCCTTTATCATATTCTAAAGAATTTTTGAAATTACTTTCGTTTCCTTTTATGTTAAGTAGATTAACTGCATTTTAAATGAAAAGCTTAGTATTCTAGCTAGGATAAAAAAAAGAAGAAACTTTTACAGGAAAAGATAGGAATTTAGAAATTCTAAAGACGTTCTTGAGTGAGAATCAAATTAAAGCCTAATACTTCTTTGCTTTATCAATATTAAATATTTGAATAGAATTTTTTTTGATGAAATGTGTGGAAAATTAGAAATGTATCAGTAATCTTTGAAGAAATTTAAAATTTTGTATATATTGTAAATGTATATTTATTGAATGTATGTTGATATGTATTGAATGTATATTGATATGTATTGAAATGTATATTGATATTTATTGAATGTATAATGATATTTATTGAAATGTATATTGGGTAATATTGAATGTATAATGATATTCATTGAAATGTATATTGATATGTATTGAATGTAAAACGATATGTATTGGAATGTATATTGATATGTATTGTAAAGAAGTGTATATTGTAAATGCAAAAATGTGTTGAAAATTAGAAATGAATCAATAATCTTTCAAGGAATTTAAAATTCTTGAATAGAATTTTTAAATTTGGAAAATTATTTAAGTAAATTTAAGCGAAAGTAGGGAATAAAAAAAAATCAAGTGATATTTTGTATTAACATTTAAATAAATTTTATCTTCGGTAAATCTACATAAAACGAAAAATTTAATAAAATTAATAAATATTACCATTTAAAAAAACTATTAATATTTTTAAAGTATTTTATTCTTTTTACTTTTATGTAAAATATTTTATCATACAAAAATCATTTTCGAATAACTTAATAAATTTGCAGCTGTAATTTCTATGTAATGTGTCATGATCGTTTATATTCAAATGTTTGAAATACTGAGATAAGTATTAGGAATTATATTTAAGATTAGATAACTAGTCTGCCGGATTCTGCTAGTATATGTATATTTTTGTTTTCTTTCTAATGCAGCTAGCAAACACTTAGACAGCTTGGCCTTGGAAGCCTTAAGGCAAGCGCTGCACAGACGTTAGTTACTTTGCATTACCCAGGGGGCGCGTGTAACTTGAAGATAAGCCACGGACGCGGAGTAACAATGCCCCCGCAACGCTCTACGATCCTATTAGGACCGGGACCTACGGTTTAAAGTGGATTCCGAACCACTACAAACACCCATGGCACCGCCAGGATTCGAACCCGATACCTGTGGTACCGAGCGCCAGAGCGCTAGCCACTCGGCCATCAGGCCCCGTATATATATATACGCTGCTGCTGTATGTATATATATATTCAGATTCTGCTAGTGTATATATATATATATATATACACTAGCAGAATCCGGCATACTTTGTCCTGCCAAAAAAAAAAAAAAAAAAAAAAAAAAAATGCGTTGTATATAATTTCATATAGCGAATATATTATATAGCGAATCCAAATATATGTGCATACCAATTTTCATGGATATCATTTGAACGGTGTACAAGATGAAACGCTGCAGCAGCATCTGATGGCAAATTACAATTAAGTGGATAGTTACCAATTTTCACAGAGATTGGTTGTACGGTATATAACTTGATATACTGCAGTACGATGTGGTGGTGACTTACAACAAAGCAGATGGCATAAAAATATTCTCCATGTTTGTTAAACACACACAAAAATTTCCATCAAAATCGGTCAAGCCGTGTAGGAGGAATTGAGTGACAAACATATGTACAGTACAACCCGATTGCAGCGCCACCTACCGGGTCCAATTGTGAATCTAAGCCCTTCAGAGACCTACTCAAACACACATACAAAATTTCATCAAAATCGGTCCAGCCGTTTAGAAAGAGTTCAATGACAAACGCATGTACAGGAGAATTATATATACATATAATATTCGAAAAGTAGGGCTTAACAAGTTCTGAATTGTAGCTGACTAAATACCCATTAAATTTACTGAATACTAAGAACTCAGGGTATACGATGAACGCCCTTATTGTAGCCTTTCTATTTGCCATAATCATTACATGTTTTTCTCTTATGTCAAAAGAATACTTAATACGTTGATTGAATAAAAGAGTTTCTATTTCGTACGTGTATTACACTATAATGGTTACGAGCATCAGCGTAATTCAAATTATCTTTGAAATAATTTTTCCTTAATTTTTATTTCAAAATAAACAAACCACTTGAGACTTGTCAATTAGAGTGTAGGACAATAGGATTTAATATCCTCAGATGGCATGCGCTATAATTAGTGCTTTGATAATTAAGTCAATTACATCAATAATCGATATGTTTGTTTGTCAGGTTTTTTCTACACAGGAAACTCAAATTCGGGATAGTTATCCCTGAAGTTTGCTTCCTCATTGGGTAAAATGGCTCAAAGTATTTTATTTGTTACAGGATTGACAAACTTAGAGATGGATCAACAGGAAGGAGCATATGTATTACATAGCAAAAATAAAAAAGTTTTAGAAAACAATTTTTATTTCAACAATTTTTTAAACAATTTTTATTTTAGTTTTAGAAAACGTACTTAATTAAGATCAATATAATTTTCAATTATGTAGCAGTATATATCGACATCAGACTCATTCTAAAATGGAAAAAAAAAATTCTGATTAACAGAAAAGTTAGATAGGAAGTAGCTATTATTGTTAGATCTTTGAAATTCATTATTAGTGCCAGTTTCACTTTGCCACAACAGTAGTGAGATTGAAGAGAGTATGAAAAGATGGCAAATAATCGTTTAGATCAGTGGTTACCAAGTTTATTTGCTTTTTCCGCCCTATTTTCAGGTGGCCTGATGGCCAATTGACTACCGTTCTGGCTTTTGGTACCACAGGCTTCAGGTTTGAATCCTGTCTGTAACATGTATGTTTGTGAGTGGTTCGGAATCCACATTAAACTGCAGGTCCTGGTCTAATTAGCCTAAAGTGAGCACAAATTCACCTAGAGCGGCAAACCTAACTCTCTTTTAAGAACAAAAAGTTACTCAGATCTCTCATGGAAATCTACCTTCTTTAAGGGAACAAACAGAGGGACAGCAAATTTTTTAATATTTTTTTTTATAAAATTACATATTTATGTATGACAGTACGTAAAAATATTGTAAATAAAACATCTTGAAACTGAAAATTATAAAATTATTCATTAAAACCAGTCATAATAACTTTCGTATTATACACAGAAAATTGAGATAACGAAGGACAAAATAAAAATAAAAATAAAAAATATGAATAATATTTTTAATTATCCAAATGAGTAGGATGAACCGATGCGCTACTATCAAAGAATTAGTCCTCGTTTTTACGACTGCAGTATTTTTAAATTATCGCAATTTGCTATTTGCAGTCAGTTTCTTTGTTTTAAAAACATGACAGCACCAAATATGAAGAAAGAATTCCAAATAAACGCTTTTATATTCAAACCAGCACTCCGGAATTAATTACGAGTTTCTGTTTTTGCAGGTAGAACCGGTAGCCATGTTTGAATCGTCGAAGAGACATTTTTAAAAATTTTCTTATCTTCTTTACTTAATATTTTCACCACACTCTTATTTTTTATTAAACGCGACCCCCGAACACCCCAATTGCATCCGAGGCTATTATCACTCTCACCCATTTCATTTTTTTTATTGTTCCCCTGCAACATAGCGCACGATATTAACCACTAAATAAATAAAATAATAAAATAGTAATAACATGAATAAAAATTTAAATTATTAAGAGAAGAGAAGGAAATGTATCAAAATCCAATACTTCACCCTCTTTCTCATTTAAGTTTGTTAAAAACAGATTTACATCGAGCGTTTATGTTCAACTAATGTCTACCATGAATAACCCACTAACGCGTATAGAAAATTGTGTTTCCTAGAGTGTTCTTTTGAGGGTATTTTTTACTCAATTACTTGTTGTATGCAAGAAATTCCGGAAAATTCAAGTCAGACCGTCTGATTGTCGAGGACCTTCCACGCTTTGTATGGGATATTATAGAGGACCTTCCATGCTTTATATGCGATACTGACGAAGATCTTCCACGCTTTATATGCGATACTGACGAAGATCTTCCACGCTTTATATGCGATACTGACGAAGATCTTCCACGCTTTATATGCGATACTGACGAAGATCTTCCACGCTTTATATGCGATACTGACGAAGAACTTCCACGCTTTATATGCGATACTGACGAAGATCTTCCACGCTTTATATGCGATACTACCGAGGATCTCCCATGCCTTATATGCGATACTGACGAAGATCTTCTATTCTTTATATGCGATACTGACGAAGATCTTCCATGCCTTATATGCGATACTGCCGAAGATCTTCCCCGCTTTATATGCGATACTGTCGAGGATCTTCCATTCCTTATATGTGATACTGCCGAGGATTCTTCTATGCTTTATATGCGATATTGCCGACGATCTTGCATGCTTTATATGTGATACTGCCGAGGATCTTGCATGCTTTATATGTGATACTGCCGAGGATCTTGCATGCTTTATATGTGATACTGCCGAGGATTTTGCATGCTTTATATGCGATACTGACGAAGAACTTCCATTCTTTATATGCGATACTGACGAAGATCTTCCATGCCTTATATGCGATACTGTGGAGGATCTTCCATTCCTTATATGTGATACTGCCGAGCATTCTTCTATGCTTTATATGCGATATTGCCGAGGATCTTGCATGCTTTATATGTGATACTGCCGAGGATCTTGCATGCTTTATATGTGATATTGCCGAGGATCTTGCATGCTTTATATGCGATACTGACGAAGATCTTCCATTCTTTATATGCGATACTGACGAAGATCTTCCATGCCTTATATGCGATACTGACGAAGATCTTCCACGCTTTATATGCGATACTGTCGAGGATCTTCCATTCTTTATATGTGATACTGCCGAGGATTCTTCTATGCTTTATATGCGATATTGCCGAGGATCTTACATGCTTTATATGTGATACTGCCGAGGATCTTGCATGCTTTATATGCAATACTGACGAAGATCTTCCATTCTTTATATGCGATACTGACGATGATCTTCCATGCCTTACATGCTATACTGACGAAGATCTTCCACGCTTTATATGTGATACTGCCGAGGATCTTCCATTCTTTATATGCGATACTGCCGAGGATCTTCCATACTTTATATGTGATACTGTCGAGGATCTTCCATGTTTTATATGTGATACTGACGAGGATCTTCCATGCCTTATATGCGATACTGACAAAGATTTTCCACGCTTTATATGCGATACTGACGAGAATCTTCCATTCTTTATAAGTGATACCGACAAAGATCTTCCATGCTTTATTATATAACATATTCGATCGCCATTGAGTGGGCGTATTTCCGGAAGCCTGAACTACAACACGTTTCATCAGCAGATCGGATTCTACCCTGCTTCCTGCAGCATTGCTAGTTGCACGTTTTGCTACTACACCACTGGTCGTACATATGTAGCATTAGAATATGATTTTAATATTTTATGCGACAGTTGAATGCACATCCTAGAACATCCTTCTCGCTTTCTTTTCCTGTTTACATTGTGGTATTCATGTTAATGAAGGTAGTCTTAAAATATGTTTCACTAAAATGCTTTGTCTGTTTATGCGATTCTTTTTTTTTTGCTGTTGTTGTCGTATATGTTATTGCCATCAGCAACTTGTAATTGAGTTAAAATTTTTTTCTAATTAAAAAAAAATAGTCAACAATGTGGCTATGGCGTGTCTAACAACCTATTTATCAGATAGCAGATTATTTTTATAACGACTTTAAAGAGTGGGTCAGAAGGAAGCAGTGATAAGAATAAAAACAACAACATTTGAAACAAAGCATACTGTACGAAACTAAAAGCATTATTAGTCTAATGGTTTAAGTAGCTGTTAAATAAAAAAAAAGAATTTAAAACGTGACATTTGAAAGTAAAGTTAATGAGTGTTGAAGCTAACAGTTTTAAGAAGGAAGTATTTTGCCGTAAAGAACAAATCATAAAGTTCTTCACTTAAAGAGCTTTTTTTTAACTGTATAATGTGTCAAAAATAGTCAATTGTTTAGAAACTGTTAATTTAATAAAAATTTAAACTCTCAACAGTGTTTTTTTTTGTTATGTATCTTATTAGGCATATGTTAAAGATAACCTTCACTGATCAAATCGAGTCAAATATTTCGACCTTCATAAAAAAGACATTGAAAAATGTAACTAAAATGCTCTGACTAAGCTAATTCCAACCAGATATTTACAAGCAATGTCTGATTTCTGATTGAAAATATAGTTTAGTATTTTACGCGATAATCTTTACCAAAAAAAGAAGATTAAAAAAAGAGTAGATTTTCTTTATTAGGATAGTATTACAAGAATTAAAAAGAGTTTTTATCAGTTTAAATGATATCAAGACAAATTTAATTAGAACATTGATATTTATTTTATGTAAAAATATATTTATAAAATCAGAAGCAGTAATATAACAAAATAAAAGTCAATATATTTCAAAAAGCATTTGAAAAATTAAAATGAATAAATTTTTTGTTTCTTTTATGTTATAATTATTTATTTTTAGATTCATATTCGTCTTATTAGATATAACTAGCAAAACAATATTGTGCACATTTATATGCAATAAACATTTAAAAATAATTAATAATCATTTATCAATTGATTTAGTGATATTATGCATATAATAATTATCCACAAAAATTTCTAAAATTAGAAAATAGCGTCAATATTTTCACATTATTAAAATAAAGTTTAATAATAAAAGTTTATTATTTGAGAATATAAAAACATTGGAAAGCATTTAAAAAAGATTCATCTTTTTCATCAATAAAAATCGATTTATTTAGTGATATTATACATACACCCCCAAAATTATTACCCACAAAATTCTGTTCTCTTATTAAAATTCTCATCTTAAAATTAGAAAATAGCGTCAATATTTTTAATATAAATTAAAGAATTTATATTAAAGTTCATTATTTGAGAATATAAAAATATTGGAAAACATTAAAAAAAAAAATTCAACTTTTTCATCAATAAAAAAAAAACTATATTGGTCTCATTATATATTTAACTGTTAAATAAAAACGTGACTTTTGAAAGTAAGTTAATTAAAAGTAAAGCTGACGATTACTGAAAGTATTTTGGTCACAAAGGTCTAAACACTTAAACACTTTATTTTAAAAGACATTTTGTGAATAGGCAATTTGCACGAGAAAATGACTGTTCAGAAATTGCTAATTATTTAGAAAAAATTCACACACGGACAATGGTTTTCCTTTTTGTTGTACATTTCAGCAAAAACCTTCTTATTTGGAAAACGTTTTACTAAATAACCTTTTAAGAAAATCATGTCAAATATATTAACCTATAACAAAAAGGCTTTGTTATTACTATTTTTTTTTTTTTTGAAAAAAGGATTTGATTTTCAAGGAGTTTTTAAACTAAACTTGGAAACATGAATTTTGCCTTATTATTTTAATAAGATAATTTCTGTATAACATTATACAGAAATTTTGCCATCATATCATATCAACAACATATTATAATTACCTTAACAGCATATTTATTAAAAATATACAGATATTTTATATTTATTGTAAGAGTAAATTAAAGACGGTAATAGATATTAAGACGTTATTATTTTTCATTTAATAATATCTTAATATCTATGACGGAAATACATATTAATGACAGCGGCAGATATTATTATTAATTAATAGATAAAAGACATTTTGTGACTTTGTAATTTGCACGAGAAATCGATTGTTTAGCTATCGTTAATTATTTAGAAAAAATACACACGAACAATGGTTTTCCTTTTTGTTATACATTTTCGCGAAAAGCTTTCTTATTTGGTAAATATTTTGCTAAATAATCTTTTAAGCAAATCATGTCAAATATATTAACCTATAACAAAAAGTTTTTGTAATTATCTTTTCCAAAAAAAAAAAAAAAAAAAAAACTTGCTTTTCAAGGAGTTTTTAAACTTGTAAATATAAGTATTTTTACCTTAGTATTTTTATAAGATGAGCATATTATATAGTGAGATTTTATTAATTATAATTACACTATCAACATAATTATTAAAAAAATACTGATATCTTATATTTGTTATAAAAGTAAATGAAATACGGTAATATATATTAAAATACACTCAAACAATGGCTTTCCTTTTTGTTATACATTTCAGCGAAAAACTTTTTACTTAGCAGACGCTTTGCTAAATAATCTTTTAAGCAAATCGTGTCAAATATATTAACCAACAACAAAAATATTTTGTTATTATCTTTTTTGAAAAAAAATATTTGATTTTCAAGGGGTTTTTAAATTTAACTTGGAAATATGAATGATTTATTAAATAAACATATTATAAAATTATATAGAGATTTTCCCATCATATCCCATCCACAGCATATTATAATCACAACAAAGCTTTGCTAAACAATCTTTTTAGCAAATAATGTCAAATATATTAACCTATAACAAAAAAAGTTTTGTTATTATCTTTTTTGAAAAATTTAATTTGATTTTTAAGGAGTTTTTAAACTTAACTTGGGAATTTGAGTATTTTCATAAGATAAACATATTATAACAACATATAGAAATTTTGTCCATCATGTCATACCAACAGCATGTTATAATTACATTGACAACATATTTATTAAAAAAAAATGCAGATATCTTATGTTTGTTATAAGAGCAAATAAAAGACGGTAAATAAATATTACTGCGAAATAATATAATAAAAATGCTAATAGGTTTTTAAAAAAAGCTGAATAATTTTTTTTTATTTTAATAAGAATTAATTTTCAGGCGTTTAAATAATCATTTAAAATATATAATTACAAATCTTATAACGACATATATATATAAATTTTACAAATCTAAATAATTTTTTTAAGCAAAATAATAAATAAACAAAAAAATACCTTAATGGCGAATTAGGATATTTTTTAAAATGTATTTCCGTTTATTTTTATTTTATATATTATTTATTTAAGTTAAAAAAATTAAACAGGCATTATTAATACTTCGAAAAAATAGAAGAAGTGAAGAAATTCACAAAAGACAGATTATATAAATCAAAAAAATGACCAATTAAAAAGCTGTTAAATAAAAAGGATTTAAAACATGACATTTAAATGAAAAGGTAATGATTTCAGAATTAACAACTTAGAATGTTTTGACCATGAAATGTTCCCCCATTCAAAAAGCATTTTGTGACTACATAATTTGCCACAATTAATCGATTGCTTAACGATTGCTAATCTACAAAAACGCATGTAAAAGTATTTTCTTTCTTTTTTTATGCTTTTTAGGTAGGTATTTATTTTATTTAGCAGAAGTGTCAATTAAATATCCTTTTAAGCAAAACCATGTCAAATATATTAACCTATAACAGAAAGATTTTGAAAAAATTAATTTGATTTTCAAGGAGTATTTAAAGTTTAATTTGAAAATATGAGAATTTTTGCCTTAATATTTTTTATAAGATATATTTAACATTATGCTGCGATTTTGCCATCATATGACATTAACAGCATATTATAATTACATTAATATCATTTTTATTAAAAATATAGATCTATTATATTTGTCATAAGAGTAAATAACAAATGTTAATAGATATTAGTGAGAAATAGTATAATAAAAACAGCGATATGTTTTTTAAAAAAGTTCAATAATATTTTTTTTTATTCTAATAAGTATTCATTTTACATAATCATTTAAAACATGTCACTATATATATATATATATATATATGTGTGTAATTTGTGAAGTTAATTATAATTTATAAACTATTAATTAATAATTACATTACAATTTAAAAACAATTACTATAATCTTTCAAATATAAGAAATAAATAAAATAATTCCATAATGGCAAATTAGTGTATTTCTTAAAATGCATTTTCGTTTTATTTCTATTTTATGTATTATTTAATTTGAAAAAATTTAACAGGCATTATCAATAATTCGAAAAAATATGGAAAAACTGAAGAAATTAAGAAAAAAACAGTTATTATATAATTAAAAAAATTTGACCAATTAAAAAGCTGTTAAATTAAATTTGAAAATTAACAACTTAAAATCTTTTGACCATGAAATGTTGCCACATTCAAAAAGCATTTTGTGAGTATATAATTTGCCACAATTAATCGTTTGTTTAGCGATTGCTACTCTACAAAAATGCACGCAAACGGCATTTTCATTTTCTTTTTTATTATACGTCTTAGGTTGGTATTTATTTTATTTAGCAGAAGTGTCAATTAATTAACTTTGTATGCAAACCATGCCGAATATATATTAACCTATCTGAATAAAGTGTAATAAATAAATAAGAAATCCATAATGGCAAATTAGGATATTTTTTTAAAATATACTTTCGTCTGATTTTTATTTTATATGTTATTTAATTTGAAAAATTTAAACAGACATTATTAATAATTCGAAAAAATATAGAAGAACTGGAGAAATTCAGAAAAGATTATACAAATGAAAAAAGGGACCAATTAAAAATATGCTACATTAAAAGAGGTTAAAACATAACATTTAAACGTAAAAGGAATGATTTCATAATTAACCATTTAAAACAACTGGAAATATTTTGACCATGAATTGTTCCCCCCATTCAAAAAAGCATTTTGTGAGTGTATAATTTGCCACAATTAATCGATTGTTTAACGTTTGCTAATCTACAAAAATGCACGCAAACGATATTTTCTTTTTCTTTTTTTTTTTGAGGTATTTATTTTATTTAGCAGAAGTGTCAATTAAATAACCTTTTAAGCAAAACCATGTCAAATATATTAACCTTCGACAAAAATCCGTTGCAAAACAAAAGTGGGATGCATTTTCTGGCCAAACTCCGGTCAGATTTTTGCAAGCTTTGTAATTAGTCCGCAAGCAGCGAGTTCATTTCAAATTCTGGGTAACGTTTATCTCTGCCAGCGATCGGCTATTTGTCCCACAGGCCGATGGTCTGGCCACTCAAATTGCTCCACTTACCCCTTGATCAGTTGTTATTTTGTATGCTGCGGTTTTGTGTTTTCTTAATCAGTGGTTCGTATGCAAATCGACAGATACTATCTTTGAAATGGGAAAATAAACGCTTCTATTTATTGTTATTTTGATTGTTATTCGAGATCTGTTTTTGTTTTCTATTTAAAATCGTTTGGTACAAAAAAGAATAATAATAATAATAATAATAAAAAAAAAGAACAAACTGAAAACTCTCAATTACTGAACAGAATGTACTAAAGCTCAGCCATTCCATGATGGATTGTTATGAATTGGTGTGAAAGAAATTTGTCCTTTTTTTTACCCTTTATTAGTTTCAGGTTTTTGGGATAATTTAAAAAAACTTTTCTTCTAAAGAGAGTAGAGTAATAAGTGGGTTGCGTTTTAAATTGAAATAATCTGTTCTGATATCTGCATTGTATGCTTATTTTGAAAGTTGTTTTCGATTTATCATGAAGTAGATTAATTGGGGAAGTAAAATGTGTGTAAAAATATTTTAAAATCTTTTTCTTTTTTGGAGGACAAAATTGTATTCTATTTTCTTCATGAATTCAGAATGGATGCTAGCCTAATTTTTATTAATGAATAATTTTCATTGAATCTGCGAGGTTGTTAAAATTGTACCAATTTTTTAATATGCAAAATAAAAATTGTTTTGTGAACTTCTTTTACTTTTATGCCCTCAAAAAATTTTGCTTTGATGCCTTATTTGGCTATTGTTCTTATTATTATGCCGTGAATAATCAGAATTTCTAATGAAATAATAAAGAAAAGAAAAGGTATACGACAATAATAGAAATATAAACAAGATAAAAAAAAAAACAAATTTCTGTACAATATTTATTTTTCAGACAATAAAAATTCCTGTTAAAGCCATCAATTAGCAATAAAAAATTCGCTTTAAAATTGCAAAAATGTTATACAATATATGAATAGAAAATAAATTATTACTAGCAATAATAATAATGAATATTACAGCCATTTATTATTGCACAGTTGTGGCAATATTATTATTATAGAACAATTGTGCTATAATAATTTTAGGTATATAATAGGTTAATTTTTATTTTGTTAATATATTTTTTTTTATAATGATAGGCCATTTATTATAGCAAAGTTGTGGACAGAAATCTTGATTGATTGATTTAATAAAAATGTAATTAAAAAATAAAATATTTTCAAGAAAATATATGAAGTTTGAATTCTATCTTGTCCATCGAAAGTCTTTCTTGTCCTTGCTATTTAAAAATGGTTGGCCTGACAGATTTATAGAATAACTTTACCAATGTTAGGTTGAGTGCATTTTTTCAAGTGTTTCTTCCATGCAACTGCAGTCCAGGTTATGTTAAAAAACATTATGTTAAAAATGTGATAGTAGTTCTCCTTAGCTGTAATGTTGATAAATTCCTCTGTAAAGGCTTGGCATAAACCCTTTTCCTTAGAAATAAAAAAAAAAAAATGGTTGACCTGGAAGATTTCTGGAACAATTTCACCAATGTTAGGTTGACTGTATTTTTTTTCAGGTTTTTCTTCCACACAACTGTAGGCCAGATTTTGTTAAAAAACATTTACGTTAAAAATATAATAATGGTTCTCCTTAACAATAATGTTAGTAAATTTCTAAGAAAAATAACGTCACCAATGTTAGATTGACTGCCTTTTTTCAGATTTTTCTTACACGCAACTGTAAGAATCGTTTTTATGGAACTATTAAATAAAAGCTGATTTTATGGAATTAAAAGTAATATTTACTCAATTATAACTAAATATAAATTTAAAATAGTAGAATAGCAAATAATAGCATATAAACGAAGTACAACAATACAAAACTTACAAATCAACCAGATATATAAATAATATATTTAAACTTTCAAATTTATAAATACATATGTAAATGGATGCATTCACAGAAAAAAGAGAAATAAATAATGTATTAAAAGCAAATACATTGAAAAAAATATGACCATGGAAAGTAATAACATTCGACTCATAGTAAAACATAGTAACTCATAGTACATAAACTCATTTGACTTATTGTAAAAAATAGTAACTCATAGTAAATTTGTTTAAAATCATTTGATTCATATTAAAAAATAGCAACTCAATAAATTTGTCTAAACCTATTTGACTGATAGTAAAAAATAGTAACTCATAGTAGATTCTAAACTCATTTGACTGATAGTAAAAAATAGCAATTCATAATAAATTTGTCAAAACATATTTGATTCGTAGTAAAAAATAGTAACTCATAGTAAATTTGTATAAACTCATTTGACTCATAGTAAAAAATAGTAACTAATAGTAAAGTATAAACACATTTGACTCACAGTAAATGTAAACCTATGATATTGAAATGTTTAAATTCAATAATTATATTAGAATAAAATTGAAACTTTTATGATAGGGGAAATAATGTGAGTAGAAGATAATGTAAAAAAAAAATGTACAAATATATTCTGAACTAATTTTTCTAAGCATTATAAATTTTCCCACACTTTTAACTAATGGAATTTCAGAAAATGGCAACCAGATTCTGACGAGTTGCAAAAGGCATTAATGAACATATTGCCACATCTGCTCTGTTCACCAGATACATGAAAAATAAAATAAATAATAAATGAACGAACACGAAATGGCAAAGAGAGAAAACTTAATAAATAAATGCGAATCGTGTCAGACAACGATAACAAGTCAACACGAGGCAATGTTTCTTAGGGAAATGACATGGAAATGAGATGTCTCGCGGACAGAATGCGATGCCCGAATAAAAGTTAACAAATGATGGAAAAGAACTCACACCAAAGATAAGAAAGCCATTATGCGAAAGAGGTGACATTTTGAGACATAGGGGAGATAGAGGCTGGACAGGTTTGGGAACGGTTGCATAACAATGAACGGAATTTTCCAAAGAGCGCCACACGTGTTTGTTTAATGACGCCGATATGTCCATGTCAAAGAAACGAGCATTTACAAAAGAAGCCTTTTTTTCGTTTTTGGCACTCGTGGTATATTAATAATATTATAAATCAAGCAACTGACTATGTGAAATTCCCCACTTAAATAAAACTGTCAGTTGCGTTTTAGATTTCTGCATATCTATGTGCTAACTTGATACTTCTGATAAATGGAGGATATGAATTGATATTTTACATCACAATTCATTTGGATATTTTTATTGGTAAAGTTATGAAAGATTAAAGTAGTTAAAATGTTGATGGATGAACTGGAGGATATGAATATACATTTTACGTAACAATTCATTTGGATATTTTTATTGGTAAAGTTATACAAGATTAAAGTGGTTAAAATGTTGATGAACTGGAGAACATGAATAGACATTTTACATCACAATTCATTTGGGTATTCTTTATTGGTAAAGTTATACAAGATTAAAGCGGCAAAAATCTTGGTGCACGCAGATATATGGAGGAGCTGATATTTTTGATTTTTGAATCTGAATTGAATTCGACGCAAGAAAAAAATATAAATTTTGGCCGCCAAAAAGGATATAGAAAATAGAAACACTTTGAAACGGATGTAGTCACAAATTATTATTGTTTGATTTAACCAAAATTTATGAAATTTATTAGCAATTAGAAAATTTTTTTGCTAAAAAATAATTTATAAATCGGAAATGTATTTCATGCATATATGGCTAGGATACCCATGGGAGAGTTCAGTTAGAAACACCACAAGCTAATTCATCAACTTCATTATCAATGGCAAGTCAGCCCAAGATGGGCCAAGCTTTCCTTTGAAGAGATTTCCATGCATTCCTCTGGATGACACTAGTCCTCCAATTTTAAACCTTCAGTATTTGTATCCATCGCAACGTGGGTCGTCCCCTTCCTCTTGGTCTCTGTGGTTTTGCCAAAACGAGCCCTTTCACAGGGTTTAAACCATTCATTCTTAAATACATGTGTAGCCCAGTTTAATCTATTGATCTTAATAAATTTTATAATATCTGGGTCTTTATAGCATTTATACATTTCTGCGTTGTACCATTTTCTGCAACAATTACTTTCCCTAACACCTCCAAGAATAGCCCTTAAAATCTTCCGTTCAAATATATCCAAATGGGTCTCATCAGATATTGCCAAAGTCCATGGTTCCGACCCATGAACCAGAATAGGTCTAATAAGGGCTTTATATAACAAATTAACTAATTGGACAAAAGTATTCATATCCATGCCAGAGAAAAGCACGAAACATTTTTAGGATATGAAGACACTCTTAGTTGTTTCAAAGTGGAACATAAAGAAGCCGAGCACCAGATGCCAGCTATTTCAGATTACAGTAGCATCAAATCCAATCTCTTAGAGTCAATGGCAACCTCACTTACGTGATGAATTACATTTGAAACTTCATGACCATAACACATAAACAAATAAAATTTCAAAACAATTAAATTACATCTAGTAGAATTTCACACACACAAAAAAGAAAGAAGTATCCCATATTTTTTTTCAATTTTGCTTATGAGTCATTCTAATAAAACAGGCCACGATAACAACATCAATTAAAATCCGTTAACAGAGGCGCAGCAATAGGGCATGTTGCCTCAGGCCCAAGAATGAGCAGAGAGGCTATGAGTACAAGAAATTATTTATTATTGCATTTATTATTACAAAATAAAATAAAATAAAATTTATTAATTCGGTATTTAATAAATTTAAGTTATTATGGCGATAAATTATAAAAAAAATGTGCATCAAGATTTTGAACCTATTCATTTGTATGAAAAATATATCGCATTTATTATTAATAGTAACAGAAAAGAGTTTTGAACGTGTAATCCCGATTCTAGAGACTTTCGGGAATAGATTCTTACAAAATAAAAAGTGGGAATTCCTCTATTACCCATGTGCCACTGGGACATTTTTAAATTCACTTGTTAGAGAAATCTTTGATTTTGCTTCACTTTTATACAAAGTCTTCTTCCATAAGGGAACTGGGAGCTTTATTAATCATTAGGAATCCTTTTATGTCTTCAAGCTTTCCTTACGTGTGCACTGTATTTATGTTAATTATAACAATTCCTACGACTACGGTTAGTGCTGTGCGATCATTCTCGAAATTAAAATCGAGAAATACCTATCTAAGAAATTCTATGGGACAGGAATGATTACGCAATTTGGCTCTTCTATTCATTGAATATTCCATAGCCCGAAACTTAAACCTATATGCTGTCATTGATACTTTTGTTGTTCAGAAACCCGAAAAAAGAAATTTTAATAAATAAAATGTTTACTAAAAAAAAAAAAAAAACCCCGTAATTATAATTCAATACCCCCTTTAAATTAAAAGTTCATAATATCAACAAAAAAATAACACGTATTTTAGGTAGTACTTTATTAAAAAGAAAACACAGTGATGATACTTTGCATTGAGGGGCTTCCATTTACAAAATGTGCCATAGGCCTCAGATGGTATAGTTAAGCCGCTGTCCGTTAAGTAACAAACATAGGAAGCAAATAAAATATTTACAATGGCACAGCAATTTTCTTATAGTCGTTTAAAAATCACTAAAATTATGTATTTAAAAGTATAACCCCCCCCCTTTTTTAACAAGATATAAAAAGAAGTATTTAATATAACACAGCGATAAAAAAAGCACAGAATTTCTAATTGGGGACTGTCAAAAATTTATACCACAGCTTTTCATCCTTTCACTAACATAATATGTCAATCAAAAGATACATAATAACTTCACCAACCTAATTTTGTAGCAAACTACTCATTACTTATTTAAAACCAAACTTAATATAATAAACTATTTCAATTAAAATTAAAATAAAATATCACTTTAAAACATAAAAAAAAAATAATAATAATAACACGCTTAATGGAACAATACAGAATTAGTTGAACCATTACTCAACGTCTCATATGCTGTCCAGAGGAACCATTTTAAACCGCTCATTGGTATTCAATGAGATAGCAGCAACAGCAGCCAGTCCATTATCTCCCCCTCATAATTATTTCATTCCACTTTTATTTTATTGCTCATTTTTTAAAAAGGCAACTTATCCGGAGTCAAGCAAGTGTTAAATTGGATTAGCGCCTGTGTTGGGGGAAGGACCCTAATCATAACTGCTGAAAGAAAGGGTAACTCCGCTGCCATAAGTCAATAAACACACAGCCGAATGGTGGGCAGCAGAGTGGCATAATGAAGCGCTGAAGCTACAGGGAAGGTCAAAGCGTCCACTCAAATAACAGTAGTCGTCCCGTTCGGAGTCACGACTTCGTGTTCGGACGCTTTTGCGAACAATGATGGGAGAATAGCACCCGGGGGAGGGGGGTGAGAAATGTGCATTACCTCCCATCCCACGAAAGTTTCAATTTTGAATATAAAAAAAAGTATTTTTTTTTTCTTTTCTTTTGAAAACTTGAGATTCCAGATGCTGGTGGTGCAACTCCCTTTGTTTCATCTTTTTTACCAACAAACTGGATCCGATGGTCAACAGCAGCATCGGAAAGTGCTTCATATTCAATATGGGAATCATGTGGGCAATGAAGTATAAAAAGAATGCCCTGTGCATTATAAAAAAATAAATAAAGTCGTTTAGTTGATGGGTCGGTTTAAGTTTTATGATTCTGGATTGTGAAGGGATGTATTGTATAATAGAAAACGTTAGAGATAACCGTAACTGAATGAAAATTTGTTGTTTTCTATTAGTTCTATGTTATGTCACAACAGGTCACAAGTGAGTAATCACTCTGTTGTAAGGATGTTATTTGTTATTTATGTCCAATGCAGGTACTACGATAAGTGACGTTTTACAACTATGAGCCATTAACACTTTTCAGTGGTTTATAACTATAAAATATCTAAATCTGTAACTTTTTTTTTGTTGTGTCGTTTAACACCATCTTTTTTTACATCATTTTACATCTTTTTGTTACAACATCATTTTTTTACATCATTTTAACAACAAACTAAATCCGATGGTCAGCAGCAGCATTGGAAAGTGCTTCATATTCAATATGGGAATCATGTGTGTAATCAGGTGCAAAAATAAATAAAGTCATTTGGTTGATGGGTCGGTTTAAGTTTTATGATTCTGGATTCTGAAGGGATGTATTGTGTCAAGCATATTGTATAATATAAGTACAGAAGAGATAAACGTATCTGAATGAAATTTTTTTGTTTTCTATTAGTTCCATGTTATGTCACAATAGGTCACAAGTGAGAAATCACTCTGTTGTAAGGATACTATTTGTTATTTATGTCCAATACAGGCATTACGATATACAACGCTTTACAACTGTGAGCCACAAAGAGTTCTTAGGGGTTTTTAAATGTATAAAATATCTAAATCTGTAACTTTTTTTTTGTTGTGTCGTTTAACAACATCTTTTTTTACAAGATCTTTTTACATCGTTTTAACAACAAACAGGATACGGTGGTCAAAAACAGCATTAGAAAGTTCTTTATATTCAGTATAGAAATGTGTGCAATCAAGGGAAAAAAATGCCGTGTGCATTATAAAAAAATAAATAAAGTCATTTGGTTGATAGGTCGGTTTAGGTTTTATGATTCTGGATTGTGAAGGGATGTATTGTGTCAATCATATTGTATAATATAAGTACAGTAGAGATAAACGTATCTGAATGAAAATTTGTTGTTTTCTATTACCTCCATGCTATGTCACAACAGGTCACAAGTGAGTAATCACTCTGTTGTAAGGATACTATTTGTTATTTATGTCCAATACAGGCATTACGATAATCAGCGTTTTACAACTGTGAGCCACAAAGAGTTCTTAGGGGTTTTTAAATGTATAAAATATCTAAATCTGTAACTTTTTTTTTGTTGTGTCGTTTAACAACATCTTTTTTTACAAGATCTTTTTACATCGTTTTAACAACAAACAGGATACGGTGGTCAAAAACAGCATTAGAAAGTTCTTTATATTCAGTATAGAAATGTGTGCAATCAAGGTAAAAAAATGCCGTGTGCATTATAAAAAAATAAATAAAGTCATTTGGTTGATAGGTCGGTTTAGGTTTTATGATTCTGGATTGTGAAGGGATGTATTGTGTCAATCATATTGTATAATATAAGTACAGTAGAGATAAACGTATCTGAATGAAAATTTGTTGTTTTCTATTACCTCCATGCTATGTCACAACAGGTCACAAGTGAGTAATCACTCTGTTGTAAGGATACTATTTGTTATTTATGTCCAATACAGGCATTACGATATACAACGCTTTACAACTGTGAGCCACAAAGAGTTCTTAGGGGTTTTTAAATGTATAAAATATCTAAATCTGTAACTTTTTTTTTTTTTTTGTTGTGTCGTTTAACAACATCTTTTTTACAAGATCTTTTACATCGTTTTAACAACAAACAGGATACGGTGGTCAAAAACAGCATTAGATAGTTCTTTATATTCAGTATAGAAATGTGTGCAATCAGGAAAAAATGCCGTATGCATTATAAAAAATAAATAAGTCATTTGGTTGATAGGTCGGTTTAAATGATTCTGGATTGTGAAGGGAATCAAACATATTGTATAATATAAGTACAGTAGAGATAAACGTATCTGAATTTTGTTGTTTATCATGTTCACAACAGGTAAGTAATCACATCTATTTGTTTTTATGTCCAATACAGGTATTACGATAATCAGCGTTTTTCAACTGTGAGTCATAAACACTTCTCTGTGGTTTATAAATATAAAATATCTAAATCTGTAACAGTTTTTGTTGTTTATCGCTTAACAACATCTTTTACATCATTTTAACAACAAACAGGATACGGTAATCAACAGCAGAATTAGAAAGTGCTTTATATTCAATATGGAAATCATGTGGGCAATCAAGTAAAAACTGCGGTGTGCATTATAATAATAAATAAAGTCTGTTGGTTGATGGATCAGTTTAATTTTTACACCAGTAATACATGGTGCACACCACACGGCGAAATCCCGTTCCTAAAATTTATGTTTTTAAAGGAATAATGCATTAGGTATAATTTTAATTATTATATATATTTTAAACAAACCTAAATATTGCTGTAAGAAAAAAAAATGAAACGACTGTTAGTTGAAAGATTTGTAATACTATTATTTTTATTACAGCATGATTAAAATATATATATATGAAAAATACAGTGACTTTTTGTTTGGGGCACTAACTGAAGTAACTTTTTAAACTGAATCCGATGGTAAACAGCAGCATTGGAAAGTGCTTTATATTCAATATGGGAACCATGTGTGCAATCAGGTACAAAAAGAATGCCGCGTGCATTATAAAAACTAAATAAAGCCGTTTAGTTGATGGGTCGGTTTAAGTTTTATGGTTCTGGATTGTGAAGGGATGGCATTGTGTCAAACATATTGTATAATAGAACGCATTAGAGATAACCGTAACTGAATGAGAATTTGTTGTTTTTTATTGACTCCATGTTATGTCACAAGAGGTCACAAGTGAGTAATCACCCTGTTGTAAGGTTGCTGTTTGTTATTTATGTCCAATACAGGTATTATGATAACCAACGTTTTACAACTATGAGTCATAAACCCTTATCGGGGATTTTTAGAAATAAAATATCTAATTTTGTAACTTTTATTTTGTTATCTGTCGTTTAAATTCCGTTTATAAAGTGCAAATGCTGCTGGAGAGTTTTAAAAAAATAAATAGATTGAATATTTATTAATATTTACTTATGAAATATATTTATAAAAATTTTTTTGTTTCGTAGGACGTTTTCGTAAAACTTCCAACCCTTTTGAAGGATACTGGTTGAGTTTGGATAATATTTTTAAATGCAGAGGAATCATTGCCGTATGAAAGGGTTACGTCAGTTATACAAAACTCTCGTTCCTGAAAGTTAACTTTATAAAGGAACATTGTGTTGGGCGTAATTTAACAAATTAATAATTTAACGAAACCTAAATATTGGTGTTATTAAAAGAAAAAATTAACAAGTGTTAGTTAAGAGATTTTTTTTTACTGCGTGATTAACTTTAAAAAATATATAGAAACTTTTTGTTTGGGATACTAACCGACGTAATTTTTAAAAGTTTCACGGTAAGGAGCTCAGAATTTTATGATGCTTCTCATAAAGTGTTTCTCTAATTGGCTAATATTTGTTGCAAAATCAAACAATTTCGGAGCCTTTTTTCAATAACTCGTAAGTAAAAGGCACTTTATCATATTTACCGTCGCTGGCTTCACTTAACAAAATCTTCCAATTCTTCATTAGTTATTCCTCGACCTTCGATTTCGAAATTTATTGATTTATTTTTATTCTCTAACTCAGGGGTCTCCAAACTACGGCCCGCGGGCCAAATCCGGCCCGCCAGTGTCATCAATTCGGCCCGCTACAGCGAATAGCTAATTGTTGCTGTAATAAGTTGGATAAAAAAACCACAAAATGATAATAACTCGATTTTATTTACTTGTTAGGTAAATCTTAATGACAAGCATAATACGCAGAAAATTTAACTTAAGCATAACAACTAACTGGAAATTATAGATAATGGCAGAAAAAATAAAATGTTTTTGGCCCTTGGTACTTACTGGAGTAAACAGTATGGCCCTAAGGCTGGAAAGTTTGGAGACCCCTGCTCTAACTGAAAATCCTTCGCCACCAATTATTTTGGCATGTTTTGTATGTTTTTTTTTGCATTCATATTTAATGGATGAAAGTCCTATAAAAATGTTGACAACTCGCCAAACTTTCTGCAGCTTATCAAGTATTAATGAAATTTTGTATTGGGCAAATTGAATGGAAGCAGTTAAGATAACGCATATGTGCAAAACGGCTTTCTGAAAATGTGCACTCGCAAGGGTTTAATGTACTTCAAATGTAGCATTACGATTTTTGGCCTAGTTTATCAGCAATTTGAAACGGACCACCCCCAGAACTGGCCTCTAAAAGACTCGTAATTTCATCACATTCCTTGAAATTCAACTACGATGTGTGAATTCTTCCACCTTACACTGTATTCAACTTGACCATGCTCTGTGGAGTGTTCAATAACTCTTCTAGGTATTTGAACTTAGGCCTCGCTATGTGTTAATTACCAGGTTACTCCATGCACATCATATTTCAATTCACTATGCTTCAATTTTAAATGCCTTGAATATATCTAATATGTTTGAATATCTAATATATATATATTTAAATGTGGACAGGCCTAAATGTTCTTGTTTCAATGAGTTTCCAAGGAGTTCATTTGAATTTTAAATGCCTTAAATATATCTAATATATTTGAATATCTAATATGCATATATCTAAATATGGACAGGCCTAAATGTTCTTGTTTCAATGAGTTTCCAAGGAGTTCATTTGAATTTTAAATGCCTTAAATATATCTAATATATTTGAATATCTAATATGCATATATCTAAATATGGACAGGCCTAAATGTTCTTGTTTCAATGAGTTTCCAAGGAGTTCATTTCAATTTTAAATGCCTTAAATATATCTAATATATTTGAATATCTAATATGCATATATCTAAATGTGGACAGGCCTAAATGTTCTTGTTTCAATGAGTTTCCAAGGAGTTCATTTCAATTTTAAATGCCTTAAATATATCTAATATTAATATACCTAAATATGGATAGACCCAAATATTCGTATTTCAATGAATTTCCAAGGAGTTGATTTTAAATGCCTTAAAGTTTTGAATGCTTTGACTATGGATAGACCCAAATATTGACTAATGCATGACTTAATTTCAGTTTTATGAATATATCTAAATATGAATATATCTAAATGTGGACAGGCTCAAAATATTTTTATTTCAGTGAGTTTCCACCAGCATAAGTTTCAGGTTTCAGTTTTAAATTCAATGTTTCAAGAATAGAATAATGCAAAGAGTTTCTTCTGGAAGAAATGTTTAAAAGTAAAATTAATTAAAGATTCAAATCATTAATGAAAAGTTAAAAAAAATAGTTATTATTTTTTTTTAGTTCATCGAGTATTTTATGTAATGGTGGCATAAACTAATATGTCAATAGAAAATTAATTTATTTTTTGATATTATTCTAAAAATGGAAAATTACTATCATGCAATAACAAAAAGTTTAATAAATTATTAAAATTATTATTAAATAAATTATTTTGTTTAAAGTTCAGAATTTCTTGTAAGAGATAAGTTTTACAAAACAATAAGTGTAATAGCTTCAAATATTCTTAACTTTATAAAAGCAACTAACAAAATTTCTTCATCGTTTTAATATAAAATATGTTTTATTGCGAACTGTTCACATGTATTTAAACTAAATTTTTTACAATTCATGACTTTATTTTTCAATGAAATTGAAGTCTTCATTCTTACAAAGAATATATTTAATATAAAGGAATAAATAATGAAATTCTTCCAGCAATTAGTTAACTTCCATCAATCTTAAAAGAATAATTACAAATATATAACATTTCATCAGTGAACCTTCTTCATCTATTTCTTCATAAAATTTGGCGAATAAATAAATTCATAATAATACAAATTATAGGAAAGTTTTAACTTAAATTTAATAAATAAAAATAAAAATTATGAAACTTTCAGTTACATATCAAATACGATTTTAGCTACTAACAATATGATTTCATTCATTAATTTTATGGGAATCTTCAACAAATTAAACACAGAAATATCTGTAACATAGTTTAGTTAACTTAACTTGAATACAAATTCAGGCTTATGGACAAGGAATTTAATTTGCAGTTAAAAAACGAACACAGAAGTTGGCATTAAAGGAATACAAGTTTACTAATGATACACCAAATTAAAGAAAAACACGTAATATTACATTTTATTTATTGTATTTTTTCAAACTTAACTAGAAGATAGGAATTTATTTTATTTTGATTAAAGAAATAAAACCAAACAAACAAGCTGCAGAGCTTTTTATTATGCATCGAACGAATTAATTTGCATAAAAAAGGACAAACATTTAAATTTAAATAGATAAAAGAAATCTCCCCATGCTTTCTGAAGATAATGTTGAAGATTTACTTTTTATCGGCATAAGCATTCCATTATCAATGCGTGTTAAAAATCATGAAATCATAGATTATTCATCAACATTAAAAACACTTTTTTAAATGCGTTATAGTTGAAGTATTGAAGTTTGACTTTTCTTTCAAACTACAACAATGGTTTTTAAACTATGGCCCACGATCCTCTAGGAATTAGTTACAATTTTGGGTTATTTGTGATTGCTGACACGTTCCATCTATTTTTTCTTGATGAGAATTTCATTTTCTAAATGTTCTGGTTATCCTTTGGATATTCTATTATCTTAATTAATGTGTCTATTCAATCTAGTTTTTAATTAATTATTTGATTTAATTTCTATAGTGTTGAAAGTTAATAGTAAAATGATATCAAGATGATAATTTGCTATTTTAAAAAATGTCTTTTTAGTTGCTGTTTTATATTAAGTTTTATTTGTAATTTTTATACAATAATTAATTTTATCTTATTTTCATTCTAAATAATATATATTTTAATGGTACTTTATCAGATATTTCTTGACTTGATTTGTATATTTCACAGCATTTGAAAGAAAATAAGCTTCTCTTAACTGCTGGGAAATATACAAATTAACTTTAACTTACGTAATTGACATTGTATTAAGTTAACTGTAACTTATGTAGCTGCAATTGTATTAAATTAACTGCAGTTTCTTATAAAATTTTAAAATTTTAAGTAGTCCAAGAAACATAATAAATAAACAAGATGACAGTAACGAAAGAAAACTAAAAAAGAATGTTTTAGAATCACTGAAAAACAATGAGAGAATTTGTAAAACATCTCAAAATCTGAGTTTGGTTTGGTTTGTCACTCTACGGTCATTTTGTGCACACTGTAGGCCAGGGGTCTCCAAACTACGGCCCGCGATAGCGAATAGCTTATTGTTGCTGTAATAAGTTGGATAAAAAATAACACAGAATGATAATAACTCGGTTTTATTTACTTGCTAGGTAAAGCTTAATGACAAGCATAATACGCAGAAAATTTCACTTAAGCATAACAACTAACAAATAATTGAAATGAATTCCACTAACATTATAAACTAGTGAACTTCCCGCGGTTACCCTCGGTAGTTATGTTGGGGTAAACAGCATCGCATATGTATGTATATCGATGCTTGGAATGTATATATCCTGAATCAAACATATGATTTTTATCCTGAAAATCCCTCAGGAACGGAAAAGCTAAATGAACGCGAATGAAACCGCGGGGTTTCCACTTGTAAAAAAATTCTAATGAGATTTATGTAATTGTGACTTTTCACTGACAATATTTTGTAGTTAGCTAGCGTATGCTCGCTCAGAGCGCGTACTCGGCGACTGGTCTAGAAATTATAGATAATGACAGAAAAATTTAAAAGGTTTCGGCCCTCGGTACTTACTGGAGTAAACAGTATGGCCCTAAGGCTGGAAAGTTTGGAGACCCCTGCATTAGGCTAATTAGACTGGGTCTTACAGTTTAACGTGGATTTCAAACGACTAAAAAAAAACCATGTCACCGCCAGGATTCTAACCTAGAGCCTGTGGTACCAAAGGCCAGAGCGCAACCCAATTAGCTAACAGGCCACTATCAAAATCTGAAAATTTGATTTTAAATATTAACAGGCAGTCAATTTTTGAAACTGAGAAACATAAAATGAGAAAATTTTCTAAATTGCCCCTTCAAAGTAATTTTATATTAAAATTGTTCATAGGCCAGTGACAATCCCTAAATCGTCCATCCCTTTCTGAAAAAAGTGACTTGATAATATTTTTACTTAAATGATTCTTTTAAAAAGGTTTTAGTAATTTTTGTAAATAAAATTAATATTTGCATGAAGATATATATTTATATTATTAAATGTAATTTTAACTATATGTTTATAACTTTAAACTTATATGTTATGTTTCTTGTCTCACTTGGTAGATAGCAACATCTAGAGCAAGTATAAGAACCCGTGTGGTCCCATAGGAGGAGGGGCAGCTTCTGGTGTGATGGTGCACGCATAGGTAAAGGTCTATCTTGGCTCCATGACGTTGTCTTTTTACTGAGTAGAATTGTCAGCCTTACGTCTTACAGTCTTATTAGACCGAGATCTACGACTTAAAGTGGATTCCGAACCATTATAAACATCCGTGGCATTTCCGGGACTCGAACCCGAAACTTGTGGCAGTGAGCGCTAGACACTCGGGGATTCAGGCCCCGAGCAACCCAGACTGAAAATTTACCTGTCTATAATGGGGAACGATATGATATATCAGTAAACCCGAAAGTCCCTCTACTGCCTTCGAGTGTGAGTCCACTCTTATGTCACCATATGACACCCTCATGACCGTTTATTCTGCTGCACCAAAACTGAGCGATATGTGAGATAGCAGTGACGCATCCTAGGTAATGCTAAATCTGTTGCATAGCTGACACATCAATAATGAATTACCTCAGTTCAAGCGTCTGGCATTAGAAAGTAACAACAAAATCTTTAATTTGGAACATTATTGGTTTTTAGTTTGCTATGCCTTCTACCTGTAAGAAGCGGTTAATAATATACTGGTCTAAAATTATAAGCCGAACCGATCAGTAAATAAATATTACATTCAGAAAGTGGCATTAAAAATTCATTCACGGATTCACGCTTGGCGTCCATTATAGAATATCCATAAATACACGAACGACGCATAATCAAACACGCCATTTATGAATTCGTGAGCACTAATAGCAGCGATCTCTCGCCGTTGTCTTCCAACAATAGCCCTCGTAAATTGGCAATAAAAGAGCACCCCTAAGCTACATAGAAAACCTGTTGAATTTTGCTGCTGTAAAAACAGCATGCTAATCACGTATTTCAAGTTTGATGTAAACACACTCTCTTCCTATTTGCGTTGACGAACAATTAGGCCCTTCTTTTGTGAGTGACCGTGTTATGCGAGGCTCAAGAATGTTGCCGGGACCGAGCAGGAAACGACAGGCCGATATATTTATTGCTCGGATCACTCCCTATTTATGCTAATCCGCTACTCCAGAATCGAACGATTTCGGGTGGCGATTGTTTTCGGATACCAGTTTCACTTTACGCTGGTGATCTGGAAAAGCCACGCTGTTTATTGATCCAGCTCCCGAAAATATATTCCAAACGGAAGCTTTAAACTCAAACCAAAATAGACTTTGAACATAAAAACAAAATTCCAACTGCAAATTTAGTTACTAAAATTTTTTTTATTGTTAAATGGAAGCCTGAAGCTTTTAAATAAGTTGCAAGATCATAAAGTAAATTTCTGTTAGAAATAGTTTGAGATATTTAACTCTGAGGTATCTCTTTGAAAATAATTAGTTAATTTGTTTTCCTAGTTAAGCAAAGTTAATAACTTTTTTTCTAATGCAGCTGGTAGTACAAGGCAGTTATTTGTATGCCATACACTACGGACGCGAGTAACACTATCCATACAAAGTTCCACGATCATATTAGACCGGGAACTATGGTTTAAAGTGGATTCCGAACCACTACAAAAATCCATGGCATCGCCGGTACTCGAACTCGAAACATAATTAATAACACTGAAATGAATACTCACTGTCTTTTCAGAAATGTGACATGAAAACAGGAATATTTACTATATTAAATGTATTCTAAAATTTAACAAGGGCCTGATGGCCGAGTGAGTGTCCCACAAGCTTCGGGTTCGAGCCCCCGGGGGGTTAAGGATGTTTGTAATGGTTCGGAATCCACTTCAAACAGTAGGTCCCGGTCAAATATGACTGTTAGGGGTAGGGCTGACAACCTCATCTAAAAAGAAAACTTCTGTTTAGAAAACTGCCTACTGGCAGACGGCCTTTGCCCACCATGGGGCTGTTGCACTATTGAAATAGAAAGTAGCTATAATCATCGCTAGATAAAGCATTAAAATGTGTATAACTGTATGTATTAATTTTCATTTGGTTTGTATTGGTTCGGAATCCACTTTAGGTCCCATTCCAATATGGCTGTTAGCCCTACCCATAAAAATGAAACATCTCCTATTTCGAAATCTGCCAGTAGGCAAACGGCCTTGGCTCCCCATGGGGTTGTTGCGCCATTGATGATAACGATAAATTTGATTCAACATAGGTTGTCAACAAACGAGAGCTATTATTTTTTTCATAAAAAATATAAAATAAGGTTATTTTATGTTTACATTAATTGAAATTATAAAATTTCGTGTTTTATACCAATAAAGTATCACCTATTTTCCATAATATCCACCTAAAAGCCATTTTATTGTAAATTTTATTATTTAAAACAGGTAATTTGGTTCAGGGGCCAAATTGCCGAATGACTAGTGATCGTTAAAAAATGTTGTCATTTTTATGTTTAAAAAAACTGGTTAAAAATATGTTAACTATTAATTCAAATCATTGGCTTTGTTGCCAAGAGGCCCATATAAGAGGCCTTATAACTTCACATTCATTAATTTCTTAAAAGAAATATAAAACTTTATCGATTTCGGCAACTTCATATTGAGTTACGACCAGATGTTCCTCTAATTTACTAGCTGACCTATTAGCCTCAATTTTCGATTTCCGATGGGATCTCTTATGCCCTTTCCTCATATTTTATTGGAGACAAAATTTGAACAATAACTGTCCTGCTTTCATCACTATCTGAGCTGGTAAATAGAACAAAATATATTGATGACATAATAGCCTTCAGGCCTTTATAGTGCCTATTGCCAAAGCCAATAATGTGGTACGAATAAAAAAACGTTTTGTTATCTTAAAAGTGGTACAAATAAAAAAAAATAAATGTTTGGTTATCTTAAGATGTCTTAAATTAAGCATCAAATCAAAATCATAATGAAAGTTCTACCATTACATTCCACAAATACTTATTTTAATTAGCTTTAAAATAGAAACCAAATCGTTGAATCACGTTTTTATACTCATAGACATTTTTCATATTGTCATTTCCAAAGATAAAAAATTGCAGAAATACATTTATTTATTAGACTGAATCGAATTAAATAGGAATAGAAGGAAAACGTTTAATAAAGAAAATGAACTAAGAGTATTTTAAGAAACTTGCGTTTTAGTTCAGATATATAAAAAAAATGGCGATTTCGAAAATATTCATAAAGGAACTGAAAATTCTTATCACCAAACAAAAAAAGTATCATATTTCTTTTCCTGTATGTATTGGATACATGTTGCAGAAAATAAATAAATAAATTAAATAATAATTATCATGACAAAATTGTTCCACATATAAATAATTAGAACTAGGAAAAAATATTTCTTGAGAGATACTAATCTCAACAACGATATGTCCAACGAATTATAATGCATTTTTGCAACTACAGAATCTCGAATTACTCTTAAAGGAAAAAAAACCATAAGCTTCCTTTGAGGTTTTTCTTTTTTAATTGAAAAGTGCCACTTTTAATAAAGGTTAACAATGACACACCAAGGTTTTGAGGTGTAAAAATACTTTAATGTCAAATTACTTCAAGTCCAAGTTTTTCTCCAGCTCCAAGAAGAAATTTATCACCCACCAGCCCCAACTGAGTTATTAAAAGTCCAGTTCAAACGATTACCAGACTCATGTGCAGAACTTCCTCGAAGCGAATTAACCTGATGATAGCGAGCAGTGTGCTTTGCCCCCTACGAAGGGGAAAGTATCGTATCCCTTGTGCCCTCAATTCTTGCGCTCCTTGGCAGGCCAGACACGTTCCAAAAGGTTGGAAGAGTTAGGCGCCACCCCATACAGAATGTCTCTGCTTTGAAAAAGTTAAGTTCAACGCACTGGAAAGGATTTCGATTTCATTACAGGAAAGAGGAAAAAAAAATGCCAATCTCTTTTAAAAAAGGGAGAGTGATTAGTGATTAGAAAGGGTCATTTTTTTTTCGCTGTGAAAAATTCCCACACAATTTTTCAATTTTTTAGAGGTTGCCTCACAAAGTCGTAAATTTTACCTCGCAGGCACAAGTGCCATGGGCTTGGGAAATAACCATTATGATGGAACTTTCTAGATAAATAAGGTGGACTTATTATTTTTTTTTTTAGGGTCAATCGAAGAGAAGAGCTAGCTGGATTGCACAAGAACTGGTAAATACCATGAGCAGTAACGATGGGGGTTATTAAAGAAGAACAGAGGAACATTCGTGTAGTGGCTCGCTGTTGTTGTGCAATGCATTGTAAAATGTTTACAAAATGTGTCAGAGATTAATGTTGAAATCACGATAAAGAGCATTATGGCATTATTAATAAAAAATACCAGGAAGAAAAAAATATTTGTCAAAATATTTACATGGTTTTGAAATCTGAATCTTAAGTTCTTCTTGTAATCTTGCTATTCAAGTATTGTTGCGTCATAATTTTGGACAGATCTTAATGTATTTAAATATTTTTTTGCAGGGAAAATATTTCTGATCTTTTACTTATAAACGTAAAAACTACTTTTCTGTGTTAACTGATCACTAAGTGCTGTTTTAAGTTGTTGTATGTGTTATAGGTTCAATCTTTATGGCACCTGCAAAACTTAAAAAAAAATAATAATAAAGTAAAACTCTTTAAAATTTAAGCATTTTTATTTAGCAGCTCCTAATTCACATTTTTTGATAGATGAACTTTTTCCGCATTGAATTTTGGTCTAAAAAAGTCCGCATTTTTACTCAATATATGATTTTCTCAGGCCACGTTTTAATACCAACTGTTTTGAGAGGTATTTTGATTATTCTCATTTACCTCAGAAACTGAGAAATTCATTATTATACAAAGTGATAATGGCAATACAAATGTTTCATTATCAGCTTCTTTTGCTTCATCAACTATCTTTAGTTTCTAATGCTTATTATTAATCAACAATTGCTGTTTTAAGCCCAGAGAGATAACGGTTACAAGAATATTCAATAGAGAGTTTTTGCATACCGTACGTTAGGTTACCGTTGGACGTCCGTTAACCTTTTCTCCCTAGCGCGCATGCTCAGTTTCCTATGAGCATGCGTGCTAGGGAGAAAAGGTTAACGGACGTCCTACGGTAACCTAACGTACGGTATGCAAAAACTCTCTAATAGTTCAAATATTATAATCGATAAACTTTGTACACAGTGTGCATATATTCTTTAATTTTCTTATTTAATTGAAAAAAATGAAAATATATTTCTTAAACATATATTATAATTTCTTGCAAAACAACTTACTTATGATGTAAATTGGATGTTAAAGATTTATTAAATGCCTTTTTTCTTAATCTATCTAGATATCTTTTTCTTAATTGATCTAGAATCAATCTTTATGACACATGCAAAACTTAAAAAGAAGTAAAAAATTAAGAAAAATAATAAACAAATAAAACTCTTTAAAAGCATTTTTTGAAAGATGAGCTTCTTTTCAGGTTGCATTTTAATTTAAAAAAGTTCGCATTTTTATTTAATGTAGGATTTTCTCATCAACTTTTCAGCGTGCCATTTTGATTTTTGTCTTTTACCACTGCTACTGGGAAATTCGTTGTTATCCAAAGTGTACCGTAGATAGCATAGATGATAGAAAATTTATAATGATAACTAAAAAAAAATAATAAAATTTTCGTTAAGTTCAGAAATATTTAATAATTTTGGTTATCTATTGGTTAACTATAAAACTTTCACTAAATATATGATTAGTTAATAAAGAGTTTCGCATTACGTAAATATCTGTTCCATAACTGGTTTTTTTTTAATAAATGAAAATGAAATGGACAGCAATAATTTTATGGTTCCATAATTAATGTATTTGCCGAAACTTACACTTATGGTTATAAATCTGAATAAAATACTCTCTCATATTTCCTGTTTATTCAATACGTAGTATTACATGTTCTAGAACAGCATGAAATTAAAAAGACGGGCTGTTATAAGATTATGTAAATGATAGGGGAAAGCATAATAAAGGTATCTTCCCACGGCGTGGGTGAATGTTGCGCAATTTGACAAAAGAAACTTTTGATACCGGAGAACAATTACGAGAATGTGGTTTGTTGACGGTTGAGAAGAAGAATACTTGCTGGGCAGACCACAATCTGCACTTAATTTGGTGTCTTGTCAAGGTTAAGAAGAGCTTCAGGGCGGGTCTCTTGTTACACGAGCGATTGTATTTATATGAGAAACAATGACTGTATTTAAAGAAAAAAAAGATTGTTACTGGATTTCCCCCGAACTATTAAATTCGCGTAGGCGTAAAGTTGTTTAGCTTACTAAAAGATCGTTAAAGACATTATAGATTCAATCTTTATGACACGTGTATTAAAAAAAAATAAACTAAAACTCTTTAAAATTTAAACATTTTTATTTACAAGCAGATCCCAATTCGAGTTTTTTTGAAAGATGAATTTTCTCTACACGGCTTTTTGATCTAAAAAAAGTCTGCAATTTTAATGTATGATATTTTCAGGCCACGCTTTGACACCAACTTTTTTTTGCGAGACATTTTTTTTTTTGTCATTTATGGCTGCTATTGAGAAATTCGTTGTTATACAAAGTGTACCAAGACAGACTGGTATTTTACTCTTAGAAAACGAAAAATGAGGAGCAATGTCTTTCGAGAGAACTTACAGAGCAAACAGCCTGCATTTGCATGACATATTGGAGATAATGCTGTTATCCAAAAAACAACCTTTGACAACCTGGTACATTCTTAGAAAAGGAAATATGAGGATCAATGACTTTCGAGGGAATTTACTTTTGCATGATATATTGGGGAGAATGTGGGAAACTTCAACCAGGCAATTCAACTGTCGTTGTATGAGTCTTCCACAATCATTTTGTTATTTACCTCTGCTACTGAGAAATTAGTTGCTATATAAAGTGTACCATAGACAACCTGGTACTTTGCTCTTTAAAAAAGAAAAATGAACAGCAATGTCTTTTACAACTTACAGAACAAACAGACTGCATTTGCATGGCATATTGGAAACTTCAACCTGGCAGTTCAACCTGGAGTCTGCCATAATCTCCACCGAATTTACTTGTTTTTTCATAGCAATGACTATAGTGTATGTCTTCAAAAGCATTTGAAACTTCAAGTCATGGCCATATGTGGGATGGATTTACACCTACATTCAAGATACGAATTTTAGGTATAAAACGATGTAATTTTTAACATATTTAAAAATTAGAAAGAGAAAATTCAATGTAGGTGAGTAATAGAGTTAGATAGATGTTGAGGAGTGATAGTGTTAGATAGATGTTGAGGAGCAATAGTGTTAGATAGATGTTGAGGAGCAATAGTGTTAGCTAGATATAGGTGAGCAATGAAGTAGCTTGCTAGAAATTACATCTTTTTATGCCTAAAATTCGTATGCCGAGTGTATGTGTAAATCCATTCCACATATGGCCATGACTTGAAGATTCAAATGCTTCTGGAGACATGCACTATAGTCATTATTGTGAAAAATCGAGTAAACTTGCTGGAGATTGTGGCAGATTCTAGCTAATTTTATTTGTATGTAATTAAAAAAACTAATTTTTATAAGTTATGAAAGAAAGAAACATAAACTTCACAACAGAACAAAGGAACTTAACAGAGAAAGGAATAATTCCAGCAATATCTCTAAACAAATCGGCAAGCAATTTGTACAACAAAATAGATATACGAGACATGAAATTAATAAACAGCATTAAAAACTATTCAAGCCAATTAATTGGAGAGATAAGAAAAAATTCTAAACTTTTATTTGTAGCAAAAATTGGACGAAGAAATGTTTATTTGTAATATTTTCATTTAATGCCGAAGCACTTGACCCGAGATCATTTTTCACTAATACGGCAGGATTGGTAACGAATAAAGCATTACTCTCCTACGTGCATCATTGTAAATTAATTATAGTCTCGGTCCATTACCTACAAGGAGAAAGGTGAGGAAGCAATGTCTTCTTAAATGATTTTCAAGGATCACATTAACAAAGGGACTTAACCGAAAAAGGAAGAATTCCTACAAACCCTTAGTAAATGACATCCTAGTAAATAAGCAAGCAATTTATACAACAAAACAAGATATTATATGTACGAGACAAATCCATAAACAGCATTAAAAAATGAATTCAAGCCAATTGATTGGAGAGATGAAAAAAATTTTAAACTTTTATTTGTAGCAAAAATTGGACAAGGAAATGTTTGTTAGTAATATTTTCATTTAATGCCGAAGCACTTGACCCGAGATCATTTTTCACTAATACTGCAGAATTGGTAACGAATTAAGCATTACTCTCCATTGTGCACCATGGTAAATTAATTATAGTCGCGGTCCATTACCTCCAAGGAGAAAGGTGAGGAAGCAATGTCTTAAAGGAATTTCAAGGATCAAGCTAATAATGGAACAGGAAGAATTCCTGCAAAATACTAGTTAATTTCTAATAAATCGGCAAGCAATTTATACAACAAAACAAGATGTTATACATAAGAAACATAAAATTCATAAACAACATAAAAATGAATCCAAACCAATTAATTGGAGAGTTGAAAAAAAGCAAAATTTTTATTTGTAGCAAAAATGGGATAAGGAAATATTTATTTGTAATCGTTTTATTTAATGTCGAAGCATTTGACCTGAGATCATTTTTCACTAATACAGCAGGATTTGTAGCAACTTAGGCGTGACTCCCCAAAGTGCCCCATGGTAAATTAATTATAGTCGCGGTCCATTACCTCCAAGGAGAAAGGTGAGGAAGCAATGTCTTCTTAAAAGATTTTCAAGGATCACATTAACAACCGAAAAAGGAAGAATCCCTAGAAAATCTTAGTAAATGATATCCTAGTAAATTTCTAGTAAATCGGCAAGCAATTTATACAACAAAACAAGACGGTATATGTACGAAACATGTAATTCATAAACAGCATTAAAAAATTAATTCAAGAGATGAAAAGATCCAAATTTTTATTAGTAGCAAAATTAATTTTTGCTTAATGCCGAAGCACTTGACCTGAGATCATTTTTCACTAATACGGCAGGATTTGTAGAAAACTAAACATTACTCCCAATACCATAGTAAATTAATTATAGACGCGGTCCATTACCTCCAAGGAGAAAGGTGAAGAAGCAATGTCTTCTTAGGATTTTCAAGGATCACATTTGCATATCTTATTGGATAAAACCTAGAAAACTACAATTAGGAAAACCAATTCAAGATACCTTGTCACAATCAACAAAAGTCTTTCAAAGTGCATGCAACAAGTGGAAATTAAATTTTACCCAATGGCAAGTTAGCCTGCACGTGATGCCACTGGACGTTAAATCAGTCTCATTAATAATTTCTGTTTCTCATACTGCTTTCTTCTGATAATCATTCCTAGTTTTTGATAATAATTTTTTTAAAAATTGATACCTTGAAACGGATTTCAGAATTTTCATTGATAGCAATGTACCAGAGATTGCACTGATACAATGCAATTCAAAATTCCAAAATACGAGTTTTTCACGATTTGATTTCGTGACTTTTAAGAAAAATCAATCATGAACGAATCTAATTATCGAATACATTATAATAGTTTAATTTTTTTATGAAATTGGCTATTTAGAAAATATTACAGGAATTCCTAAATGCAATATCACTTCGCTCAAATGCAGTTAAAAGTAACATGTTTAGAAGGATGTTTCCCATTGAAAAGAACTATCATCCGCTATTAAAAGAAAATTTACATTTTAATAGGCATGTAGAAACTCATTTTAACTATGCATAAAGTTCAAACCCCTATTGTGTCGAAAACTAAACATCCGGTTTAAAGGCGGAAATGGACGAATCAATTATTTGTTAGGGAAGCTAGTCGCACATGCTCATCGCAAAGCAATTTTGAAAGAAAAAAGTTTAATAGTGATTGTGGAATTTATTCATTTCTTCCCTTTGATATTTTTCATTATTCCTATTATTGATTATTATAAGTTAATTCAATTATTATTTAATTATTCACTTATTATTTAATTATTATGTGCAGAGGTTGGGCCTGAATGGCCGAGTGGCTAGCGTTCTGGCGCTCGGTACTACAGGTTTCGGGTTCGAGTCCCGGCGGTGCCATGGTTGTTTGTAGTGGTTCGGAATCCACTTTAAAAAGTAGGTGGATCGTAGAGCGTTGCGGGGGCATTGTTACTCCGCGTCCGTGGCTTATCTTCAAGTGACACGCGCCCCCGGGTAATGCAAAGTGAGTACGTCTGTGCAGCACTTGCCTTAGGGCATCTAAGACCAAGCTGTCTATGTTTGCCAGCTGCATTAGAAAAAAAAATTATGTGCAGAGCTGGATTTTCCTATAGGCTAACTAGGCTTCAGCCTAGGTCATCAAGATCAAGAGAGGCCTACATTCAAATTGTTAGCAAATTTAAAATTACACTATTCTAAAAACAGTAAACACTAAAACATTGAATCGAAAATAAGGAGAAATTCTACACATAGGACTAATAAACAAACATAAAAATGTATTGGTATTGATTCGTTTGTATATACTAGATTTCACCAAAATATAGTTCGTACGTTCACTGTTTGCTATGGCAAATATTGACGTGTCTTATGCTACTGAGCTCTGGTTTGTTCTTGCATAAATAAAGTGCAGACTGGAACAGACAAACGAACAGACCTATTGATATCCCCGACGTTCGGTTATATTCGTGTTACTTTGATAATAGAGAGTTTTTGCATACCGTACGTTAGTTACCGTAGGACGTCCGTTAGCTTTTTTTCCCTAGCGCGCATGCTCAGTTTCCTATGAGCATGCGCGCTAGGGAGAAAAACCTAACGGACGTCCTACGGTAACTAACGTACGGTATGCAAAAACTCTCTAATATGAAATACGTGTTAACGTTATTAGAAAAAATTATTATTTTAGGATTGAGCACACGATCATTTGATTCTCGCTTTTTGTGTTCAGTAGGTTCAATACTTTAGCGAAGTGTTTATAGACTATTGAAAAAAAAAAAAAATTTGTGGCAATATTTTCATTTCGTGGAATTATTTTCTAACATATTGATATATATCACAGTAATGATGTATTTTATTATCTCTCATGTGATTTACAAACTTAAAAATGGGAGGTGAAAGGGCCTCATAACTGGAATAGCCTAGGGCCTCTTTTCATCTAAATACGGCCCTGATTATGTGTTTAATTTAATATTAAGTAATTTAATAAATTATTAAAAAATTATTTTCATTTTTATTAAAACCCCTTCCTCGCTCCCTCTTTTTGACACTCTGTTTAAATTCGTCCGACTTGGTTGCTTGCCAATTTTCCACACATTCAAGGTCGAATTATAATTATTTAATATTAATATTCCTGGTTTTTCAAATAACGGTCTAAAATTTAAATGTTAAGTAATATACATTCGGATGTATTATGTTATTATAGTTCTAATAAAGTAGTACTACACGTTATTTTATGGTACTTTGAATTCAAATCAGTTATTCAATACAGTATTTTCAATTAGACTACGAAGAAAAGTGCTTAACAAATGAAGAAAAAAAAAGTGAAAATGAATTCTATCTACAGAAGCAATACAATAATTATCTTCTCCATTGGCGTAACAGCCCCGTGGTGAGCCAAGGCCGTCTTTCTACTGGCAGATTTCGAGACAGGATATGTTTTTTTTTACTCGTTAGGTTTGTCAGCTCTACGCCCTATAGTCATATTAGACTGGGATCTACGGTCTAAATTGGATTTCGAAACACAATAAGCATCCAGGGCACCGCCTGGACTCGGGTCCGAAACTTGTAGAACCGAGTACCAGAGCGCTAGTCACTCGGCCATCAGGCCCCATGCAATAATTATACACTGTAGAATTTTTAAATTATTTCACTTTATTTTATCAATTAAATTTCTCGTTTTTAATTGCAATATAATATTTTAATTGTTTTATAATTTTAATTCATTAACCATTTTTTTACTTTATTACTTTAGAATTGATGTAGATATAATAGTTGTTTACGGATGTCGTATTATAGTAGTGCAATGCTAGTTATTAAAAAAACAACTAATAATATGCAATTTTATTTGAAAATAATTCAATTGAGAAAATAAAATAGTAAACATTTGCTCATAATGCGAAATGTTTGTGTAAAATAAAATTTTATGAACGATTGTAAATAAGTAATTATAGTGACACGATAAAGGTACTTTAAGAAATCAAGTGTTAATTAAATATAAACACTTAATTAAAAATTTTGCAACATAAACATTCATTAATTAACTTATTCTAATTAGGCAAAAGAAATTTCTGCATAATAAGCATAACAAAGAAATGGGTCATTTTCAAATGAAAAAAATTACTTTAAAACAATTTAGCGTTTGCGAAGAGCTAATTAAAGATAAATTCTATGTATTGCAAAAACAATTATAGTTGCGAAATGTAAAGTAGCATTTCATTATCCTAATAGTTCTAATGGGGTAATTGAAAAAAAAAATCTAGGTAAAAGTAAATAATTAATTTAAATTATTTGTCAAAATAAATTTTAATTCCCTTTTTATTTTTGAAGAGCAAAAATAAATTTAATTAAAATGAAATATATATATATATATATATATATATATATATATATATATATATATTATAAACACAGTCGACATTTTAATGAATACACAGTTAAAAAAGAATAATTAAAAATCAAATTTAACTATTGTTATATAAATTCAAAGGGATTATTTGGATGTATATATCTTCTCTGGTATCTAAATCATTATTATATTAATAATCAAATAGTTCGTCTGGCTTCTTAATAGTATTTTTTTATTAGAATAATGTATAAACGGTACATATTAATACTGAATGCGGAAATACACAATAATATGTCAAAATTAATAATTTTTGTTTTTTTAGCTTCAAACAAATTACAGCCAAATAATAATAATCAAATAATTTGTCTGATTTCTCAATAGTATTTATTATTAGAATAATGCATAAACGGCCCACATTAATACTGTCAAAGAATTTCAGCCTATAACACAGTTTGCAAAATTTAAAACTTATGATTCTAATATAAAGTATAACGCACAGGATACTGATAATAATATAAGAGGATCCACATACAGAATAGTAAAACTAACCTTGTTTTCTAGAAATATTATAAACTACTTGAAGTATTTTTTAGAAGTATACTAATTTGTTCACTACTATTAGAAGTATACTAATTTGTTCACTACTATTAGAAGTATACTAATTTGTTCACTACTATTAGAAGTATACTAATTTATTCACTACAATTAGAAGTATACTAATTTATTCACTACTATTAGAAGTATACTAATTTATTCACTACTATTAGAAGTATACTAATTTATTCACTACTATTAGAAGTATACTAATTTATTCACTACTATTAGAAGTATACTAATTTATTCACTACTATTAGAAGTATACTAATTTAAAACTTCTGATTCTGATATAAAATATAACTCACAGGATACATATAATGCTATTAGACGTATACTAATTTGTACACTACTATTAGAAGCACACTAATTTAAAACTTATGAATTTAATATAAAATATAACGCTCGGGATATTTATAATAATACAAGAAGATCCATATATAGAATAGTAAAACTAACTTTGTTTTCTAAAAATATTATAAGATACTTAGAAAAACATATCAAAAGATGTCCTTTTTTCAATAAATATCATCATTTTAGTTTATACTTAAACTTCCTCGTCTTTTAATTATTCTGTAGCTTGTTGCCGAATATTTTTGATATTATAATGATGAAACAATATTGTCAAAATAAGACTGTAATAATATGGATGTACAAACAAAAAAGTTAAAAATAACTCTGAACAATATAATTAGCAGGAGGGTCACGTCTTTTCGTTTCAAGGATATAATCATAAGGTTTGTAGAAGCGCATTAACAATCAATATACCGGGAATTAGCATAATTTACAAACATCAATGTTCTTGCTTGATGGGGTGATTAAAATAATATCTACTTAAAAACGTAAGAATACAAAGTAATATTACAATACAAAACTCTGATGGACCATCAAACAGGATTCTTGAAAGCTGTCACATTCAATTCTCTTCAACTGTACTTTTGACATGTTACATTTTCCTTTTAACCACTATTCCATGTAAAGGGCTGAAACCACAGAAAATATTCGGCTTCATCAAAAAATAGCCTAGTAAAGATCCTGTTGATGAAATCCCGGGACATTTAAATTCTTTATTAAGTACCAGGATGCATTGAGAAAGAAAGCGCTTAGAAAGTTTTTATGACCAATTTATAGTTCACTACAAAGGAGTTTACAAAGTGTCTCTTCTAAAGGATCTTATGCAAAGTCTCTGGAATTCAATAAGGTCCGACGCCCTCTAAAGGAGTTCCTAATTCATCGGGAAAGTGATGTTAAAATTCGCAGTGTAGAGCACGTATACATTTTTCTTTTAATCACCACTCCTTGTAAAGCGTTTAACTACTGAAAGTATTCATTCTTGATCAAGAAAGCAGCTCAATAAAAGAAGCCAAGAGATCCTGTTGGTGAATTCTGGGGGTATTTTAGTTCTCTATTAAGTACCTGGATGGATTGTGAAAAGAAGACATTAGAAAGTTTTTATAACCAGTTTATAATTTACTACTAAGGAGTTTACAAAGTGTCTCTTCTAAACAATCTTTTGCAATGTCTCTGGTTAATCTTAATTGTCTCAATAATTTACTGATGAATTAAGAACCCCTTTAGAGGGCGTCGGACCTTATTGAATTCCAGAGAATTCAATAAGGTCCGACGCCCTCTAAAGGGGTTCTTAATTCATCGGTAAAGGGATGTTAAAATTCGCAGTGTAGAACATACACTGTCATTCATCATACCACTAGAGATGGCCAGGATTCTTGAAAGTGGGTCCCCAATTCTCTTCAAATGTACTTTTGACATGTTAACATTTTCTTTTTAATCACCATCCCTTGTAAAGGGTGAAACCACTGAAATTATTCATTCTTCATCAAAATATTACAAAAGTAGATCAATAAAAGAATCCAAAAGATCCAGTTGATGAAATCTCGGGACATTTCAATTCTTTATTAAGTACCAGGAACCACTGAGAAAGAAAGCCCTTGGAAAGATTTTATAACCAATTTATAGTTATCTACTAGGGTGTTTACAAAGTGTTTTACCTTAGTGTTAAGGTATTACAAAGTGTCTACTGTAAAGAACCTTTCACAATGTCTCTGGAATTCAATAAGATCCGACGCCCTCTAAAGGGGTTCTTAATTCATCGGTAAAAGGATGTTAAAATTCGCAGTGTGGAAAACGTATACATTTTCCTTTTAACCACCATTCCTTGTAAAACTTGAAACTCCTGAAATATTAGAGAGGTTTTGCATACCGTATTTTCGATGTCCGTTAGCTTTTTCTCCCTAGCGCGCATGCTCATAGGAAACATTATTACAGATACGCATGCGCAATTTCCTATGAGCATGCGCGCTAGGGAGAAAAAGCTAACGGTCGTCCAAAATACGGTATGCAAAAACTCTCTAATCATGCTGAAACAAGATATTACGAAAGTACGAGTAGCTCAATAAAAGAATCCAAAAGATCCTGTTGATGAAATCTCGCGACATTTCAATTATTTATTAAGCACCAGGATGCATTGTGAAAGAAAGCCCTTAGTACATTTTTATGACCACTTTATAGTTCTCTACTAAGGCGTTCACAAAGTGTCTCTTTTAAAGAACCTTTTGCAATGTCTCTGGAATTCAATAAGGTCCGACGCCCTCTAAAGGGTTTCTTAATTCAATGGTAAAGGGATGTTAAAATTCGTAGTGTAGAACACGTACTGTCATTCATTGTGGCATCGGAGGTGGCCCCAACACTTTCCATCACTTGATTTTGATCGATCACGTTCGAGGTCGAGGTTAATTTTGTGTTATCCTCGATAATCCGAAATGTGGGGTCACAACTTGCCACTCTCGGTGGGTCAGCCCCTTTAGAATGTCAAAGCGTCACAAGTGCTCTCTTCCACATTGCTGCAGTTATTACAAATGGATTTATGATTGAGAAATTTTCTCACCGGAATTAGCATAATTATACGGGATTAGAATTGAATGGGGCCCTGATTCTTCACCACAATGGTGCACTTGGAAAGAAACAGAATTTCTTTTCCACTCTCCTGTATACATTAGTTTTACGTCTTCTTATTTGTAGGATTATTTTCTATTCTTGCAAAGGTCGTAGTAAAAAAAGGAAGTCAGACGGTGGTAATTTTACAAGACAAGGCAAAAGGAAATGAACATATCCATTGTCTTTTCAGGTGTTTCAAGTTTTTGAATAGCATTTTTTTAAGAACTCGAAAGTTTTATTTTGAATTGTAATTAGAATGTAAATAGAGTATTTTTTGAATTCGCCATTGTGCTTACTGAATATATTTTTTTAAAAAGTAGTAGTATATTTAATAGGGATTAGAAATCAAACTATTAAATAAAATCTATTGACAATTCCCAAATTTTATAATTAGGCATTTTGCAGAAATAGAAATATTATTTATTGGTATTTTGTTTTGTTTTGTTTATAGTTATACGGTAATTTTGTGCACACTTTACTCTAATTAGACCGGGACCTGCAGTTTATCGTGGATTCCGAAATTATTTATTGGAAATTTAGAGATCAATATTTTTCAAATATTTAAACCCAAATGTTTATTTAATTAATTTTTATTAAATGTGATAATAATTATGTATAATTGTAGATATGTTTTAAGAAATAATTTACGCAGCATTTTTCAAATGAAATAAAGCATATTAAGTAAGGTATCTTACGTGTATTACTATTATTACATTAATACTATAGAATTAAAGTGTAAAATAATGATTTCTGTGCAATTTTACAATGACAAAAGTAAATGCTTTTAATTTTTATATGAAATGAGTATATTTTAAAGAATATTTTTCAGATAAAAAATTAAAATAGATAAATAAACACATTATTAATAAATTGTGTAGTAGACGAAAAATTAATCTTATGATTAAAAGAATGAAAGTATATAATGGAAATCATAATTATTGATTCAGATATAGAAGTTATTTTAGAGCAGATTAGTAAGTATCAGAAATAAACCTACATTAAACTAACATTTATAATTATTGATTCAGATGTAGAAGCTATTTTAGAGGAAGATTAATACAGACGCGAATCATTAGATAACTATCACAATTAAATCATTTCGAAGGTTTGAAACACACCGCAAAGCAGACACTCGCATGCAGTTTCAATTACAATCTGAACAATCTATTGACTAAGATGTAGAAGATATTATTTTAGAGCACGATTAATAAGTAGCAGAAATAAACCTACATTAAACTAGCATTCATAATTATTGATTCAGATGTTGACATTTTTTTGAGTACGATTAATACAGACATGAGTCATTTAGATAACTATCACAGTTAAATCATATCAAAGGTTTAAACCACACCGCAAAGCAGACACTCTTATACTACAGTTTCAATTACAATCTGGACAATCTATTGACTAAGATTTAGAAGTTATTATTTTAGAGCACGACTAATAAGTAGCAGAAATAAACCTAGCATTTATAATTATTGATTCAGATGTAGTAGATATTTTAGAGCAAGATTAATACAGACATGAGTCATTAGATAACTATCACAATTAAATCATTTCAAAGGTTTTAAACCACACCGCAGAGCAGACACTCTTACACTACAGTTTCAATTAATATTCAGCGTCAGGGGGGAAAATACGAAGCAAATAATGGACAACCTGTGTTCTTTATTGAGAATGAAAAGAATGATTGATACTGCTTCTGCTTTGCCTGCTATCGCGCCATCTGAGTAGGTTAAGTCGTCAGCGTGGAAATGAATTCGATTTGCAGCGACAAGGCGGAAACCAGCCAACAGCGTCTTTTATTTGCGGGTGAAATTAGAAGTGATTATCAATTAAAAGATTTAAAAGTGGAACTTGTTAGTGCATGTCAGGTGAATAAACGGCGTCTTGGGAGACTTGACTTGGAGATAGCGTAGAACCTCCTCCACCTGTGACCTTCCTTTGACCTCTGCCTTTCATCGGTTTCAGAGAAAAAGTATAAATTGTGTTGGAAAAAAAGAGGTAGAAAGGAATTTGAAAAACTGCTGGAGATGAGTGATTATTCCTGATTATGACAAGTATTTCACTCGTTTTAAGTAAAAGGAAAATGAAAAAGGCGTTTTCTTTTTTTCCCTGCCATATTTATTATCTAGTAGCAGCAGGGTAATTTAAACAATGCATGCATGCCAGCATAGTGCAGGTGGTGTAACTTAAAATAAATAAACTTATTTTTTGTAAGAGCTTTTTTTTTTTTAAGAAAAAAGATTGAGTGAAAGGTTATGGCCTGTAATGGATCAATCTGTTCAGTGACTTCATTGCTTCTATTTTGATCCTGTAACCAATTAAAAGAAAATACTGAAGATAGTTTAGCAGTTTATTTTCTTTAATTGCATTCTTTAAACTACAGAATTATCCTTTATGAAATTCTTAGCATAATTTTATTAAAAACCAGATAAAAGCAAACATTTGTAAGGACTCGCGAAACTCCATTACATCAAGTAAAAGCATAAAACATTTAGGAATATAAGGAATATCAAATAAATAGGTAATAAAATAGGTCAAATAAATAGGTTAGGAATATAATGTAAGGCTCAATTTTCAGTTAGTACGAGGAGTGGTAAATGTTAATACCAAAATAAAAACTAATTTTTATAAATATAGATCTCGGATGACAATGGTTTTGGGTTCCAGTCCTGACGGTTCAATGGAGGTTTGTTGTGGTTCGGAATCTACTTTAAACCGTCGGTCCCGGTTTAATATGAAGCAGAGTTGTGGACGTAGGGCTGACAACCCTACCCCGTAAAAAGAAAAAATCGGTTTCAGAATCTGCCAGCAGGCCATGGAATACGGTCCATACGGCCATGGTCCAAAATGGACTGTATAATGCCAGGGAATTAGTAAGTTAGTTAGTTATAAATATACAAATTGATCTATTTCTACTTTTAATATAAAAATTACAGATTGTTTATTGACGGAAAATGTTTTTATATCCAAAGAAACTTTTTAAAAGTTAAAATTATAATTAATATATTCTTCTTTAAACTTTATGGTACAAAAGTTTTGTATTCTTGTCCAGTTTCGAAATTGTAACATACGAGAATTTTTAATACTTTGAAATCTTTCACAAGAAAATGTTTTTGTTAAGTGCTAAATCTTGTAAAATTTCTACTCCGGATAATGCAACATAAATCAATTCAACTAATATATAGCTCTCTTCCCAATATCAACGGCAGATTTATTCAGAATTAACACTTGTGAATTGTAGTGGAAGTTGTTTTCTTGAAAAATTAACATTTCCATTTTTTTTTTAAAATTTTGTTATTGATGGAATGGGAATACAACCTTTAATTCCATAAGGTATGTATATGTAATTTTCGAATTCTACCATTACTGTTCTTCGAATCAGGTGGACTCTCAATATCTTCATAAATAGTATCTTTGAAGTAACCCAACGCTGCGTTTACTAATCCTTTTTCAACACAAAGTAATATATTCTTCTTTAAACTTTATGGTACAAATTTAATTAGTTTCTAATTTTCACAAATTAGATCCTAACATAGCTTTAGATTCAATTAATGAAAATAAAAATGGCTTAAGTCCACCAGATAATTCAACATTTAATAATTTTGCTCTAGACCTGGGGTCGGCAACCTTTTGAGTCGGAAGAGCCAAAAATGGCAATTTAGAAAATTTCAGTTTTTAAAGAGCCACAACATTTTTTCTTGCCAACAATAAATAATAGGTGGGTTGAAAAGTTCGTAGGCTAACACATAGATGGCTCTACTAGTATTAAATCCATATGAATTTTAGTTAGCCCTAACCTTCAAAAGACACGTGTATCAATTTGACAGCTGTTGCACTATTAGTATTTGAGTTATAGCATTTTTAGTGAAGTTATAGCATTTTTAGTGTTCATCACGTGCAGTCCACTCGGCTGACTGTCGATTGGACTCCGGTGTGAAATGATGGAGCCATGTTTCCTCCATTGTCACATATCGACGCAAAAATTCGTGTTTATTACGATTGTACAGCTCCAGATACTGCTTAGAATCATCAATTGGTTGTTGTTTTGGGTCGATTGTGAGCTCGCGCGGCACCGACTTTGAACAGAGCTTTCGCATGTCCAAATATTCATTCACGATATGTCCAACACGTTCCTTCGATATCTTTAGGGTCTCAGCTATTTCAATCAACTTCACTTTACAGTTATCAGAAATTGTTTTGTGGACTTTTTTGATGGACTTTTTTTTTGTGACAGCCTCTTTGGGGCGTCCACTGCATGCATCGTCCTCGGTGCTAATTTCGCCTCGTGTAAATTTAGCAAACCACTTCTCTACGGTTGATTTTCCTGGTGCAAAGTCCGAATAATGTTTATCAAGCCCAGCCTTGGCTTCAATAGCATTTTTTTTTTCGCCAAAAAGCAATGCTTTATTAACACACGAAATTCCTTTTTATCTATTTTTTCAAACTAACAAAAGTTGATTCACTATAAATGCTATAACTCACATACTAATATTACAACAGCTGTCAAATTATATATATACATTTATACACATATTATTTATACAAATTTATACAAATTATTTATACATATTTATTATTTATACACACATCTTTTGAAGGTTAGGGCTAACTAAAAATTATATGGATTTAATACTAGTAGACCCGATTTAATAATACCAGCCCACCTGTTAGTACTCGCATAAATAAAGTTTTTTGATAAAAAAAACTAATCTATTTACTCATAAGAAAAAATATCTATTTATTTATTATATCATTCTATTTATTCATTATTAGATAACTACTTATTATTTAAGTAAAAAACTAAAACAATTAAACATTTACTTACAACACTGACTTGTACTTCAATAACAAACAATTGAGCAAACAAATTCAATGGGGGCATTGGCTTTGCATGGTTTTAGAAAGTTTGGATAAATTTGGCTCATAACTTGTTGCTTTAAGTTTCAGACACGACTCTAAATTTTCATTTGTTAGTTGGCTTCTTACTTTACTTTTAATTATATTCATGCAAGAGAACGCTTGCTCGCACGAATATGTCGATCCAAAGACAGTCAGAACTCCAAATGCCAACTTCTTCACCTCACTGTAGCAATCTGGAAGACTATTCCATGCGTCGAATATAAGTGCCTCAACTTGCGGCATTTCGGTCCACTTTTGTTGCGTTACGTACATACATTTCTGGACCTCCAACTCTTCCAACTTGCTTTTCAACTCTGTAAATTTTCCACTTCACAAAGCTTTACTTTTTAAATCGATCAATTGCATTTCTAGAGATCCAGTATAAATTCCAAATGGCTCAATGTGGATTTCGTTACTATTTGTGTTGAGAGGATTTACTATGAATGCTAGGGTGGTTTTGTTGGTTTTGAATTGCTCAAATCTGTCAGCAAATTCATCTTTAATTTTTTTTTATAACTGTGCTCAAGTACCTCGTGCCAACAGTTGCACTAGTTTTATTGCGACATTGTTTCAGAAATTGAAAATGAAGCGATTTACCGCTCTGAATATGTTCTGCAAAAAAGAATTAATTTTTCTTCAAAACAAACCAATTCTTCTACCAAAACATAGGCTGAGTTTCCCTTTCTTTGCAGTTTTAGATTCAGCTCATTTAATTTCGTTGTGATATCCACCATAAAGTAAAATTTTTGCAACCATTTGTCATTCTCTAATTCAGGGTAATTAATGCGTTTTTTCATTTAGGAATGTATTTATTTCATTCAAGCACAAAGCAAAACGTTTCAATACCTTACCTTTGGAAAGCCATCGCACTTTATTGTGAAGAAGGAGGTCGGTATACTAAGTCTCCATTTCGTTTAAGAATTCTTTAAACTGACGATGGTAGAGTGCTTTTGACAAGATGCTGTTAACAATCTTGATTACAAAATCGATGACATCAACTATTTCGGCCGGAAATATTTGGGCACAAAGCTCTTCTTGGAGAGAAGAACGTTATGCAGTGAACGGAAGAACGTTATGCAGTTAAACATAAGTATATATAAGAATTTCGTGGTTTATTTGGCTCTGAAAAATTGTTGTTGCGCCTTTATTTTTTCCTGTCATACTTCCGGCTCCGTCAGTTGCTATTGAAACGATTTTATTTAAATCGATCTTATTGTCTTCAAGGCATTTTTGCACGACATTCGCTATATCTTCTCCTCTAGTTTGTCCCGAGAGCGGTAGCAATCCTAGAAGTTCTTCTTTTGGACCTTGGGAAGACATATACCTGACAAAAAGGGCAACTTGTGCCTTGTCTTTTATGTCGCAAGACTCATCTATAACAAATGATAAGGCAGAAGAAAGTTGAATGTCTTCCACCTGCAAATATGTTACATTTGAAGACATTTTAGCTATTCTATCTTGTACTGTTTTAACGGATAGTGGCAAATGTTTGATTTTTTTCAAGATTCCTGGTTTGGTTTTGAAATCACGTAACAGTTCTTCAGATGCACGTATGAAGCAATCTTTGACATACTCACCATCTTTGAATGGTTTACTTCACCTACCTTTACTTAGGTTTTTTTATTATTATTATTATTATATATATATATATATATTTTATATTATTATTATTATATATATACATACATAACTTTGAGAAGATAATTCGCTTCTAACTCTTTTACTTGAAACAACAAATTATACGTCACGCCAAAGCACTGATGAAGACGCCAAATTGTCTTGCATCGAAAGCGAATTAAAACCTACATAGAAACATCCGACGACGGCGTCATTCGAGAGCTTCCGATGGACTGACGACAGTGACGACGCGTGTCACGGGGGAGGGGTGCAGTGAAAAGCTAATACAAGTGGCTGAGAGATAGAATCGGTGCCTAATCCCCGTTAATCGATTCAGAACGATTCTTAAATGTTTTTTTTTTTTTTTTTTTTGATAAAATAAATAATATTTGAGTAGGGAACTAAAGAGCCGCATGTGGCTCGCGAGCCGCAGGTTGCCGACCCCTGCTCTAGACCAATTATAATGGTTGACAGATTTATGGCACAAGGGCCAGTTTTGGTCAAACTGCGCCAAACAAAGTGAACAGTTTTGAAAACAGCTGGAATGTAAGTAATCAGTTGCAGCAGTGGGTAAAGGAAACCTATCATTGACGATTTTCCTATAGTCTACGCACAATCTGGCTATTTATCAATTATTTAATATTTGTTTTGACTTAGTGGAATATATGGCATTCAAGGACTAATAAAATATTTTTCTTGTTCAAATTTAGCAGAAATCCTTTCAAATAAGCCAGTTTGATTAGAATACCATCAATATATGAGTTGCTAATGATAAGCAATTCAAGAATATAAATTGTAAGAGACTAATAAAAATGTGAAAATTTTAAACAACAATAAAAATAGCGACTAATATAACTTTCTTTCTAAAATATTTTTAATTTAAACACAACAGAAAAAATAATTATTTGTATACAACTAGTTTCATTTTTAACAAAAATCAGAACAATGTTAAATGAAATTCAATTTTGGTACTAGAAACGATAGAGACGGAAATTATTATTAGCGTGAAAATGGATATCTGTAATTTTAACTTGCTAAGTAGCTGGAAATCCTTTTGATGGGATGATTTGACTGATATATATTTTGATGACTTTTTTTTGTCAATAGAGCATTATGTTTCAAAAACTAACTGGGAATATCAAAAAATATCGTTGGAAAGTGCTAAAACTCAAATTATAAATGATGCATTATCAATATTCAAGATTACATCTTTGAGATTAAATTAAATGAAAAAATACTTATTTAAATACTTTTAATCAAAATAAGAATTAATTATTCACTAACAGATTTGGAATATTGGCATTCTTTTTTAGTCATATTCTTCTTAAATATAGATTTTAACAAAAAAATTACAAAAAATCGTTCTTAACCGTCATTCGTAAAAATTCGTAACCCTGTAAGTTATGGGATACCCCACTTTTTCTTTCTGGGGTTATTATACTTCTGGGGTTATTTTTGTTATTTATTTTTATTATTCTAATCATCGTTCAGTTGTTAAAATGTTATAATCTATTTGATCTGCAGTTTTATCCATTCTTTTCTTTTTCAAAATTTCCCATCTTATTATTATTATTATTTTTTTTTTTTTGGTTGCCGAAAGTACGTGCAGCTATTTCTTTCTTTTAAAATTGAATTTCTAATTCCTAATAGGCAATAAAATCAAGAATTTCATTAGTTTTAGAGTAGTTCCTTTACAAAAGTTTCATTTTCACTTTTGTCTGCAGTATTTTAAACAGCATTTGGATAAATTGAGATTGAGATGTATGCCTCGCTGTTGCTGCTCTAAGTACCTGGATAAGTCAAGTCAGATTTTATGCATTTAACTTAATCAAATGAAACGCAAAATATAGAAAAGGTATAAATTTATGTATATACTACATAAAAACAAATAAGATGAACATCACAAACAGTTTTTTTATTTTATAAAAATAATAAAATTTCTACCAAAAAAGAAAAAAAATTATTTGTATAAAGTACTTTAACAAATTCTTTTACTAAAAATTTGAAAATTCACTGATGTTTGAAAAACTGAAACTTTTGCTACTCAAGAGTATACAAAAAAGTAACTAATGAATAAAGACGTATTCAATATTCTTAAGGAAGAAAAGTCCACACTTATTAAAGATTTGAAGATAAATTTAAAAAAATTGAGAATTCTGCCTTTTTAAGGTTACAGAACAATCAATAACCATTTCAAATACAGAAGTAGCAACAGTGTCAGAAGAATTCATTTAAGTGATATTTATAAATTGATAATCGTTTGTCAAAATTTACCCTCGACTCAGTGTGAGGAAGTGCAAGAATATACAGTAAGTACTTGTTAGACATTGCACAGCGCATGTTAAAATATAGCCTACTTTCTGAGGATTTGCTGTCTCAAAATGTTTCAGAAGTTAGAAAATTAACAGCTTAATGAATGGAGAAACAGCAGGAGGCTTCACATGCATGTCTCTTTCGAATGACTGATTATCTATTTGAAAACTGTTGTGTTAAATTTGGAAAGGTAGTTCCTGGTTATTACAATAAATATTTAACATTATGCAGAATAAAATTGATTTTAATGAAGCAAAATTGGCTGTAATTATTTATTTATTATTTCTATTTTTGAAGAAATTATTTTGAAGGAATTGATTTGGCCAGTTCGAGTTTCTACAGAATTGTTGTTTTCATATTGCTAAATCATGTTAAATAGATTGTAAATATGCTAAAATATTTTTCATTTATTCTATGAAAAATAAATAATTTTTATTTATTTTATGAAAAATAAATATTTTTTATTTATTCTATGAAAAGTAAATATTTTTTATGTATTATAAGAAATTTTTTTTTTTTTTTTATTTATTCTATGAAAAATAAATATTTTTTATTTATTCGACGAAAAATATTTTTATTTATTCTATGAAAAATAAATATTTTTTATTTATTCGATAAAAAATAAATATTTTTATTTATTCGATGAAAAATAAATATAATTTCATTCATAAATATATTTTAAAACAAATTTATTTTCATTTATCCGAAAAATATAACTTATATAATTTCATGGTAAAAGTCTCTACTATTTAAGAATATTTTATGAATTTCATTGTAACATTCTTAAATTTATAATAAATAATTGTACAAAATGATACAAAAACTATTTAAAAAGGAAATAATTTTTAGATGTTTGACATATTTGAAAGCACCAATTAAAGTTTATTTAACTTTCATATGATTACTCGATTGGATTTCTTAATTGAAATATAATATAATATAAATAATCTAATCTTGATTTGATGCAGGAAATTTAATATTATTGCGATTTATAATGCAATTTTCAAGACTTTTTCCTCTCTTTCCCAAGTTGAAATTGACAAGTTAGGTAATTTACATTTCCAAGATTATTATTTATGCGTCAAAATAAATTCCATTAAAATAAAAATTACTTATTTCATTCAAATGGGATTTAATTTCAAAAGTTGTTTAATTAATTTCATTGTTATTTATTTTATCTTGTTTTGTTTAAAATACTTTTTTAATTAAGGCACTATTTTCTAGAAAAAACTTTTTTAATTAAGGCTCTATTCTAGAAAAATTTAATACACAACGGCTTTATATAAATTCGTCTGCTCTGTCAAAAATGCAATGTAATTTTTTCTATTGTATTATTAAGTTTTATGAATGTTAATGTTTAATTAATGTATTTATTTCTAATATATGTAGTAACGTTATTTTTAATTATAATTTAAGCCTAAAATATTTAGTTAAAATTAAAAATAATAAATAATTAAATTAATTAAAATAATAAATAATTAGTAATAATTAAAGTAAAAAAGTAATTAGTAATATTAATAAAATAATGAGTAATAAAATATTAATAATTAACTAAATAAAATAACAATTAATTAATAAGAAATTAGAATTTAAATTTAATAATTTAAAATTTGTAAAATTTTTAGTGTTCTTAATTTGTGAAAGATATAAATTATTCATTTTACAAATTTTACAAACAAATTTCTTATATTGTTTAACTATATTTGTTTATTGAGAAATTGCTCTAAAATTTCTATAATTTTAATTCTAACCTTCAAATAAATTTTTTAATAAAATTGAATTTATTCATAATATTTATGTAACCTTTTTAAAAGAAGGTTTTTTTGAAAGCAAAATCTCTTTAATAAAATTGTTTATAAAGAATCTTCTATTATGTAAATCAAATTTCAAGGTTTCATGTAATTATTATTACTTTGGAAAAACATATGGTAAAAGAGGAAACAGGTTTAAAATGAATAAGCAATTGTTTGCTATAAATCATCCTTATATGAAGTCAATGTATCTTCCCAAGACAGAAGCATAAGAAATAAATCTTGTTGGTAATAATGACAAAATATTTTGATAAATGCAGGCATACATAAAATTAATTACTGTAATTTACAGTTTCAATGAAAAACTTCAAAACAAATTAAAAAGACATAGTTGCATAAAAAGATTGTAAGCAGTTCATAAACTCTTTTGCAGCGTTGAACGAATTATTTTTTAAAATTTCCAACGACAAGTTTACAGGACAACAAATATCACAAAAAATAAATACAAAGAACAAGATAGTTCAGTTAATCGATTAACTTAAGTCTGGCAAATAATGTTTCCATGAAGAAACAGGAGGCAGAACAAAACAGAAAGCAAAGTGGGGCATATCCATTTCTTTCTGTTATCACACAAGAGACAGAGAGGATCAGGAGGCAGTTTAATTCTATGAAGGAGTATTTAATAATTCCAGTCTCTTGTTTTAGGACAAATCACATGAGACCTCTAAGAAACTTACACTGAGAGCCAGACTGAAGGCCGTGTTTGTAGATAATTTTACCGTACTAGACGTTGCCCGTAGTGCACCATGAGGAGGTAGATTTACGTTGAGCGAATTAAGAAATAAAATAATTTTTAACTCTCACTCACACACACACACACACACACACACACACACACACACACACACACACACACACACACAGCATAAAAGATTCTCAATATCTCTTTAAAATTTTACTTTAGAAAAAAATGTATAATAAATTATTTTTGAGGATTCATAATACGAATTTTAATATATGAATTCTCATAAATGGAATATAAATACAAACAAACTAAACGACTTCATCTAATATTTGTATTTTACGGAACTGAAATATTTTTAATTTAGAATGCATGCAAACATTATATGAAACATTCTAATTACGAGTATATGTACTTTTCGAAACAGTTGTGACGACTATTCTCTGAGAATAGGAAGAAATAATCTTTATCAAATATTTGGTAAAGCGTAAAATTATTGCATATCTATATACATAGAATACATTGTTATGAAGTTGTTGAAAAAATTAATTTCAAAAGAAATGTCCACAATTCACTCCAAAAAATATCTTTTTCGTTTTAGCAACCACCAATTGCCTATTCTAGAATTGCGTCTACAATATTAAAAGAACTGAATTTCCACCTATTTTGTAAAAAAAAAAGATTAATTTGGCAGTAGAATTTCAAACGAATTAGAATTTGATTTCCAGTTATAAGAAAAACTTTACATATTTGATGCATGAGAAACCTGACATAAATTATAATCAGCATCTTTCATTTTTATATAAAATCTTGTCTTATAAGACATCCATTTTTTTTAAAAATAGAAGTTTTAGCATTATGATAAAAAATTGAATAAAGAATTTCATGCGTGATTATTACATTAATTAAATTAATGACTTTAATAATGCATGACATTAAGGAATAGGTCATTAATGTATGACACAAATTTAATTAATGTTTTAGTATTTGGAACGGTTTTGTAATAATTAAACGAACAGTGATTAGTCAAATTTTTATTTTTCGATTTTTTTCAATCATGCTTAAAAACGTTTGCACTCATATGCGGATGGGAATAGGTTGGCGTATTTTAATGTATAATCTTATAGAAACATCATCTTTCTAAAAAATATATGTCCTTTTTTAGCTATAAATGTTAGAGAACAAGATGAAAATGATTCGTACATAGGAATCCTGCATCCAAGATAGCATGTTACTGAATGATCTGATCTTTAGTTCACAATAAGAAAATATTGACTAAAATATTTTTGTAGCATTGAAATGATTAATTTTTTTACAGTAAATTTTTACTATGTTTCCATTTGTCATAAAAATCTGTAACTCCCTAAAAATATGTATATTATTAACTTTTAAATTAAAGTTGACATATAATGTAACGGGCCGCTAGAAAAGCAACGGAGGGTTACGGTTTGTGCATCTCTATACTAGACCTCTCTGTCTTGTTCATAAAATTACAGGCAATGCATGTTGTAAACTATATAGTATGAGCAATAGACATTTAACAATATATAACGAAGCGGGCTATTATAAAACAAAGGAAATCCACGATTTGTCCATTTCTATACTAAACCCCTTTATCATGTTCATAGATTACAGGCGATTTATGTTGTAAACTATTTGGTATCAGCAATAGACATCTAAAAACATATAATGATATTGTTGTTGTTTCTTATCCCACTTGGCTGGCCAAGCCCACGAGCCCATATGGACTCATGATTGAAGGGGAAGGAAGCAGCTTCTGTTGTGATGGAGCACCCCGTAGGTAGAAGCCTGACTTTTGCTCCGTGACGCTCTTACAGTCATAGAAGACTGGGACCTACGGCTTAAAGTGGATTCCGAACCACTACAAACATCCATGGCACCGCCGGGATTCGAACCCGAAACCTGTGGCACCGAGCGCCAGAGCGCTAGACACTCGGCCATTCAGGTCCCAAATTTGCCAACGGCACGCAGTGTTCCCAGGTGGTCACCCACCCAAGTACTGACCGCGCCCAATGATGCTTGACTTCGGTGATCTAACGAGAACCGGTATATTCAGCATGGTACGGCCGTTGGCATATAATGATATGGGTGAATATATAAGCATTGGAGGGGCCACTGTTTGTGCATCCCTATACGAGACCCCTTTGTCTTGTTTATAGATTACAGGCGATGTATGTTGGAAACTATATGGTGCCAGCAATATACATTTAACAACATATGATGAAGCTGGCTACTATAAAACCACAATTTGTGCATCTGTATACTTGACCCTTTTGTTTTGTTTTTAGATTGAAGGCGATCTATAGTGCAAAATATATGGCATCAGCAATAAACATATGATGAAGCGGGCTATTATAAAAGACACAGAAGGCCAAGTTTTGTGCATCTCCAAACTGGACCCTTCGCCTTGGTTATTGATTACAAGCGGTGTAAGGTACAAGGTATGTGATATCAGCAATATACATTTAACAACATGCAATGAAGCGGGCTACTATAAAAGAAAAGTATTATACAAGTCTTAAGATTTGTATATCTCTATACTAGACCCCTTTGTGTTTACAGATTATAGGCGAAGCATGTTGCAAACTATATGGTAGCAGCAATAGACATTTAACAATATGTGATGCGAGATACTATAAAAGCAACGGAAGGCCACGATTTGTGTATCGCTTTGTCTGGTTTATAGATAGCAGACGACGTATGTTGCAAACTATATCTTATCAGCAATAGTCATTTATCAACCAAATGCCAACATCGCGTAATATAGATACTTCAACAATAACTTTAATTATAAGAATTTTTTACCGTAGAAAAATAATGACCTATAAATAAATCAAAATTACAAAGGGTAAAGATCAGACATTCTTAACAAAAATGACCAAAATGCATTAAAAACAAGTTAAATGTCCTAAGGATAAAAATTTAAAAACTAGAAGCACCCTAAAGAAAATCCGTGTGACCAGAACATGTTTTCTCTGGCCCACATAATAATATAATGTAATATAATTTAATTGTAATGAACACGTAATGCAATTTTTTTTTGTATAATCCATAAGATAATATTGGGAAAACCTAAATAAAAAATAATTAAAAAATAACTTATTAAATGCCAATCACAATTATAATGAGCCAAATATAAAATAAAAAGAATTACTATTACTATTTCTGTACAATTACGATATATGTAAAAAAAAAATAATTTTTTTAAATTAAAAAAATATAACACTAAGAGAGTCGGTTATCTTTATCTTACAAACAAAACAGTTCTGTGGAACGAAAAAAGTTTAAGAGCCCTTGATATACATTTATAAAAAATATATAAAAAATCTCTTTTTATAATAATAAACCATCTCTGAACACTTATTGATAGTAATAAATATTTTCTTCTGGATTTCAGAGGTTGTAGCAATATATTCTGTGAAAATTGATTGATTGTGATTTGTTATAGACGTCAGGCAACTGACAACTAACTTGTCTTTTATTTTCGAATATTTTTAAAGATTATCTAAATTCTTTAGCAAAGAAAGTGATTCAAAACAATCATTTTTCATTAATATTTGGAAAATGCAAATAATAAAGGAGCTAAACATTTTTTAAAATCACATTTTTGGTTTTTGAACTGATCTTTAAAACAGTTGAAAAAATGTAAAGAGTCTTAAGAAAACATTTTAGAGCTTGTATGAAATTGTAAGGATTATGATTTATTTATGTTTTATTTATGGCATTTTAAGATTATGCTATAAATAAAACTGAATTTAATGCAAAAATTTGCTCCATTAAATTTGCAACTCACATTAGTTAGTACTTATTTGTGAATACTTTACTTCAAGATCTCCAGTCTTTAAACCCGTGTTCTTATATTAGAATAAGGATATTTTGCATGTTCTAGAAACTAAATTTCTTTTTGAAAAATTCGATTTATCTTCGAAAACAAGGTTTAAACGAAACTTAACCTTTTGGGCGTTGATCAGAACTTCAGAAAATGCAACTGTTGTGTTCCGAAAAGATAACAATAATAATAAAGTAGGTGGACGTAACAAGAAACATACAAAGATGCTTTTTCAAAGCTTCTTGAAAAGGAACCATGAACGGAAACGTTCACAAACACAAAGCCTTATCATAAATGCCTCAACAAACATCCATACATCACACACGACACCATGACTACATACTTTTTCTTGCAATTTGCAGCAATTTGTATTGCTAACTTTGAAAGAAAGCACCAGCTTTTCATGTCAACATGTGCAGCATGTGCCTATCAAAGCAGTGACAGGAATCACAGCTAATGTGTGTCCACCCCAACAACAAAAAGCGGAAAGGGAGCATTCCGTTAAAAAAAAAAAAATACTAGCAAAAAGGCAAGGCTATTAAGCAAACTGGTGATAAATAGGACAGTGGAAACAAATTGGATGGGAGTGGGCAATTGACCAATGAACCCCCTGAAAAAAAGCGACCCTTTTCTTATGATAAATGACGCAACTGGACATAGCACCATAATTTACACCAAGTTCTCTTATTGCTTCATGGGGTTGCTATTGACATGCAATTATGCTTAAGAGTTATCGTTTAATGCAGCTTTAGTAAAACAAAGGTCAAACTAGGTGAAGATTTCACACACAAATGAATTATTCTTTACTTTTTTATGTTCTAGGACTTCATTAGAGTTTTTTTCTCAACTAGGCTTGGGCTTAGAACTTACGAAGTAATTGCGGAAGTAAAGCAACACAATCTTCTTTCAGACACAAGTTGATGATTTTGTTTTCCACAAAGGTTTTCCTCGGTGTCATTCTTTGGTTACAAAGTCTATTATTCGTTAAGAAATTACATATATTTTTTGTCAGTTGCAAAACACCTTATTAATTACTACAGGTTTATTTAATTGTACAAGTTGAAATTAAATAAGTCGAAATTTTTAAACCCTGATAAACAAATTAATCTATTGTAATTTATATGTTTTTTAGGCCTAAAGTTACGCTTGCTTGATTTAAGTAATAACATTTAAATTGTTATTAAGTATTAAATAGTGCACGTTAAGATTTGCTATCAGATTGAATATCTTCCTGAAGTTTCAATAAAAGTTTAAGAAATTTTTCTAATTTATTTTTAAGTAAATTTTATTGAATAATTAAATTAAATAATTTAAATTAACGTAAGAAAATTTGCTTAACTTTGCTTTAGATTGCAAATTTTCTGGTATATTTTTATTATTACAGGAAGGAATGAAAAAAATGAATTTTTAAATAATGGAAAATCATTTAAAAGCATAATTTATTATGTGTTTAACTTGGAGAGAGAATAACTTGGAATAACTTTTAGAGAATAACTTGGAATTATTTTTTTTTAAAAATGAAATAATGCATTTTATACTTTTATAAATTATTTATTAAAATAATTTGAAACTTCAATAATTATAATTCAGTACTTTTCGACGAGCTAGGGGTAAAATCACACAAGAGATTTATATTTTTGTCAACTCGCCAAAATGCGTTGTGATTGGTTTCGGATTGATTGGATTCGTTTATCTTGTAAATTATTTCATTGTGATTGGCGATGCTTTGGCTTTTTTTTTTTATACTTGGCCCGAAGTGATGCTCACTAACAATAAAATACTTATAATTTTAATATACATAGAATTTGTGCAGGCTGAAAAAAGTTAACTAATTTTTTTGATTATTATAAATTAGAATTTTTTTATATATTTTTTTACAATGCGCCACAATTTGCGACTTATTATATTGGCGATGTTTTGACTGTTTTTTTTATACTTTGGCACGAAATGGCGCTCTCTAACGACAAAATATTTATAATTTCAATACAGATAGAATTTGTGAAGGTTTAAAAATGTCTACTAATTTTTTCGATTATTGTAAATTAGATTTTTTTTTATTTGTTAATGTAAGAATTGTTAATGAATAGTTAATTTGTGTGACATGCGTTTATTTTAACTTGCAAATTAAAATAAAAGCATGTGATGAAGCATTACATGATTTGCTAATTTGGCTCCAAATTAGAACCCAAAGTAATAAATTTGCTTACTTAAATTTAAGCAAGCTTTGTATGTGCCAACATATATCCTGTAAATTAAATTAGAAATTTTCATTAACTTTATCAGTTTAGTAAAAGCAAACATGTACTTTGGTATTTGGCGACATATATCCTGTAAATTAAATTAGCAAATTTTCATAAACTTTATCAGTTTATTAAAGATTGATGAAAATTTTCTAATTTAATTTACAGGATATATGTCGGCAAATGCAACTACTTGCTCAAATAAAAGTAAGCAAATTCGTTACTTTGGATTAAAAGTGTGTCTTATTTAAGACCTTTTAACAATTTCAGTATTATGAAGTCACTGGGGTATAACTTTGGGCTTAAGTAACGAAAGAGTTACAATAGACTAATTTGCTTATTAGGATTCTAAATTTCAAATTATTTAGTTTAAATTTTTAAAATTAAATAGAACTGTGGGGAAGAAAGATTTTTTTTTTAATTTGAAAAAAATTTAATAAATTTCTAAAAATTCAGAGATTTTGTAATAATTGAATGGCATTGAAGGCCAACAATGGGTTCTAGTCTATAAACAAAAATATTACATACCAAACGAAGTGCGATAAAAATAATTATGTGTTAAGTAGTTAATCAAGATCTTCTAGAACTTGAAATTATAAGTGTACTTCTTTATCCTGAAATACTCGTTTAATACAGGTTATAAGAGATGTAAATAATAAAGTAGCCAATGCCATAATGTTATTGAACTTTCCATTAAAGGTCTTAAAACAGGCAGAACTAATATCTTCAACACCAGCATTATCCGGTAAAAAAACCAAAATTTTAATAGTAAACGTTTTCAGATATAATAAAAGAATTTTGAGAAGTTTTATGTATATTTCACAATAAATACAAAAAGATTTCTAGAAAATAAAATAAAACAGAATGTTTTTAAAATCTATCTTGGGATATTTTATTTATGATCATTTGAAAATACTTTATATTTCAATGGTCAATTAGTGAAATTCCCTGGGGAAATTAAGACCATTCCAATTTGTTTTATAGACATGACAATTTTACTGTCAAATATTTAATAAAATCAATTAAAAAATGATATTTAGTTTTTGAAAATCATAATATTAATTAGCTTTAATTGTAAGTCAATACACACTAAATAAATACACACTTTATAAGCCTCGTATAACAATTTGAAAATTAAGATAATTATTTAATAAAATGTTTCATTTCATAATTTCGTTAGACTCCGTCAAACAATGCGAAACGCATTGTCTGGCGGGAGTTCTTCAGATTTCCTCCCGTGTGACCAAATATAAGTACCTACTTATGGAGATCTGCCGAAAAATCATCTGGGTCTCTTCCCGTTTGTTTGTCAAGACTGTTTTACGTAGTTATACTGTGAACAAAGTCTGATGTAATTACATATCTACTTTTATATCTATAAAGAACACAGCACATGAACACAAAAACCAAATTAGAACTGACAAGGAGTGAATTAGAAACATTATCATTTTACACAATAGTTACTATTGGTATTCACTGAACACGAATTGTATAACAAAACCACCGCAGCATTAGCAGATGTAGCTTTGACTTAGGTCTAGTCATCCAGCGAGCAGAAATAATGTGATTTATAATATCCTGGTGATGCGTATTCCTCGATAAAAGTATCCTCAGGACATTATAATTAATTTCCTTTGGGTATATTAATTTATTTCGGGTTTTACGGATTTCTTGAATTCGTGTTTTAACACCATATATTGTATATTTCGCTATGGCGCTCGGTGCCACAGATTTCGGATTAAAGTCCCCTCAATGCCATGGGTGTTTGTAGTGGTTCGGAATCCACTTTAAATCGTAGGTGCCTGTGTAATATGACTATAGATCATTGGGCGTAAAACTGACTACCCTACCCGTAAAAACAAAACATCTCCTATCTTAAAGTCTGCCAGTAGGCAGACAACCTTGGCCCACCATTTTTCTGTGGCTCCGATGAAGAAGAAAGGGTATTCTAACATATTGCATCACGCATCGACAATTATATTGCCTGTTTCATCCACAAGACACCCAAACGTGGGGCAGTTACCTCTAAAAGTTCTCCCGGAAGAAAATGTCCCTTATTTATTGACCATTAGTGGTCTGTTTTTTAATATCTGTAAGTACAACACAAAACCCACTCCTACACAACAACAAAATCATCATCAAAAATAAAAATAAATTAACTATTTAATATGACGTATTATTCCACCGTAAATGCAACTGCATCAGAGTAAAAAGAACGTTTATTCAAACAGCAATTCAACTATGCGAGGCTTAACAGCCTCAAAAAAAAAAAGAACAAAAATATTTAACCATTTCTTCGCATACTCTAATATTCACTTCACAGCGCATATTATACCAACCAGAGATCAATAAAAATCACTCACGTCATTAACATTAACCCGATTGCATTTGAGATCATCGCAAGAGTGAATAAATTACGGCAGAATTTTTGTTGCTTTCTCCCTCTTTTATGATTGACACAATATCATTACTCTATAAACCATTTTCCATTTGTCTCAAGCCAACTCTAATGATTCTCGCAGAATGGCTCACAGCCCCGAGTAATACATTCTGGTCTGTTGAAAGTAACGCTTTGCTTGCTTGTTTGTTTACCTTCTTTGCTTGCCACGTGAGGTTAGATATCCGATTTCTCTTACTCTCTCTCTTACTCTCCCAATTTCTTTCTTTAATTCTCCAGGTATAATTTTTTACTCATTGTTAATTAGATCAACCAGTAACCTGTTATTACCCTAGTTCTTAACGGTTTACATTAAGATCCAAAAAAGAACATTTTTGTTCCACATTTTAATACTCAGTTAATGAAATCGTGGTTTGGATCTCAGGCTCGTTGTGTGTTTGCTGCTTTCTTTGATGTCTCTGTCTTTCTGTCTTTCTTTTTTTACCGCAATTGTGGAAACAAGGCAATTCGTTTCGCGTTCGACGAAAAAGACATATTGCGACAGTTTGCTATATTGAATGTAAATCTTAATTACCCCTGTAATTGATCTCCCGAGGCGTGTGAACGAGATCGGTTTTTAGAAGTTTTTCAAATTAATTGGGTTCGGTTTAAATTAATAGTTTTAGTTCGCCGTGGAATTTTAAAAGACCTTAATTAAGACGCATGACTTAAAATGGTAATATTCTTTAGAAAGTTAAAATAAAAATTGTTTTCCGGAATACAAACAAAAATCTTTTAATAAATTTATTGTAAAACAGGGAACTCAGAGTGATAAATTAAAATCTTATAATTAGTGCTAATTATTAAAAAAAAATTTGAGTGAAACATAAAATATCTATATACATATAGACATATGAAAATGCCAATGTTAACCTTACGGAAATAATGTAAATGAAATCAATTTGTGATTTGGTTTGGTTTGTTTCTCTACTGTATTTTGTGCACATTCTGACTAATTAGACCGGGACCTACAGTTTAACGTGGATTCCAAACCATTGCCAAACATCTATGCCACTGCCAGCATTCGAACCTGGAGCGTCTGGTACCGAAGGCCAGAGAGCTACCCTATTGGTTATCAGGCCTTCATCAAATCGTGAAGTCTCTCCTATGACAGACTTTCTACTACTGATTGAACGGCGTTAATCAGGGAATTAATTTTGGACCATGGATAGTTATGCTTTGCATCCGAGGCTTATTTTTATTGCGACTCAAAGACATTATTACTAGAAATAATCTTGGATTATTATTATGTAGTTTTTGATACCTAACTCCCTGGAACTACAGTCCATGTTGTGAACCATGGCCCTCTGCCTACAGAATTTTAATTTTGGACCATGGATAGTTATGCTTTGCGTTAATCATTTGAGGCTTATTCTTGTTGCGACCCAAAGACATTATTACTAGAAATAATGTTAGATTATGATAATATAATTTTTGATATCTATCTAACTCCCTGACACTACAGTCCATGTTGGACCATGGCCGTCTGCCTACAGGCAGATTCAGAAACAGGAAATGCCTTCTTTTTATAGGGGTAGGGTTGTCAGCACAACTCTTTACAGTTATATTATACATGAACCTACGATTTAACGTGGATTGCGAACCACTGCAAATATTCATAGTACTGGAGGGTCTAGTATCCGAAACCGGTGGCCCCGAGCCCCAGAGTGTCAAATTTTTGATATCATACCAGTATAAATGAATATACTTATAATGAGGTTGTCGTTGAGGAGGATGAGGATGTCGTGTATACATAAATCGATATGACTCACCATAAAAGAAAGACCGCCATTATCACAACCAATTCTGACTTCTTGGGGTTACTTCAATTTGAAATCATCATCCACGAGCATTCCAGAAGCTCGCCCTTTCCACCTATCTCCTTCAATTCAGTGGAGGATATTTAAATTTTCATATGTATCGTTTCCCGTTCTGGAGTAGAGATGTAAACTTTTGTAAAACTTTTTAAAACTTTTTTTTTTCCGTTTTTCTTAGGTTTTTAACTATGCTCTATCAAATGGGAAACCTATCCATCATGGAAATCCAGAAAACAATATCATGTTCTGATAAATATATAGTTTGAATCTACTGTATTATCTGTGGACTTCTTTGAATAATGTAAGAAGTAGTTCATTAGATAAGTCGTTTCACGGCGATATACTGATTGTGTTTGCGTTTGCTGACTAATTCTTGTGAATAATTTAACAGTACGAAACTATATAGTTTTAATATACCTCTAACAATTAGGAAATGCATCCACCAGGCAGATTCAGATAACAATATTATATTCTGATAAATATATAGATGAATTCGTTGAATGGTCCATGAACTTTCGTTGAATGATGACGAGACAAGCCATTTCCCGAATCAGATAGTGATTGCATTTGCTTTTTTTCAGTTTTGCCCAAATTCCTTTGAATAATTTAACAATGTATTTGCAAGATATTTTTTTTAATTCAGATGTCTAACTCCAAGCTAAAATGTCATGGATAAAACAAATTTAAAAATGCACATTAAAACATAACATTATAGCGAGTTTATTAGAGTAGATTTTTAAATTACCATAATATACACTCCTAGAAAATAAAGTCATTTATGTCCTGAACAGTATCAAAAACCCATATGAATAAAAATGTTATAAATCAAGCGTAGTAAATAAGCAGCGGGTGTCAAAACCGTTAACTTTTATTTCCGGTTCAGCGTTTCTTTCTGCTGATTCTGTTCGAAACGTGAGGTAAACGCAATCACGATTCGGAATCTAGTCTTTGTTTTAACATAAAATGGGATGTGATTCATGCGTGAGGCGAGTCAGCGCTCACGGATTATTTTCACTTGATGACTGGGTGCTCATCCGATTGTATGATATTAGGAAAAACGTCTCGTAGGTGATCCCAAACCACCTACGTACTTAGAAATTAATTTATTTTTTATATCAGTAGTGACCATCTTTTGACATTAACGTCACCCAGATTCTCTCACCTTGTGCAATAACAAGTTTTTTTCTCATTAATTTCATCGCGTTCGTTTCGTATACTTTTACATTTTAGAAATATTATTTAGTTTTTATTAATATATTTATATTTTTGAGCAGTAACTAGTTTCGATCGATTCCTTCGACCATGAAACGTGATAATTTTTCATGTTAACAATTCAGTCCTACAGCATACCTACGCTCAGATAATATGTAAATTCAGCAAAAAGAAAAAGGAAAATGCGTAAAAGTGCCATGAATACTTTTTCCAACATAAATTTCAGATTTAAAATGGTTTGTTATTGTTTTCAAATGACACAATACACATGTTTTACAGATATAAGGTCCTTTTCTACTAAAATTGCTGATATATGGGTGTGGTTAGGTTTGTCGCTCTACGGTCATTTTTTGCACAATTTAGGCTAATTAGACCGGGACCTACAGTTTAACATGGACCAATAACAAACATCATGACACCGCCAGAATACCAATTTGAATACCAGCATGTGGTACCAAAGGGCTGATAAATGAGGGAATACTGTGTTGACCAGGAGCATCAATACACTGCACCCTCATTGGGTCACTGTAATTTGGAACAAAACGTCTTAGCCGAACAGAAGGACTTTTAGGCAGACAGATTCATAGTGTCAATCCTCAGCATAGACAGGTTGCCTGATGGCCAACTAGCTAGCGCTGTGGCGCTGTACCACAGGATCCAGGCTAGAATCTTAGCGGTGGCATGGGTGTTTGTTAGTGATTCGGAATCCACGTTAAAATGTAGGTGCTGGTCTATTTAGCCTGCACAAGTATGCACAAGATGACCGCAGAGAGACAAACCGAACCAAACTAATCACCGTTTAGACTGATGCAAGGAACACAATGACTGGACATCTCGTCAATAGAGTTATGTCCTCTTTGCCGATAAGAATCCTTCCCATGCTACAAACAATTCTCATTTCTAATTAATAGGGGGAGATACAACATTTTTTGCAACATACATGTTTTTACATTATCAACAACATGAAAGTTTGGTTTGATTTGTCATTTTGTGCTACTGTCATTTTGTGCACACTTTAGGTTAATTAGACTGGGACATGCAGTTTAACGTGGATTTCGAATCATTAAACACAGATGCCACCGCCAAGATTCGAACCTGACATGCCAAAGGCCAGAGCGTTAGCCAATTGCCCATCAGGCCGCTTACAGAAACGAGGAGATTCGAGGGAGATTGTGACAATGTGTGTAAAGCACCTTGAATCGACAGTAAGGTAATCTTGTGGGAGTTTTGCGTGACGTATGGGAGAAAACTTGAAAATGTGGGGCATTCCTTGTAATTACAAAAGGCAATGTATTTTCATGACTCGTCGGTGGGCTGCTCATACCATACATAACTACAACAAAAAAAGTTGTTGTTACTAATCCCTCTAGTGCAGGAAAGCCTATATCAGGTCCAAAAAACCAGTCGCAGGCGACTTGTTCATGGCTAAGGGTAATATGCAGCTTCACTTTAGCGAGGAACCACGAAGGCTAAAGACTGACTAAACCTCAAAACAACGTTCTATGATCATAATTAGATCGGTACCTACGGTTTAAAGAGGATTCCGAACTACTACAAACATCCATGGCACCGCCGAGACTAGAACCCGAAATCTATGACATCGAGCGACAGAGCGCTAGACTATTCAGGCCCACAAAAGTAAATGGGCATAAACGAGAGCGTTTCATTTGGAATAATTAAATTGAGGTTTGTTAAATTTTCCTTGTTTTCATTTTAAAACTCGTAAATAACACTAGATAAAAACAAGAATAAAAAAATGTCAGGACATATAGAAGGAAATGTTATTGGAATTCTTGCACGTGTAAACAAAAGGAAGAGAGCACCTTTTTGTCTGACTTTTGAGTCTCGTAAAAAAAAAAAAAAAAAAAGAAGAAAGGAGTAACTGCGCTTTGAGAACAGCGTTTTCCTCCAGCAAATTTCATCTGAAATAAAATCTTGCGAATGTTGCAACATTTTTTTTCTCTTCCAGAATGAGTAGATGGGTAGATAAAACTTTACAAATAGAAATCGTGGAAAATTTATGGCCATCTCGTGATTAAAAAAATACTAGGCTGCATACACATTTCAGCATAAGTTCGTTATACTTATCTTCTTATCGCACGATTTCATGAGAACGTTAATTAATAAGAAACTATTATACTTCTGCAATAATTATTGTGTTGGAAAACTAGTTTAACAAAACAATATGGGTAATAATTTTTTTTCTATTTGATTAAGGTGCAAATGGTGGGAAATTTTTTATCTTCCAGTAGTATTTCGAAATCAATTTTTGATTTGTTCCTGACCCCATGAATTGAGGAAAAATACCAGCTGTAATTTTTTTTCACCTGCCTCACTCATTTTTTGTATTATTCTATATGGAGAATTAGATAGGGATATAAAGGAGAATAGGGAAATAAAAGGAAATAGATAGGGATTTAAAGAAAGATAGGGATATAAAGAGAAATAGGTATATAAGGGGAAATAGAGAGGGACAACATAAAGCTTCGTTGATTTATCACACCTTAAAAATTTCAAAAATATTTTAAATCTATTTCAAAAATTAAATTGCATAAAACGTTTATTTAAATATTTTAGAAGCATTTTTAAATAAATTTTTACACTGGTTGCCAGCATTAAAAATTTGAATCAATACATTAATGTACAGTTGTAAAATAAATGATTGATAAAAGGCTTACTAGTGGCTTCATGTATCGTGCGTCTCTGCATGCAGAAGGGCTCTGATTTGAATATGCTGGTGGCGTCCTTTGCAGTCACGACTCTCAGAAACGAACGGGCAATATGGCAACGACAGAGTGAGTAAAGAGATACGATATAATGAGACACGATGCTTGTCCCGTAGCGTATCGTATCGTTTTATATCATCTCGTATCACTAATCAGGCTGCTTTGTAGGAGTTTACCGGCACACAAATACAAGGTCCCATATATCTAAAAACCTTCCTGAAGAATCAGTGGATCATGAGACCCATCCATGTTTAATAATAATAATAATAATAAATACAATAATAATGGTTTGATTTGTGCTCTGCGGTCATTTTTTGCACACTTTAGGTTAATTAGACTGGAATCTACAGTTTAACGTGGATTCCGAAACACTAAGAAACATCCATGCCACGGCCAGCATTCGTACCTGAAGCCTACCAAAGGCCAGAACGTTAGCCCATTGGCCATCGGGCCGCATACAATAATAAAGAAGTTTTATCCTATCATTTGTGCATTAAGGTAATTTTATGGCGATTAAAGTAAAGTATTTCAGTTATGAGTTTTTATTTTCTATTCTGCATAAGATATGAATACTTCAACTATTTACTGTGTTAATGTAGCATTATTTTCTGTAACAATTAATCTAAAGCCTTTGTAGATTCAATGAAAGATTAGGAAACCATATTGTCTTCTTAAAAAGTTAATTATCGCTTTATATTGATAATGATTTATTTTAAATACGCAACAGAATAGAATATATTGAGAAATTAAAACTTCGCTAACGAAAGGTTTAATAATATCGATGTTTTAATTTCACAAAACATTATTCTGCTACATATTCAAAATAAGTCATTCGAAATGTAAAGTGTTAATTGAATTAAAAAAATATATACTTTCCTAACCATTTAGAAGAAAGCAGCAGGATACTGATTTAATTATAATTAGATATATACAATAGTATAATTCGAGCTGGAAGATGATCAACAAATCCCAAGGCCATTCCTTTTGGACTTCCGTAACACCGAACTGTCTTAAAACATCTCAAACAAAATGAATAGCATTCTTTTAAAAACTGTGACGGGTAATCATGTTCATTTAGCAAGTTCAAGAATCGGTCATTCCAGACCCATCTCACACAGACGAGTTTGACAAATGTGAACAAAACTGCCTTTTTTGTTCCTTAATAAATCAAACCTTAAAGATGCAAGGCCATCCGAGAACAAAGAGCACGTCCTTCTGTTAATTTCGAAAAACTAGATTAAAGAATGCTGTTCTAGAACCAGAAACTGCGGATGACATTCTGACTGTCAACAACAGAGCGTGCAAAGGGCACCACACGATATTAATGCGTGCCCAGACCGGGTTCTGACCAATCCAGCATGGTCTTCAGGGTGATTTTGCACGGGGCGACGGTAATGACCTTGCCGAGCGCGCCTCGGAACACACAGTTTGACCTACCGCCTACAGAGCTCATCTCTTACTTTTCTGCGTCTGGAATGAAACCGATGGAAATTTCGGAAAGCTTCCCGCAGAGGAGATGTCACTTAGACGGAAGGTTGGGAAGCTTTGGGTCCGGTTCTTCTGTCTAATGGATTCCGCGTTGTAAGGTTAATGAATTTATTTTTTGTGCTGGAAAGTTTACGCCTTTTGTTATTGACAGGATTAGGAAATAATTTGCTTCAAAATTTTATTCAATTTTACTGCAATTGGGAGATTTGGAAAATATAAGAAAAACTTTTTAGAATATAAAGAATTAACTATATGTACATATATATATTTAAAATTTTGATACCAATATTATTTGTTACATATCAAGATATGAATTAGAAGACTTATTAGCGACATGGTAATGTTCCATTGCATAAAAACATACATCTCATAATTATTATTAATATTTAAAATTTTTACATTCATTCAATATTTTTGAAGGAAAATCATTTTGAAATTAATTAAGTATTCTAATGAACTCTTCTTCTTATTCATTGACGCATGCGGCCTGATGGCCAATGGGTTAGCACACTGGCCTTTGATACAACAGGCTTCAGGTTCGAATCATGGCGGTGACAAGGATGTTTGTTAGTAGTTTGGAATCCGTGTTCAACTGTAGATCCCGGTCTATATAGATAATTAGCCCAAAGTGTGTAGAAGATGACCATAGAGCGACAAACTAAACTATCTCCATTGGCGCAACAGCCCCATGTGGGCCAAGTCCAGTCTGCCTACTGACAAATTTCGAAACATATGTTTTTTTTTACGGAATTAGGTTGTCAACCCCATGTCCAACTCTCTATAGCCATATTACACTGGTACCTGCAGTTTAAAGTGGATTCCGAACCGCTATAAACATCCATGGCAACCCAGAGACTCGACCAACAATTGATCAAAACAAATATTGTTGTCGTATCCCTTGAAGAGTACAAGAAAATCAAATACCGTGGTGTTCCTGAATAATATTGGCCATGTTGATTACCAGCTCGGAGTATAAATCCGCTTCCGAGGGAGGGTCCAGACAATGCATGCCGGCTGCGAAAGCTGGGCAATCAAGCAGATGTTGAGGAGTAACAGGACATCACGACAGTTGCCACATTTATCAAATTTACATTAAATCTATTAATTTTGCTTATTTAACATATGAAATACAACAAATAATATTATTACAAATATGAAAAACAATTCAAGTAATACTTGGTGAGGTTGCGCGGAATGGCCAGGATGACACGGAACAGTTGAATATCGATGCTAGTCGCTTGAAAAAGTACTAGTGTTACATCTACAATAGCAATTTTAATGACAATTGGCTGCAATTTAATGGTAATAACGAACAGTATGTTTATGATCAATTCCTCGTTTCCATGATCGTGCTTCAAACTCTTTAACTAAGCATGGAAAATAAACAGTTATAAAAAAAACTTGTTTCTTTTTTCACTAACACCTTACAAATTATTTTTCCGATCGTTCAATTTAGTTTCGTGACTAAATTATTCAAGTTTCCTAATATCATAACAAGGTTGAAATAATTATTTGCACGAGGTTTATAGATTTTTCTAGGTGGATATAAATCAAAATGAAATTGATTGCAAGTATTTAACGATACTAACTTTTTTTGAGATGGAAATTTAACTATAACGCCTACGTTTTAACTTAGACTCTTCAATATGTATTTTAAATTAATACTTATATTTCTCGGAACAATGCCTTTCCAGTCTAACCCAAATATAAAAATGTACAATATGATCTTATGTTAAGTAAAAAAATATTCCAAGTGGATATAATTTTATAATTACTAAAAACACACAATAAATTCTCTGTTTAAAACGAATGTTATAATACAATCATTACTTATTATGAAGTCAATTTAGGATACTCTGCAACATATACAGAAAATAAGCATGATGGGAACTTAATATAATCCTATAGAGTTATATATTTTTACATAAAATCGAAATATATTTTGCCCTATAATTATTTTATTGAAACTGATGCTATAGAAAATTTGTTTGGAGGCTGATGACCGAGTGAATAGCATTCTGGCTCTTGGTGGCACAGAATTCGGGCTCTAGTTGCGGCGGTGCTATGGATGCTTGTAGTGGTTCAGAATTCGCTTAGGTCACGTAGGTCCCCGTAACCGTAATATGTTTAAAAACGTGATGGGGACATTTACTGAAATTTATAACATAATAGTGTTTAATTTGAAGATTACATTTTATTATACATTGTAATATTTTAATTTTCCTTTATTTGAAAGAGCTGCAAAAGAAATCAATTATTAATATATTAATGAATTTGAAGCTAATTTCAGCGAAAATGAGTCAATCCCCCTCATAAAAAGTGCAATTATTTTCACAGAACAAAAATATGAATAAACATTTCTTCAACTTAAAAGAAACCTTTTAATTTAATCATTAAATCAACCTTACATAAATCATGCATAGTAAATATAATTTTTTTAAATTACTGAAGGAAATACCTGATATTTTGTTAATAATATCTAATTTGCCACATAGTTAAAGAAATAACATGTTAAAAATACTTTTTCATTACACACAGCTACAATTTTTTTTTTTTTTTTTTTTTTTTTTTTTTTTGTAGTATCAACGATTTTTGATTTCCGAATTTCTTTTCTAATGTTACACTCAAAATAATTCCGAATGACAATTTTAATTTTTTATTTGATATTACAGGATGATTTTTAATTCAAGGATAAATAAATTAAATAGAACTTGAAAGTAATACCGATAATTAAGAACTTAGATAACAGGTAGATTACACAAACTAAAATTCTATGTTTACAAAAATTGCGAAGGACACTATAAGTTTTGACTTGCAGAAATTTTTATAAATTCCACTATCACTAACAGTAGGAAATTCAATTAAAATTTAATAATATAAAATTCAGATTGCTCTTTAAACTATTTTGAAATCATATCTTGGAATTCTTGCTCAAAGACAGTTATAAATTTTAAAACTAAATAAGAGTATAAAATTGCAATGATTTCTAATAACAAACATCACTTCAATTTTTTCTTATATTATTTGAGAGAAAATGTTTGAAATACTCATCCTTATTCACTGAAATTACATGTATTATTATTATATTCTGAAGGAATTGCTATTTAAATGTTTTACATTCAATATTTCAAAAATCGGGTGCAACGTAGATCGACCTCCTCCTGGTGCACCCTGGAAACGCTTCTAGCGGCTATGTGATAAACAATTTTGGCATGCAGCCTCCCTACTCTTCGTCCATTAAACTTAAGATTCTACAGTGGAATGCAGGTGGGTTATCCTAGTTCAAGTAAATTCAAATCCAACGATATTTACTAAAGTACGATAGTTTACAACGATATTAGAGAGTTTTTGCATACCGTATTTTGGACGTCCGTTAGCTTTTTCTCCCTAGCGCGCATGCTCATAGGAAACTGAGCGGTATGCAAAAACTCTCTATTTACTAAACCAACAAGCAAAGCAGTGGCGGCCTTTCGCCTGTCTACGGGACACGATTGCCTTGCCGCCCATCTGCACCACATAAGCATTTCAGCTGATCCTATTTGCTCACTTTGTGACTCTGGAGAAGTAATGGACAGGGACCCTCTGCTCCGATATGGGGCTCTTCGTGGACCTACACTTGAGTCGAGATATTGGGAAGCAAGGTAACTCATTAGGCAATGACTCTGGTCTTCTTTTTTTTTCTTAGTTTTAGCTAGTTCTATTGTTCTTAGTGATTTTGTTCTATGTCCCTTTTCGTCTAACCATTGGAAATAAATAAAAAAATATTTTGAAAATCAAGTGAGAATGAATTTCTTGGTTTCTTTTTTGAAATGATGTGAATGAATTTCTTTGATCCGAGCTTATTGACCCCTAAAAAGGCAAATAAGTTGCAGCATATTCAGCATTACCCAGGATGCTCAACGTGGAGCCTGCTGCTTTTAAACCAACTTTTAACGTTACAATTTGGAAATAAACTACAATTTGTTGCTCTTCTTTATTCTCGAACACAGCGGAAAAGTTTTTCGTCTTTTAGATCTATAGTGTCCATCCCAGAAAGGAGACAAAGACTTTCAATTTGATTCTATTTATCTTGATTTTAATAGAAATTGAACATCGAAAACCCAACGTTCAATTCATGAGATCATTTTAGCCCAACTTCAAAAAAAGATCATAGATCTGGAATATAGGTATTTAACATCCACATTATCATATACATTCTGGGAATAAACGTCAGATATGCTCTATTAATGCATTCGACATAAATTGTTTTGAGAAATGTATAAATACACCATTATTTATGCTGTTTCTTATCCCACTTGGTCGACAAAAACATCTAAACTAAGTCCATGAACCTGTGTGTATTTAGACCGGCAAGTCATAATGAAGGATAAATAATGCAGCTTCTTTTTGTCCTTGGTAATGGCATGACCTTGAACATGGGCACCTAAGTTTGACTTTACCCCACCCGGTAAAACACCGGGGGCTGGGTAGCCATTTTAGTCGGTTTTTATAACATGTATAGGCTACAGTGGATCTATTCTAACCTGGACCCACACGGGGCCATTTATTTATTAAATTAAGTAGAAACGAATCATGTTCCTGGCTTTATAAAAATATTTATAAACTTGCATATTAATCAAAGCAAGTTTAAATGAATCAGTATTTAAATCTAGACATAAATAAGATAAAACGAAATATATGATAAGAAAAATTGCTTATTTAAAGTCATAAAAATAATTCTTGTTTACGACCAATTTGATGATTCATTTCATTAAATGATGGAAGTTACAGTTAGGTAACGAATTTTATTCTTTTATGTCGTTTTAAATTACACCTGTCGACTGAAACGGAAAAACAGTAAGTGAAAGATTTTTAAATTATTTAAGATTTTTTTATGCTGTCAAGAATGAAAAGTTTACTATTTCTCAATTCTTATTTATATGCAACTTTGCATTTTAACAACAGTAGTAAAACCCACGTTGTTTAATAAGTCATGGTGCCGCCTTCGCATTAAATGTGAATAATAAGTATTATTATTATTACTAAATCTAGCTTTATTTCATTGCTTAAGTTTAAAAAAAATTTAGAAACCTCATTTATTTAAAATAACATCGTGTAGTATTCATTTATTTATTCTTTAGGTTATTTATTGATTTCATGATGACATTTACAATCACAGAAATTCTTACTTTTAATACATAAAGAATTTAGTAGTTATATTTTTTAAGGAAGGGAAAATACGAGTTTTTATGTCCTAGTATTGTAAATGAATAATGCAATAATAAGCAATTATGAAGATAGACATAATTTTATTGCAAATAAAATCAGTAATAAATTTGAATTGTTTTCTCTAAATGAAATATATTATTGATGAACTGTAAAGCATTTTTCAAAAGATCTATTTGATGATATTAAGACTTACCTGTAAGATGTTTGTCATAGTCATTGAATCAAATTGTTAACACAGATCAATTAATTTGTTAACACTAATAAATGAAATGAGTGAAACATTATTGTAGCTATTTTCAGTCAGACTTTTTTATTGGTTATGAAAGGGTGATAAAAACTTAATTTTAAAACCAACATCCATTTTGAATATTAAACCAAAACAAATTAAATCATAAGCATTGAATAAAATGGTTAACACAGATCAATTAATTTTCATAACATGAAATATGATATTGATGAAATGCGAAGTGTTTTTCCAAAAGATCTATTTGATGATATTAAGTCCCACCTGAGAGATTTGTCATAATCAATGAATAAATTTGTTAACACAGATCAATTAATTTGTTAACACTAATAAATGAAATGAGGGGGAAATTATGGTAGCTATTTTTAGTCAGAACTTTTTATTTGTTACGAAAGGATAATAAAAATACAATTTCAAAAGAAAGATCCATTTGAACAGTAAACAAAAACCAAATTAAATCTTAATCATTGAATCAAGTTGTTAACACAGAAAAATTAATTTGTTAACTCTGATAAATGAAATGAGTGAAACATTGTGGTAGCTATTTTCAGTCAGACCTTTTTATTTGTTATTAAAGGATAATAATAGCACAATCTTAAAAGCACCATCCATTTTCAACACAGAACAAAAGCCAAATGAAATCATGATCATTGAATCATATTGTTAATACAATTCAATTAATTTGTTAACACTGATAAATGAAATAAGTGGAAAATTATGAAAAGTTAATAAAAATACAATTTTAAAATTACCATCTATTTTGAACTTTGAACAAAAGCCAAATGAAATCGTAATAATTGTTAACACAGATCAATTAATTTGCTAACTTTGATATATGAAATGAGTGAAAAATAATGGAGCTATTTCCAGTCAGACCTTTTTGTTAAATAAACTTGATTCAAATTCAAAAGTTTGAAATGCAATTACTCAAGTTGCAATAAGGTGACAAATGGTAAAATTGTTTACTCGAATGTGCTTATTACAGATTCAGGTTTGTTAGAAATTTCGCAACATATTTTCCTGAATGATAAATATTGAAACTTATTTTGATACGGAATGCAATCACAAAAGCTTATTCAAATTAATCTAAAAAATGAGTTATGATCGATTATGAAAAACCTAACACTGGGTTCAAATTGTTTGTTAACAAAACGTGATCGGTAAATTTTCTACCCCAGCCAGGTCAATTTGAGAAAATGGAAATCTTTAGTAGAGAAAGCTTTTACGTAACAGCGGTGCTGGCGAAAAACAGAACCACCAAACACTGACAGACAAATTATTATCCTTTTTTTTTCTCATTTCAGACAGGACGGCGCCAATGTTTTGACAGAAAAAACTGTAATATGTTATAAAAAGACAAGCTTTCCCCATTGTGTTTTTAAACAGATAAAGAAATTAAAAGAAAAAAGAAAACTCAGATACCCAGCATCATTATTCGTTTCCTGTAATATTGTAGACCATTCTCGATCAAAGTTGCCCAATTGTGGTTTTGTCTTTATTCGGGTGTTGTTTCTTTTATGGTATTTGATCCAAAGATAAGTGCCCAACATTAATTTTCACGCAAGTATATTTATTTTTGTCACGATTGCGCTTTAATCATAATCAATTCAGCAATTTCTTTTTTCTTGATTCTCAACACACTTTGTCGATTATTTATTTATGTAATGATTTATGAAAATTTGCATGAATCTAATCATATCTGCTATCGTTTCTTGGAAATAAATATATTGCCAAGAAACATTATTGGCGAATAAAACCGAAATCAATATCACTGTATCTAACTTGTTGGCCTATAATCCCACGTGCAGCTAAAATAATCTAAAAATATGTGTAAATTAGTTAATATATCTGCTGGTGGGGCATACGACATGCAAATACGAAGATGTTATCTCTGAAAGTTCACCTGGACAGCAACACACCTTCATTGCTGGTTTGGTTTGGTTTGTCGCTCTACGGTCATCTTGTGTACACGTTAGGCTAAACAGACAGGGACCTACGGCTTAAAGTGGATTCCGAACCACTACGTACATCCATGGCACCAGCCGGGTCTCGAACCCGAAACCTGTGGTACCGAGCGCTAGCCACTCTGCCATCAGGCCCCCACCTTCATTGCTGAGTTATTCGTGACATATATAAGCAGAACACTAATGCTAAATAATAACCTTTTGATTTTCACTTTTATACTCCGCCCTCTCCTCGCTACCTGATGACCAAGTGATGGCCGTTTGTACCACAGGCTTCAGATTCGGCGGTGACATGTATGTTTGTTAGTGGTTCGAAATATCCGCCTTAAAATATAATCCTGGTCTAATAAGTCCAAAGTGTGCACAAAAAAAAAGACCGTAGAGAAACAAACCAAAACCAAACTAACCCAAATCCTGCTATATCACAAAAATACTGGAGAAAGCTTTCAGAAATATTCTTCAATAATATTGACAACCACCGACATCTGGCCCTTCAAGAGATCGAACAATGTGAACTCCACTCTAATTTTTAAAGACCTAGGAATGTTATTCTGTAACCTCCTACCTAAATACAATTTTTGAATTTTTATTATATTCCTAATTCTTGCTAATTCCACTTTTAGGCATTGCTAATGCTTTCAACCTTTTATGTCTGCCATCACTGGAAATGAGGCCCATGATAGGGCCAGTGAGATCCAATGATCTCTAACGTCTCTCTCAACCAAAACAAATATCATCGAATATCACATCCATGGCACCACCGGAACTCGAACTCTAATCTGGTGGTAATTAGCATCAGAACGCTAGTCTCTCGGCCATCAGTATCTAATCTCGGCCTCTCATCTGTAATACTTTGATATCTGTTAATTTAGTACTGTTATCTATATAGTATTTTTTTTTTGGAAGAAAATTTAGAATACAAGAATAAGTTATTAAAAATACTACATCTTAATCAAGGAATTTATTAAAAAGTTACTCATATTAGTAAAAATCATAGTACACAAAATTATGAATAAAGAATCAGGGGTTGGGAGTCAGTATAAAAAATTCCGAGTAGAATCGAAAATATTTTTGGCTGTCTCCCTACGCTGGTAGTAAAACTATCTATGAGTTCTCCGTGGGTAACTTTTTATTGACTATAATTCAGTCATATATTCTCATTTTTGAAATAAATAAAAAACAGTTATTTTAAAAACAATAATATATTAACAAATTTTTATTCCTTTTAAATAACAACACTATAGGTAATTAAATGACAAAAAAATTAAACTGAACAAATGTAAAATGTAGCTATAGCCGGCTAAATTAGAGGCTGCCATAAGTAAGTATAAGAAAAATCCTTGTTGAACTGACCTATCCCATGTCTGATTTCATTTCACATTCAATAGCACACAATACACATTTTTTTAAATAATTGCTCTGAACAGTAAAAAATTTCAAGGATATAATGAACTGCATTCGTGTATTTTTCTTGTCAACTTGGCGAATTGCAAATGCAGCCAAGGGAAGAATCACGACCCGGAAAGAGGTGAGAATAACAAAATTTAAACTATGCCTTTGTAAAATTATATAGATACACAACTGGTCATTTGAAACACAATGAAAACCCACAATGCTATTCTCGAGACCAAGTTTTTCATACTTGGGAAAATTTATGACTACTATTTGTATTCAAAACAACTATGTAACCCCAAGGGGAAAGTAAAAAAAGGATTCTAAAGATCTGTGAAGTTTTCAGAAATTTCACTTCATATCATATGTTTTTTTTCAATAAAAGGTTCAAGTATTTAATTCTCAATGAACAACTTTTTGAATGTCCAATTTAAGTATCAGTACTATTATTTAATTAGAAAACAACAAAAATAAATTAATAATCTAAATTCGTATTAAAAGAACTCTTAAAATAAATATAGAAAAAATTAATTTTAAAAAGTAATTCTTGACCTATATATTTTAAATTTAAACTATTCAATTTTTATCATAGTAGGTCTGTTGGATTCGAAATCCCATAAGCAAAGCCGGTTCGAACGCTTTTGTATATATAATGGAATGTTCATTGTTCACTGGAAATCGTATGTTCATTGAATATTGGAAGTCGAATGCTCATTGTGCATTTTAAATCGAATGCTCATTGTGCATTGGAATTCGAATGGTCATTGTGCATTGGAAATCGAATGGTCATTCGAAATCAAATGTTCAATGGTATGCTCATTGTGCATTGGAATTCGAATGTTCATTGTACATTATAATTCAAATGTTCATTGTACATAGGAAAACGAATGTTCATTGTCCATTGGAATTCGAATGTTCATTATTCATTGGAATTCAAATGTTCATTGTGCATTGGAAATCGAATGTTCATTGTGCATTGGAAATCGAATGTTCATTGTGCATTGGAAATCGAATGTTCATTGAATGCTCATAAATTGATATGCCGAAATTTGGGTGTTAGGTAGCACTCGGCTATCTCGATGGTGCAATCTGGGTAACACTAAATCTGCTAAATATACATTATATATATTAGAAAATTTATTCATTCAATGTTTTCTTATTTAATGCAACGTAATAGATAAAAACTTTTGTCAAAATTTGTTAGCCAATATGCAGTATTTTTTTTTAATTGCTTCTTCTCTTGTAGTACAAGCTGCAGAAGTTATCAAGATGTCAACCATCAATGAATGCTGATTTAAAAAAAATAGGTGCATTTTTTAGGATTGCGAAAACTATACAAGGAAATCATTAATTAATTTACAATGATTTGATTTCGTGCAATAGAATTTTATAATAAAAAACACTATTTTGTACACTGTTGTTTTTTGTTATTTTAAAGACATTATGTATAAACAAGCATTTTGGTTTCCCACAAAAGTACTTTTTAATTTTGAAAAAAAATTATACGTAAAATTTTAGTTCTAAATAGTTCATTTTATGTTATAATTTAGTAAACAGAAAATCTTAAAACAATTGCAATGAAAAATATTGGAAAAGTGGCTTAATATTATATAATTAATGAAGAAAAAGGACTTAATATTTTTAAATTCTGTATTTTTAAAAAATTAAAAATGTTTTAATGTATAATTTATTTTTTTATTTATTGTATTATCATTTAATTCCATAAAATAATAAAACAACTCTGTGTTTGAACAAACACTTACTTTAAAATAATTAACAACATTTTTGTGTTTTTACACAAAAATACTTTTAATTTTTAAAAATAGAATTTCTGTTTTAATTTCAAAATTATAATTTTATTCAATCTATGATAATTACTGAGTTTACCTTTTAAAATATTTTTCTGAATTCCGTTGACTTTTGAGTTGAAACGAGGTCATACATAAGGAAATTAATGGGCATAAAAATGCTAATTGCAGTAATTCACACTCTGAGCTCACATAAGATCACATAAGTCTAACAACCAGAATTAATTAGTACAAGTAATTGAGTTTTAATTTCTTAATTAATAATTCAAAATTAGCAAAAATCTCATCTTCATTCAATTAATATTCAAGGTCTGGATAAGGTCGTTAAAGGTTAGGAATGTTATGATGAATAGACAAAAATCTAACAACAAAAAATTATTTCTTCCTACATCTATATTAGAAAAATTCCATGCAAATATTCTAAGTAAAAAAACAGATCTACTTTGAAAATTTGTTACTGATATGAATTAGCAATAAATGAAAATTAAATGCTACTAAGTATAATTCTATTAATTATTTAAGGGAGAGTTTAGCATCTGGTTTAAATACAGGAACGCATGTAGTTTGATTTTATTCAATTCCTTCTATTAGCTCACACTCTCCCTATATATATCTGGTTCAAATTTTCAATCATTAATAAAATACTTTTTATTCATCCACTCAAGTTCAAATTCACTTTTCTTGAACTTGTAGTGGATGACACTTGATGTTAATACAGTTTTTTCAAATATTAATTAATTAATTAATTAATTTTAGTTTTTTTTTAGATTTAATTTGCATATATCTACCATTAGATGGCGCCAGATAAACTTAAAAAAGGAGTGAAAATTATTTATAAACACTTTCTGCAATAGAGTGAAAAAAAAGTAGGAATTGACTTAAAAATTTTTTTTTATATTACTTGTTTATAATATCAATATAATTTTTAAAAAGATGCACGCATATTAAAATTAAGTTTCTGGCCCTTCAAAATGAAATACTAAAATAGACAAGGGATATCAAAATTAAATTTGTCAGGTAACATTAAGTATCAAGATGAATTGATTAAATAAATTGTCCATTTGTTAATTACCACGAAAATAAATCTTTTTTTTCCTTACTCACACATGGATAACAATAACTTTTACTACACATTTCGGCATTGAATGAAAGATGATTTGAATGTATTTTTGGAGAATTTTAGCCCATGCTACTTCCACACATTTCCAAAGTTGATTTGGCATAGTAACGGGTGATGTATGATAGTCCTTTCATGTCAAAGGCATTCAATAGGGGACAAATCGGGAAAAAAAGGACAGATAGAGACAGCAATGCATGTTTGAGTGCAAAAAAGAATTATTGAGCATTGCATACCACGAATTTTCCCTTTGTCCTTTTACTTTCAAAAATAACTTATGCCATGTTTTGAAAGTAAGACGACAACAGGCTCCAAAACATCAGAAATATAACACTAAACAGTTTTAAGTCAACCCTTATTAGTGATGGAGTAAGATTCTAAACCATAACGCCCTGTTAAGGATATATAGCGATATGAATACATTACGGATAAGGATATATTGCGATACATAATGCAAGTAAGCAACCTCTTGCCACAATGTCGTCAGTATAATATGGTGTTGTAGGCAGAATAGCGATTCATTTGAAAAGACAAAATCAGGCCATTCGTTTGTACATGACGCCATTGTAGATGCGAACGCCTATGGACTAAAACAATAATGGACGCCATGCTTCAATTCCCTTGTGTTGCAAATGACATCAAAATGGAATTTGCCGATACAGATTATTGGGCAATAGATCCTATTTATTACGATATACTTCATAATGTTTGAATGATCAGCTGTTCATGATGTTTCAATGAGTATCATACACACAATATGCCTGTTCTCATATTTTGTGGCACGATGAGTTCGCTGCAATCTTTTCAGCTCATTTTTTGCATCCACCAATTTCATTTTCGCATCACTGTGACTTGATTATGTGTGACATGAATACCATTTTCTCAGGAGGATAGCCTAAATCTCTAAAAACCAAAATTCTTACTGTGCCAAATTTAAAATGTGTCTGATTGGAACCCATATTCTCTTTAGAGGCATACTGGAACTATCTGCCCAAAAAATACCACACAAAAATAAAAACAATTTCAGTACTTACGAATACCTTTCTGTTCTATACAGTACTTATAGGCGGAGATCATGATGTGCAACTGCGTTGAAATCCAAATCGTTTGCATACCCTATAGAAGTGCCTTCTTCATAGTGTTGCATTTTAAATGGCTAAAAAAAAGGAAATATATATAAATAAAATAATTTTTAATTTGTTAGATTTATTTTTCAATTTTGGAATAGCTAGATGATTCTATTTGTGCAATTTATGTAGAATACTAAAAAAGGAATTTGAAAAAAAAAATATTATAATTTGTGATAAATAAATTGCATTAAGAGATCCAATATTAAAAACAAAATTATCAAAATGTTTTTTCAATTTTTTTTAACATTGGAATGAAATTTTTCATTTATGTTTAAGATTTGTATTTCAGAAATCTTAACAAATAAGAAAAAAAAATATACTAGAATTTTTTTGTTAGCAATTGATTTGAGTATTTAGATTGTTAGCTTGATAGTAATGTTTTGTATATACAAGTTTATTAACAGGCCAATCCAAAAGTTAATATTTAAGCAGTAATATAATACTTCTTTAATTTTTGCTACCTGCTGAAAAAATAAAAACCAAAATGAGAGAAAGTTTTTTGCGATTTGGTATATAAATAGTTACTTTTCCGCATCGTCAAAGTGTTCTTGGCTGTAAAAAAATAGCGGTGTGGTAGTCAGAGTGTTGACATGTGTTCTACAGAAGTTGCACAAAACCATATGTAAGTCTGTTTTCATGTCTACATTGAGATAGATTATGATATCATCGTCGTCGTCGTCATCATTGGTGCTACAGTCCTTGAAAGGCTCAGACTTTCTTCAAGGTTTTTTTGCTATTCCACATGATTAAATGCCCATTGTTTCCAATGAGTAAATACTGAGTGTCTTCAAGTAAACCTCGATTTGATCTCCCCATCTAATTCTTGGTTTTCCTATGAGTCTAGGTCCGCTGGAATTTTCCTTAAGGAGTCTTCTTGGTGTTCTGTTTAACTCAATTTTCTCTACGTGGCCTAGTCATTGAATTCTCCTTATATCCGTAATGATATCCAATTCTTTATAACAATCATATGTTTTTTTATCTGTTCTAATTCTCCATTCGCAATTTTCATATATTGTTCCAAAATTCTTCGTCAAAATCTTTATTTCCTATGCTCTTCAACAACTCTTCATTACACTTTCTCATAATCCATGTCTCAGAGCCATACAAAACAATTGATCTGATAACGATTCTGTATACAAGAATTTTTAACTTCCTATTTAAGTAAGATGATCTTAATAGCTTTTGTAGTGACTAACAGCAGCGATTTAAGATTATAAGCGATTATGATTATTTACGATATACGATTATGATATATGATATGATATACGATTATGATATATGATATGATAATGTACGATATACGATTATGATATGATAATGCACGATATATGATTATGATATATGATATAATAATGTACGATATACAATATGATAATGTACGATATATACGATAGATTATGATTATGATATATATGTAGGCCAAAAAGACCCTCCACTGCATTTAAGAGAAAATGGGGAATAACTTTTGCCGCATTTGAAAAAATTGATACACATTTTGGTGGCACCAAATACCAAAAAAACTACTGAAAAAAAAAAAAAAACTACTAAACCACTGAATGAGTAGTGAACAAATTTCCAAAACTAATATTAAAAGCTAAAGGGTGTCACAATGGTAAAAAAAAGAAAGTAAATAAACAAAAAATTCTTATTAAAAACAACAAGAAAATTATTTCACGATTTTAAATTCTAGGTATGCTCCGCTTTGTATAAATCATAAATTTGTAGGAATCAAACTCTTCTAAATAGATTTAACTCAGATAAAATTCAGAAAATGATAAATATAAAACAAATGACCCTCATTGTTTGAAATAATAATAAATAAAAATGCTACGAGGGTTTCCGGACTTTACGCCGAGTTTCCCGCTGCGCCTCGCAAACAGGCGTGTAATCTCACAAGAAGAAGCTGTTTGAGTTTTTTCAAAACAAAGACAGGGATCGAGTACCTGTGAAGGCAGTTGGGTATGATGCGTACAAGGATTTCAGGTGTTATTAGGCAGCTATTTGACCCCGGGTTCAGCGCTGGCGTCTGCCCAAAGAACCATCAACTCTGAACTCGTAAAAATAAAGACTCTAGCAACGGTGACCTCGGCGCGAAAAATCAGTTTTTCTGGACTAATAACGAGGATCAAAGATAGGAGCGCTTAGACAAACATATACTAAGTTCGACCTTCTTCTGCTGATGCTCAAAGGACGAAGATTTCACTAGATAGCTTTGTTTTAGATGATCGAATGTAGAATAAACAACGGAAAAAAAAAGCATTTATAAATTTCTAAAAGCCTACATTGAGTCGTTAGAAAATAAGAAGTAAAAACCGTATTTCCTGAAACCTCAATTTGATTTATTAGTTCGAAAACATTTCAATTATAATATGCATAAAACATAATAAATGAGCGATCCATTTTAATATGGAATGTATTCCGCAATCGAAGAAAGTCCAAAATTTTTATGTGCTAATTTTTTATATTAATAATTATAAGATTTTTATTTTATTCAGAATTCGAATATAAGCATCATATTTTAATATATCGTGTATAAATGGCAACGCACGCCACTGATGTGTATTGGGGGAGGTTCAGTCCGCTAATGGCTTTGTTATAGACACTGTTTCAAAAGACGAAGAGACTCGATGGCATTTGCGATGTTCAGCATCTTGCCTCTTGAATCAGCAAGATGGTAGGAGTTAGGAGTAGGTAGTAGGAGTAGTAGGTAGGAGTTTTCGGGTTTTTTTCCAATACGATACGCAAATGCGGGGAAGTCCCCCCAAAAAAAGTATTCACAAAAGCATTCATTTCCCTCCCTTCTTCAGCGTCACGGAGTCAGACTTCTACCTAAGGGTGCTCCATCACAACAAAAGTTGCCCCCCCTTTTCCCCTCCTTCCCTGAGAACACACGGGTCCTTGGACTTGGTCGATGTTGCTGTCGAACAACTGGGATAAGAAACAACAGAATTGACAGAATGCAACCACTTTTTATAAGCACAATTATATTTAATACAATAAAATATAATGGGGAAATATCATGAAAGATTGAAAACCGGAATTCAGGAAAATTCTAAGAAAAAAATATTTAACTCAATTTAACTGATAAAGTTAAATCGAAATTTCTAACGATGTACTTATATTTTTAGTTAAAGCAAAAAAAGTTTTATTTAATTCAGATAGAACTGATTTGAAAATAAGTTTTTTTTATGTTTTGATTATCAGTTCTGTCAAACTTTTGTAATATTTGTAAAATTTCTGCATTACATTTGTAAATTTATTATGCAGAAATTTTGTTTGGTATATAATAAAAATTAACATCCTATTTTTTTAATGTTTAAATATTGAAATTTTATTTCATTAAAAATAAATTTAATAAATATTTAAAAGTAATTTTAGATAAGTTTTTCTACCATTTAAAAAAAAACATTTTTCTTATTCTTATAATCAACACGAAAGTCAATATTTAAATATTAAAATAATCGTTTTTTTTTTTAAAAATAAAATGCTTATTTAATGAAAAAAATTTCAAATTGTATTAATTTATATAATAGAATCGAACTAAAGTAGAGTTGAATCTAAAATTAATTCCTAAGTTAATTATATAATTTACATGATTTTTTTCGTTTACAACAAAATTTCAGTTTTCTATAATTTCCTTGCTTGATCTACAACGATTTCATTAGAAATCATTACAAAAAATATAACGCTAACGTTTGCATAAAATTACATGATGCCCGTGAAAATAAATTTGTAATTATTTCTCATTAATATCTTTTATTTTTCATGTCACAAGAAAATGAAATGACAAATAAATTCTATGAAAATAAAAATATAATAAAAATCATAAAAAAAATTAAATATCTTTTACGACATAGATTTATATACATTTTATTTATAATTTATTCACTATGAAAAGAATTTTTTTAAAACCTAGAATAATAATTTCTAATAATTTAAAAGAATAATTAAATTATTAATTTAATTATTACTTCTAGAATCAATTATTAAATCGTCACCAAATTTTAATTTCACCAAAAAATATCTTCAAATAATAATCACTTTAACGATATTGTGATTTTATGTAATATGAAATCGTTAATTATATACATTGTTAAATATAGATATTGATAACACGTATATTTAACAATATACATACTATGTATTTTGCTAAATTGAAATAACACTCTGAAAAAAAATTTGAGCACCTGCGTTAAATAAAATTTAAATATGTTTACTGCACTAAAAGCAAAGCTGCAAAAATAGTCACATATAAAGAGATAATGAATTATTATTTATCACCATAAAAGAGCTAAAATGATGATCTATATCTCTAAATAAGTGTCTAATTATTATAATCGAACTTCATTAGCTTGGAGTTACCTACTGAATGCGATTAAAGATTGATGTCAATAGATCCACGAAAAGATTTTAAAACTACATTTCCTATATTATTAAACTAGATAAAATCTTATAGCTATATCGTAAACCTCAAATCTTTTAAGCGATATAACGCATTATTGATTGATGAATTGGGTGTATTTATAGTTCATGAAAAACAAAGAAAAATTATGAATATCTTTAAAGTAATGTTTTGTTCATGTAGTGAAATTTAATTTAATTTTTGACTGTTCGACAAACAACCCGCATATGTTTTAACACAAAATCATAAACCTAATTACTATACTTGAGGTTTTTAGAAATTTTTCAATTCATTTCTTTAAAATTTGGTTTTACAATTACAACCCCATTTTAATGTATGTAAATAATTTTTAATTTTATTTCTTAAATTATTTAAATACTTAGATAAACACAAGTTTTCAGATTTATTATAAATTTATTTATGTCACCATTGACTGAATGAGGATTATGAAAATTATCAGGGGTAACTAAACTGTTCCAGAATTAAAGTATGCAAGAGAAAAACTTCTCTAGGCAACCTGACTTTCGTAAGCGCGAAAATACATGTGGTTCCCCATCCACAACCGAGTTTTCTCGTTTGTGAAAGCAGTAGTTCCAATGCGCAGGCCATTGCATTCAAACCCGAAACTCTCACATTACTACTTGTATTTTCATATGTTACATCTTCTATTTCGACATGCTGCATTTTCTATTTCCATATGTTACATTTTCTATACAGATATGTTACATTTTCTATTTCGATATGTTACATTTTTTATTTTGATATGTTACATTTTTTATTTTGATATGTTATATCTTCTATTTCGATATGTTACATTTTCTATTTTCCATATATTACATTTTCTGTTTCCATATATTACATTTTCAACTTCCATAATTACATTTTCAATTTCCATATGTTGCATTTTCTATTTTCATATGTTGAAGACATATTATTTCAGGGATTAAAATTTCTTGATCTTCTCAAGAGATTTTTGAAAAAAAATGTGAGTGATAAAGAAGTAAAAGTGTTATGGTTCAAATTTTAATTGTTGTTATTGTAATTTCAATAACTTGATTCCGCTAACATAAGTTCAAAACATGTTAACGATAAGCATGAAGAAATTGATGCCTTACTTGCCTTGACTTTAAAGAGCAAACAACCCGCATTTGCATGTCTTGAAAACAAAACTAAACAGGAGACATTCCAACAGGTAGCATTATTGTTGATGGGAGAAGCTTTTATACTATGGTACAATCCTTGTCGATTCTCTACTGTTCTGAAAACAGCATCTGGAGTACACGCAGCCAATGGAATCTATCCTACAGATAATTAGGCGACGAGTTCGGCGAGAACAATCAGCAAAAGAGAGGCGAGAATATTACAAGTGTTATATTAAAAAAAAACCGCAAAGGACTTGATAGCCGAATGACTAGAACTCTGGCGCTAGGTGCCACAGGCTTCGGTTTGAATCCAGGCGGTGCCATGAATGATTGTAATGGCTCGAAATCCCTTTTAAGTCGTAGGTCCCGGTCTAATATGACTATTGGGAGTAAGGGTGACAGCCCCTCACTGTAAAAAAAGGACATCTCCTGTCTCGAAATCTGCCAGTAAGCAGACGGCCTTGGCCCACCATGGGGCTGTTGCCTCCACGAGAAAGAAGAATGAAACTACAAATTTGAAAAATTCAAGATAAATTTTTACTTTCTAACTTCTCTTAACAGGAAAATGGGAGATGAAAGACGATATTTTCTTATTAATTTACAGCTGAATGAATTTCGAAGATCCGAATATCCAAAAGCACATGTTCGATGAGTTATACTTCATCTTGATAAATAAATTTATTACTATAGATATTCAGTAACTATCATTCATGTATTTTTGGAAGATGTTTTGATTTTTGTAAATAAAATAATGTATATTACTTTAGATTTTTTTTATTATCAAATCTCATTTAAAATAGCTATATCACTCATAATACTTAATGTCTCATAGATGTATCTTAAGTATATTTTTTTTCGTCTCAAAACAAAATTAAATATATTTTTACGTAATAATAATAGTAGATACTGAAAACCAATCTAAAAACAACTATTGCATATCACCATTGAAGTCCTCTTTCAAACTAAATTGAATCGCAAAAAGCATGGCGGTCTATAGAGAAATAACTACATTATTAGAATAATATACACACATATACACATGCATGCAAGCAAGCACGCACACACACACACACACTATTATATGCCTATACACGCACATACACACGTATAAATATGTGTGTGTATATATATATATATATATATGGAGTCATGTATATATGTACAAATGGCGCCAGACAATTCTTTGTGGTGCCCAAAAGGTTGGAACTCCTTTTCTAAATTAACTACCGATATGCTATTGAAAACGATAGGTTTGGCTAATTAAAAATTCCATATGGATTAGGCGGCATTTTTATATCTCTATCTGGTTTACTAATTTAATTTGCAGCTAATCACTCTGCTGTAATTAATATCCAAAATGACCCTAATCCTTTAAGTATTATAAACCCACTTCCTTAATAATATCTCAAATATGCAGAGTGGGCCTTCCTTATTTTAGAATCAATTGCAGAATAGATCTGTGCCTAATGAACAGAGCGCTGCAAAAGCAATTAATGTCCAGAATGCCGATCGACTCGACCTACTTCTTAGCGTCCCGTTTTCAATTATATTTTCTAAAGCATTCTTAATAAACTTTCCGTCAGAAATTAATAAGCACACAAGTTTTTCATTTTTAAAACATGGCAGAACTGGAGTAAAAAAGGCAAGAGAGAGAAACCTTTGTGTCTCCGACATGAGAAGTATCGAACACAGACGACAAACAATTCGCCTTTCGTTGTGGTTTAGAAGAATTGCAATTCTCTTCCAGTAATTGTTTGAACAGAAAAGTAGAAAGGAAAATGATTGTTAAAATAAAATTTTTAAGAGAAATAGATTAATTACTCTCACCTAAATACACCTTTGATAGTTATATAATACACCTTTTGAAATGATTTTGAAAAATCCATTGCAAATTTAAAATTAATCTTTTGTACAATACTAAATTTTATATTTAGGTGTATGCTTTTTTTTAGTTTTCCAATCAAACATTTTACATAAATTTATCCAAAAAATCATAAAATAATTTATAAATTTAATAGAAAATATTAAATTCATAAATTTATCCAAAAAATAATATTAATATGTAAAACTTGGAAACTTTGTGCACACTTTGGGCTTGTTAGACGGGGACCTACAGTTTAACATGAATTTCGAACCACTAACAAACATCCATACGAACATCTGAACCTGAAGTTTGTGGTACCAATGGCCAGAGCGCTAGCCAATTAGCCATCAGACCGCTATTTCTTAGAGAAGAAAATAAAATGCATTACTTTCTAATATCAAGTTTCACAGATTTATATAAATCATTAATTTATTATATTTTAACATAAAACTCGTATAAAACATAAATAGTAATGTTATTCTAATGTAAAGAGATAAATAAATAATTAGCATTTTTATATCCCTACTAAACTGTTTTATATTGAAATATTAATATGAAAAAAAACTAGGGAGCTTTTTTTTCTTACAAACTGTATGATGTATTATTTTCACATACGAAACATTTCAAACATTCTAGAATAAAAATGTCTTTTCACATCGAATTTGCGGACACATAAATCCCAAAGGAATGTTATTCCAGCAAACCCTTTACATTATTCAAAGCCAAAAAATCAATAAAATAAAAATCCCCAAAGACTTATTTTTCTCGCATATAGAACAAATCTGAATGAAAATTCCTTCTTCAAAAATCAAAATCGAACTACCCTTCACACGAGACATTTTATTATCATTCCATTACTTCCAGAACGAAGGTCGCTGGCAACATCATCTCCTGGCAAGCTTCACAAAGAAGAAAAACAAAAACAGTAGCAAGCAGATTTTAATGATGGGAAATAAACAGTTATTGATTGTTCCCGTGACCTTTGCATCGGGTGTCCTTCGATGCCATACAGGGAATCGAACAGAGAAATCAACGACGAAAAATAATCCACCTTGAAGGAGATGTTTATCTTGTTCCACGCGAAGTCCATTCGATACATTGTCGTGCAGCTGCTTTTTCGGTTGTGCTGATTGTTATGTGTTATGTCGTCTCCAGTTGTCAAGCGTGGTACAAATTCAATAGCTTCTTAATTGGCTTTGTTCGAAAATAAATAGTCCCCGAATGAAAGTTAATAGAAACATCTTTAATCTCAGATGGTAAATTGTTTCCCATTATGTTTTTCCCATCATTAATGAATGATGTTTTATAAATGATTTATTTGATGACTGTGTTTGATTTTAAATTGATGAATAGGATACTAAGTTTTTAAAGGTAAATCAAGGCTATATTTTGATACGCTTCAATAGGTTTAATTTGTTATGAAATTTTAATCTTGAAAAATGAATTTTATTTTCTTGATTTGAATTCTGTGTCCTTGTACATAATTTAGGTAAGTTCAAGTTCTTATATGTTGAAAAGAAATTATATGATATAATCCCGAATGTATTCTATTTAAAAAAATTTTTGTTAATGATTGCTTTGTGCATAGGAAGTGAAACTTTACCATACGCATCCAATTCTGCCGTAATTATATTAGACAACTTCATTCAAGCAATTGGAAATAAGTTTTATAAAATTGCAAAATTTTCTTCAAACACAAAGTATTTATTGAAAAAACAAAACAAAAAATTGATTGAATTATAAACTTGGTGAAACAAAATAAAGTAAAACAATTTAGTATAGTTAAACAACCTTTTTGTTGTGATTTAAGCTTTATATTGGGCTAAACGATTGGTAAAATTTAAATAACGTAATAAAGATATTGAATAAATTAATATTTATGTTAATTATTAATATTGATATAACACTTAAAGGAAACATCTGATTGTTTGACTGACACATCCAATTAAAGTTATTATGATAAATTATCATATTGATTTAAACTATTACAAATTAAATCACTTCTATAACACTTATTCTAATATAACATACAAATTAATGAAGAAAATCATATTATTGCAAAATACGGTATTTCAAAATTAAATAGCTCAGTAAATAAGCAAATGGTAGTATAATTTTTCAATATTATGTTAATATTAACTAATTAGAAGATAATTTCAAGGTATTTTGTATTTATAGGACTTGTAGTAGATAAAGAAACAAATGATAAATGTTGTGCATCATTTATACAATGTATTATGTAATTTTATAAGAAATTAATTAAAAATATGATAAATTTTCGAAATATCCACTTTTAAGTCATCGAATATATTTTCTTCGCCTATGAATTTTATAAAGCAAATATAAAGGATAGCAAAATTAAATGATTTTATAAAGCAAATATAAAGGATAGCAAAGTTAAATGATTTTATAAAGCAAATATAAAAGATAGCAAAAATAAATTATTTTATAAAACAAATATAAAAATAAATGATTTTATAAAACAAATATAAAGGATAAGAAAAAATAAATGATTTTATAAAACAAATATAAAGGATAAGAAAAAATAAATTATTTTATAAAACAAATATAAAGGATAAGAAAAAATAAATGATTTTATAAAACAAATATAAAGGATAGCAAAATTAAATGATTTTATAAAGCAAATATAAAGGATAGCAAAAATAAATTATTTCATAAAACAAATATAAAGGATAAGAAAAAATAAATGATTTTATAAAACAAATATAAGGCCTTTTCAGATGAATACATTGTTGTGATAGAAATTGAGATACGTAATATTTTTTAAATTTCAAGCATTAAATTATTTACTTAATAAAAAATAATGATGAAATTCAAGAAATTGTTTTCCATTATTTTTTGTTAATTTTTAAAATAATAATTTTTTTTTGTCAGAAATACATTGCACTCAGCTCTTTAAACCTAAACCATTGCACCGACATTCTCTTCAGGGGGTTACATTCCACAATTAAAAAAAGGGCCTTATTAAATAAAAGAAGAAAAATGCTTTAAAATATTTAGAGAATTTACAAAAACCACAATATTTTAAACAGGTAGGATAAAACCGTTGCTATTGACCCATTAAATAAAATCTTGAATGTTTGGATCAAGTTTTCCTCATCAATCCGCAAATCTATGGTAATATTTTTCATTCTCCTTTTATGAACATTATTAACAAAAGACTCATCTCATACACCAATGCTGCGCAACAAAAAGAAAGAAATTCTAATAGTGACGAGGTTGTAGTATCTTATGTAACGGATACCCATTCTATAAAACAAGTTATGGGCAGCTTATCTGGCGTTTACATCGTTCAACAACAACGGACAAAAACCAACTTGGATGAAATAAGATAAAAGAACATTTAAAAAGTAGCTTCCTTTGAAAAGAAATTAAGCCCGCTAATTCCTTTGTTAACAACTCCTTCCAACAAGTCATTTTGCAATGCATTACATGGAAAGAAAAAAAACCAGAAAAAAATAGTTGGACGGCATCTTTGATGGAGGGTATTGTGAGAACAATTGTTTGTTTGTGTGTGTGATATTGTGTTCTCGAGTCACGATCGTCTGCTATTAAGAACGTCTGAAGGGAAATATTGTAGAAGAAAATCTTATTCATATTTCATAATGAACACACTTTTTCTTTTTTTAAGATCTGCAGTGAAGAATCTATGAATCGGCTTGAAATTTTGCTGAAGTTAATTGGAAAATGAAAACGTATAGGCGTTGTCTTTACTAGAAAGCATTTTTATTTTTTCTATAGGTGAGAAGAATGAAGTACCATAATGAGATTTAAAATATTTCCCATTGTGGTGGTCTTTTTTTCTCGTTCTAATTGGATGATTTGATTTTTTCGCAAACCAATAGCGTAACTTTTGTTTGGCTAATATGATTTATATGAGGGGCGTTATCAAGTTTATTGCAATGGAATTTGGTTTTGAAATCTGTATTGGATTTCTTTAAAGTATCGTATGATTAATTCAGTTGTTTAGTGTCTTAGCCTTTATTTCAAAGCAATTTTAGATTAATGTAATTGAGTAACGTGAAAAGGAGAATGTTGTAATAAGACTTTTCATTGAAAGGTGTTCATATTATATATATATAAAAAAAATCATATAAATCATATTATGCATTTATTAGGGATTTCTATTGGTAATAAATATTATGAATACAATACATTATGACAATGTGAAAAGTTTTAATTAAAATGGAGTCTGAATGCCAAAATCTATTCTTAAAAATTTAATTAAAAAGAAAAGTTTTTATTCACAAGATTAATACTTAATTTAAGCATCTAAATTTTTTTAAAAGAATTTCCAAAAATTAGTATGGGTATTTTATCGTGAATAATCTATTTTCATATTATTTCTTATAAATTTTTAATAATTTAATAACTAGTTAATTTCTAATATTTTACGTGCATTATGTAAATGATAATTGTAATAACTTCAAACAGCAAGTCAGCAATTATTTTGTATTTTATGTCAACTTAAAGGTTAAAAGTTAACATTCAGCTAACTATCAGATATGCAATATTTTATTAATTTAACAATTTTTTAAAGAGATCTAGAATTCTATTTTTAAGAGATTTACTATAGTATAGGTTATACCTTTATCCATGTAACATATTTGTCTATGCAATAACAAAAGCAATGAATGATCAGTGTATGAATAAATAGTCAAATCCAATGTCTCATAGGATCTGCCTTTTCATGTACGAAGTTTAAAAAATTTGTAAGCCCATAATAGGTATATTAAGTATATTTTTTTAACATTTGAGTGTTTTTTATGAATCTAAATTTCAGCGTGGTTACTAACTTCTGAAATCAGAATAGATTAAATATGATTTAATTTTTAACCTCCATTTACTATAAATAAAACAAATCAAAAATTTTGAATATACCACGTGCCTCGTAAAATTCTTATTTCAACGTGGAAAAATGTGGATGGAACAATATATTCAAAAACAATTACTGATTAATTATCAACCATCGGAAAACCAAAAACGATTGATTCGTATTTTACTTAAATTAATTAAATATGATCCACTAAAATTTTTTTTTTTTTTTACTATTATATAATTGATCATGATCGACTTGTTTAGCATATACAACAAAAGGAGTTAAAATCTTACTCATACCTTAGTGGAAGTGCAAAATAGTTATTAGAGAGTTTTTGCATACCGTACGTTAGTTACCGTAGGACGTCCGTTAGCTTTTTCTCCCTAGCGCGCATGCTCAGTTTCCAATGAGCATGCGCGCTAGGGAGAAAAAGCTAACGGACGTCCTACGGTAACTAACGTACGGTATGCAAAAACTCTCTATTGAGCATGAGGAATCCCTTGGTGTGTGTTGCAGTTATTGTCTTTATTAACCTAATGTTTTGTGGATAATATTTCATCTTACGTTGGATTCCTTATTGAAATAACCTTTGCAACCTGTAATAACCTGTTTTTCAATGCAACGAGAAATGGCTCCACTTTTCTCTTCAGAATAGGGATTCTTAACCATTTTTACTTCACAGTTCCCTTTAAAATTTATGGATCCCTTCTCAGAAAAATTTTATCAAAAAACATATGGATGCCAATAGTACAGGTCTTTATATTACGGGTTAGGTTTCTCGCTCTGTGGTCATTTTTTGCGCACTTTGGACTTATTAGACCGGGACCTACAATTTAACGGGGATCCCGAGCCACTAACAAACATTCCGCCAAGATTTGAACCTGAAGCCTGTGATACCAAAGGCCAGAGCGCTAGTCAGTTGGCCATCATGCCTTTTATATTGAAAGAGAAGATTTAAGTGTGTTTTAATATCTGGAAAACATTCAATTTGCATATCATCTTTGACATACAACCAATTTTAAGTTAATTTTCCATTTTGATATGAACCAATCACATTTATTATTTCTATTGAGGTCACGATTTATTACCTACATTACAACTGAAAGAATCAAATAGATTCAATTTAAACTCACTGATATCATGAACCAAGGTCATGAATCTTGGGTTGAAAACTTATGTTTCAGTGAGTGTTGGGAAAGTTCCATTATGGTGCAACAATGGCATCTGTATAAATGTACCGTATTAATGGTGTAAGACCTCAGATCAAATGGCCAAAGGGTTTTGGGGGAAAAAACTGATGGGCTTAAGAATTGTCACATTGATTAATGGTCGCTATATTACTTGACCTTATTTTCATTAAGGACAATCACCCTTCCATTTCCAAAATAATGTAGCATCGTGTGTATTTAGTGAACATTTGGAAGAGGCATTTATGTTTATCCTGCCAATCAAGATCTTCTCAATAATAGTTTTCTTATCTTAATTATGGTTTACTTACATACATTCTTTACCTATCATATACCATATCAAAATAAACAGCCTGAAGAAACGTTTATTCTTCTCGGTCGGAAAATCCAGACTCACTTTTTCATTTGGAGGCCCCCAAAAAGGGGCAACAATGGGAATGGGAAGGGTAGAAATCAATTCATCATTTTCAAGGACGATTTGCTATTTAAACCACCATTTGCCATCCTTTATGAAAGGGATTCTTGCAGTTTCAACACAGAAGAATTGTCTTGATGTATGAGCTGTCGTGCATTAATGGCTACTATTCTGTGGGAGATAACACTGGATATATTTTTTGTTGTTGAAGAATGTGCAATTAAAATCAGCATGAATAATGAAGAGATTTAAAAAACACCTTACCTGAATTTTTTCTGATCATTTATGTATGAAAATTGTACATAAATATTTAATACAATGGAATAATCTTAAAGAAATTTTTTAATGTTAATCAGAATGCTGAACATATTTGCATATTTGAAGCAATCTTTTAAAAAAACATACTAAAAAGATAACAGATAAAAAAATTAAACTTTTCTTTAAATAATAATAATAATGCAAACATGTAAGACAATAGTAACAAAGAACTTTATGGCAATATTTATTTCTAATTAGTTAAAAACAAAAATACCAAGATAGAGTAAAAATTAGATTTAATTGCTGTTTTAAAACATTATAAGTTAAGAAAACATGATATAACTTTGTAATAAGTATAGAAGAAGTTTATTAATAATAAAGTACCTCATAATTAGGTATAATATATTTCATGTAAATAAGTAGATTAATTATTGCATGTAAATTGATTTTCTAAATTTCCAAATATATTTATTTTTCCCAATAATAAAAAACACTAAATTTTAAATGCATAAATAAATCGTAGAATATTTATTTCATCAATTATTTTTCATCACCTTTCATTTCCTCGTGATAATTTTCTTTCATCAATTATTTTTCATTACAATTCATTTCCTCATGATAGTTTCATTTCATCAATTATTTTTCATTACGATTCATTTCCTCATGATAGTTTCATTTCATCAATTATTTTTCATTACGATTCATTTCATCAAATGAAACTATAATGATGAAATGAGTGAGACGTAAGTTAAGTAATGATATGTAATGATTCGTAATGAAATATCATAAATGAATTGGAATGAAAAGTTGCGATTCATTTATGATATTTCATTTCATTAATTAATTGTTTTTCATTACGATTCCTTTCATCAATTGTTTTACACAATAAATTATTTTTACAAAAATATCAACGAAATAATATATTGAAAACTTTTTTGGTGTATATATTATTTTTTTTTCCTATATTTTATACTTATATGCTTCTTTAAAAGGAACTGGCATACAATCATAGCATTTGAATAATAGGTATATTTTAGAAACAATAATACAATTTATGAAATAATAAATTTATTTCTTAGATTAAAATTATATATTTTTTTTGCTAATTAACATTGTAGTAAACGTAATACTTATGCATATAATTTTTCCTCTAGTTTAATGATAAATTATTGCAATGTAATTAAAAAAAATTGCATTGTTGAATGCGAGCAATCAATTCTATTTTGACCTGTAGATATTTAAATTTTATTCTTAATTTACCACATCGAGTTCAAGGTCTTTCTATGTATTCTTTGAAAGTGAATTGTCTCGTAAAAATCAAATTTAAATTGAATTGCCCATAGAAAAGATTTAATTTTATATGCTGCAAATATAGTGTTTCATATCGGGTAATAATTTCTTAACAACACTTGAAAGGGATTTCGGTTGACAGATAAGCAATTTTCGTTTCGAAATACCTTCACAAATACACTATCATAAAAGAGGAGTTTATTGCTGTGTAGTTAGGCTTAATTACGTATTTATTCTAAGGCGAAAACGTAAAAAAAAAAATATCTCCACACGAAGTCCTAATTCATTGTTAAAGGAGCAACTGTTTTGATAGCATGATTTGCCATGAACTTTCAAAAATGAATAGACATAATGCACAGTTTTGTCGACCAATTATTGTTTTATGTGTCGTCGGTTATTATAGTAGAATATAAACTTTATATGCAACAATAGTAATCAGAAACATCCTGTGAAGAGATAATTATAACCATAGTGTTATAAACAATTGCGTGAGTTAAGTTATTTATTCTTGAATGTAGACATTCTTTTGAAATTATAATGTCGCAATATCTTTGGTGTAGTATGCAGTCTAAAAATGCATTGCCTCTCTATCACATAATTCATTCTTAACAATTTTAGGAAATACTGAATTAAGTACTAGCAAGTAAATTTCATTTCGAAAAAGAATCACACATTGTGACATCTTCTAAATCACATTGATACACAGATAAGCTATGTTTGATTCGGTACTTGAGTCTCTAAAAAAATTCCTTATTACGTAAATTTGTATAATATATGAAGCAAGAAAATAATAAAAATAATAAAGGTATGCTCCAAAAATTAAAGTCAAAATTGAAAATTTAATCGATTTTAGAAATATATTTATCAAGGCATTAAATAATTGGTTAAAAAATAATAAATGGTTCCACGTTCATCCGGGTAAGAATAGCCCCATTGTAGCCCATGCATATCTTAAAAGACGACTAAAATGTGTACCCAGTGCCAGAGGTATAACCGAGCGGGGTAAAGTCAGACTTCTCCCTTTGGGTGCCCCATGTTTTTACGCCACAAGACCAAGGACCAAAAGAAGCTGCATTTTTTTAATCCTTTATTATGACTCGTTTTAAGAATTTTAAAAATACTAAGCTTGACCAATTGCTGGATCTAACCAATCAATATCAGGTGCAAATAATCACAATTAACTAGGTAAAACTGAAGCCTACTTACAGCCTTTAATGACTGTAAGTAGGCTGTCTTCTAATGTCTACTTACAGTCTTAAAGACTATAAGTAGAGATTAGAAGCTTTATTCAGCACCTGGCTGAATGGTGGAAACATGGTGATAGAATGACGGTTAATATTGTTCAGCTTTTGGGGTTGCTTGAGGGCCCATCAAAATATTGTTTCAGTGGGTTCCGTCACATGAGGGTGTTTACGGCAAAGAGATTGCAGATGAGCTGGCCAAGGAGGGCAGCCTTAAGAGTTATACGGTAGGTCTCTACCTCTCTTTCTCGGGGCGTGCCTCTAGGGTCAAATTAGTTATCAACTCCTCTTGGACAAACAACATGAGTGGTATGATTGTAACCGCCCTGTTGCTGCTTTAATTGGGGGTGGTAGTAGATCCGAACCTTGTTAGGCTCCTCAGTGGTCATCTTCGTGCCCAATGTCAGGTGTCGGGCTTTAAGGTTTGCCTCCTTTGACCGAAATGTAGCTCGAATCAAGTAACTCTTGCCCAACTCTTGACTTGCATTGATTTCCAGAAGGGCCAGCTTTATTCAAGTCCTAGAGCAGTTTTTAATTGTTAGAGAACACACTTGTTCATAGATTTGGTCTAGTTGTTGCTGTCGACCAAGTGGGATAAGACACAGCAACAACAAACTTTGTACACAATGTGAAATCGAAATGTTTGGTTATAGCAGGATGATTTGTCTTTCATGAGTTACTATTTTGTTTACCCCAGACATGTTCCAAATTCAGGAAAACTAATTAATGAAAAGGTTAATATCTCTCTAAACAAATTTTTTACTACTTAACACTCGGAAAATGTATTCTATATGAATTTAAAATAAAAGGAGGAAAAGGCGTTAAATATGTTTAATGATACAAAAGTAGATTAAAATTCGAATAAATCATAAAACCCTATGATTAGGCCTATATACAATATCAAATAAATGTTGCTTGTCTTAGACATCTGAAAACTTGCTTTTGTTGCACAGAAATTTCCCTAGTTAAAAAAGTTAAAAGGACTTTCTACGATTCTCAATTTTCGAATATTCTTGCATTAAATTCGTGTTGAGCGAATTCTTGTACAGCAAAAATTTTAGCAATTTTAGAAAAATTATCATATCTATATAAACTAATAGTTTGAGGAAAATATAATACTATGGTACTGTGATTATATTTTGATTTCATGTTAATGAAGTTTCATTATTAATTTTCCTTTATATTTCCAAACATAAAACAATAAAAACTTTTTCACTTTTATAAATTCAACAATATAGCTTAAAAATACTAATGAATTGATCTATTTTATATAAGGTGTCCGTTCCTCAGACATCAAAGTCTTGCAGTTATTATGAATAATATTCCCAATATATAATTACTATTAAATTAATTACATACAAATAAGTGTGTCTGAGGGACCTGATGGCTGAGTGATTAGCGGTAGATGCCACAGGTTTCGGGTTCGAGTTCTGACTGTGCTATGGATGTTTGTAATGGTTCGAAATTCATTTTAAACTGTAGGTGCTGGTTAAATATGACAGTAGAACATTGAGTGTTCAGCTGACAACCCTATCCCTTGAAAAGAAAACATCACCTGTTTCGGAATTTGCCAGTTGGCAGGCGGCCATGATCCAACATTGGCAGTAGTGCCGGGAAGTTAGTAAGTTAGTTATTTGTTCTAGATATTTTGTGGTGCAAAAAGGATAATCCAGGAGTAAAATGTAGTTGTTTACCTTACAAGCTGGGAAAAAATTGCTGTTGGTACTACTATTTTTTAAACATTTGTGGACAGGCTAATTAGGCCGGGATCTACAGTTTAAAGTGGATTAAGAATCACTAACAAACATCGAAGGCACTTCCAGGTTTCGAACATGAAGTTTATGGTACCATTGGCCAGAGCCTTCAGACCATGTCGAATGGTCATCTGGCCGCTAAAGAACTGTGTGTGTCTGAAGTTTGGTGGTCTTTGGAAAATAATTAATTTTGGAAAAAACATGGAATATTAATTAGACTGTCTTTCTAAATTATCCTTATAATTTTGTGTAAACATAAATTCATTATTGTAAAGTCTTTAGTGCATATCAATATAAAAACAGTTATTGTCATCTAACTCTTTATTTGTACCAAACAGAAGTGCCAGATAATGAAAAATTAATTACAAACACTTGCCATTTTTCTCAATGCAATATCAATTTATGTCATATTTTGATTATGTTCTTTTCAAAACAGTTTACTTACAAGCAGCATTTGCCAATAACATTTTTCAACCTACCTTCTCTCCAAGAACCAGATCGATTTAAAACTTATTTTTCACTACCTCAGCAAAATAAAACAAAAGAAAAAGAAAACGCCAATTGTAACGCCACTTGTCTGACACGAAGTTAGCATTCGATTACATTTACTCTTTCACATTCCAGCGTATCCGTTCATCAATACCAGCTGCAGACACTATGTCCAATAACTGACATGCTACCTGCAATGACTATTATTAATATTTCGCTCACGGAATTACGCTGCCTTAGTTTCAATAAATATGACAAGCGTGAAGTACCCTTTCGTTGTAATTGGCTGAGTTCGGTGCACCTTTTAAAAGCGTGGCACTCCCACATCATAATGTCGCATACAAAACGGTGGAAGTTATCCAAGGGTGGAGAAGATAACTTCTTTAAGAGAGGGCAGGGCGGCCTGTCAATCACCATAAGAAAAACATTCCATCCACCGTCTCAACCTGATTCTTTGGCAAAAATATCGGAAAAGAATAACGATTAAAAATCGAGCAATTCCGCGTCCGTTCCCAGAGTTGCCATTTAAATTGGGCCTTTTGATTGAGGCAGAGAAAGACGTAACTTGTAATTTTCGTTTATTTTAAGATTTTATTGTTGAGATCATCAGTTTTTTGAGGAAGATGCTGCTTGCTTAGAATTTAAAAGGAAAAAAATGGCTTTTCAAACGTGCTGTGGTGCAACCTGATTTGGGAAAGATTGCCACTTGGTGTACAATTAAATCCTACCCTGCAGGGAATTTAGGCTTTGTTAATACTTACACACCCAAAGTTGTGAAAAGTCGAAAGTGTTTCTAATAATATTCTTTTTCTCGCATAAATTTGTAAGAAAGTCATTAATAATTGTTTTATTTTTAATAGCTGTTAAGTATGTTATGTATTTATCCATCATAATGCATCAAGTTGTAGTAACTGTAAAAAATGCTCGTGTAAAAATTTCGATTTTAAATGTAAAGCTATATATTATAACCTTTTAAACGAGTGATGAATGCTTTAATGAATAAATGTAATAGATTATTTTGATGTTTTTATGCATAGAGGGCATTTAGATAAACAGATATGAAGACAAAGAAAAATGTCTAAATCGCTATAAATTGTTTTTATACTAAATCAATAATCACGGAAAAAGATTTACTCTATTTACAATATTCGAAGTTTAACATATTATCAAAGATACGATTAGAATTTGCTCTGTTAAAATTTTTTCAAAAGTATGCATTTATTTAAAGATTGTTTTGTTACATTTATTTGGTTATATTTAGAAAATTTTATTGAAAATATTAAAATATTTTGTAAAACATTGAATGAATAAAAGTTCATATACGACTGTTATGAAAGCATAAATACGCCCAGTTGAAGCGTACAAATAGAAGTACTTATTCAGAATTTAATATCAGAATTTCTAATTAAATTCTCAATATTGCAATAAGAAATTTTTTTGTTGAGTGCTAAAATGTTGTAAAGTTTTTACTCTTAATAATGTAACAAATGGCAGTCCAATTGTTATATAGTACCTCTCTCACTAATTTCCACGAGACCTTTATTCAGAGTTAAACCCTTGAAAATTGTAAATTGTAATAACAAAAGCTAATTGCAGTGAAGATTGTTTTTCTTGAATAATTAACATTTCTATTTTTTTTCCAAAATCTCCTTATTGGTAGAATTGGAACACAACGACTATTTACATAAGTTGCGTGGGTGTAGTTTTCATATTCACCCAATATTAATCTTGGTATCTGATCAGGTGAACTATGATTTTCTAGATAAATAATATCTTTGACCTAACCAACGCTGCGTTTAATAATTCTTTTCCAACCCGAAAATTAGAATGTAAGGAAACATTAGATCCATTTGATAAAATTAAAAAGGCTCATGTTCACCCGTTAATTCTGCAGTTACCAATTTTGTTCTTGAACAGTTATTTCAAAATGGAACTACTTATTCTTAAGTGAAGTATCCAGAAAATCATGTTATAAGATATAAACTACTTATATGATAATTTAAGAACATATTATGGAGTATAAAACATATTAGGAGATAAAATAATTAATTTTTATCGGATTATCTTATTATCTAGATAAACTTATTATCTAGCATATCGAAAACTTATTATGGAATATCCTATAAAACTTTATGTGGAGTATCTCAGAAAAACCTTATGTGGAGTATCTCAGAAAAACCTTATGTGGAGTATCTCAGAAAAACCTTATGTGGAGTATCTCAGAAAAACCTTATGTGGAGTATCTCAGAGAAATCTTATGTGGAACATCTTAGAGAAATCTTATGTGGAACTTCTTAGAGAAATCTTATGTGGAACATCTTAGAAAAACCTTATGTGGAACATCTTAGAAAAACCTTATGTGGAACATCTTAGAAAAACCTTATGTGGAGTATCTTAGAGAAAACCTTATGTGGAGTATCTTAGAAAAACCTTATGTGGAGTATCTTAGAGAAACCTGGAGTATCTTGTGAAGTATCTTAGAGAAACCTTATGTGGAGTATCTTAGAGAAACCTTATGTGGAGTATCTTAGAAAAAAAATCTTAGAAAAACCTTATGTGTAGTATCTTAGAGAAACCTTATGTGGAGTATCTTAGAGAAACCTTATGTGGAGTATCTTAGAGAAACCTTATGTGGAGTATCTTAGAGAAAACCTTATGTGGAGTATCTTAGAAAAACCTTATGTGAAAAACCTTATGTGGAGTATCTTAGAAAAACCTTATGTGGAGTATCTTAGAAAAACCTTATGTGGAGTATCTTAGAAAAACCTTATGTGGAGTATCTTAGAAAAACCTTATGTGGAGTATCTTAGAAAAAACCTTCTGTGGAGTATCTTAGAAAAACCTTATGTGGAGTATCTTAGAAAAACCTTATGTGGAGTATCTTAGAAAAACCTTATGTGGAGTATCTTAGAAAAACCTTATGTGGAGTATCTTAGAGAAACCTTATGTGGAGTATCTTAGAAAAACTTCTTATATAACTACATATCCTATATAACCATGACCAATTTCCTTCTTATGCTGAATAAAAACTTAATATGACTTCCAACAAAACCAATAGATTAAAATAAACCTCAATACTATTGTATTATCAATTACCATTTTTCATATCAAGTATAAACTTTTTCATGTTATAAAAATATGAACTACTCATAAGATGCTCGATAAGAACTTATTATAGAGTTAAAAAATATACTGAGATAAAATAATTATTATTATCTTATTATCGAGATAAACTTATTATTTAGTACATCGAAAACTTGTTATGTAGTATCTCATAAAATCTATGTGAAGTACTTTATAAAACCTATATGAAATACTTTATAAAAACCTATATGAAATACTTTATAAAAACCTATATGAAGTACCTTATAACCCTATGTGAAGTACCTTATAAAACCTAACTTCTTAGATAACCACGTCCATTTTCCTTCTTATACTCATAATAAATTATTATTCCTCATAACTTTATTTTTATACATCAACAAAACCAATAGATCGAACGAAACCTCAATACTATTGTACTATCAATTACCATTTCACATATCAAGTATAAAATTAATGAGAAATAAATAATCAATCTAATGGAAAAAAAATTATTATTAAATAACCTCTATGCTAATATTTATGCAAGTTTAATTTTGTTTTGGTATACCAACAATTTGAAATATGCAACAGGGTGAAAAGCTTTTTATCCTTGCGGCAGTATACTACAGGTTCATCAAACCTGACGCCAATACGCCCAAATCTGATGGAAATTTGATCCCGCATTATTAATACTGAGCTCCACCTTTTAATTATTAGATTTACAGCTCTCACAAAATCTCTCGTGTTGCTGTCAGATTTAATTTTCGGAAGCTTGCAACGTTATTGATGAAAATAAAGTTTCGGTGTTGCGTTACGGAAGTGTTCTTTAAAGGTGTCACAATTTTTTTTCTTTCTTTATCAGCAAGAGTGTTTACTAAGTTAATTAATTAAAAAAGGTGTTTCAAGAATCATAATTGCAAATTAACAGGTGTTTGTTGGTAAAGAGTGTATTCATTAGTAACTGATACTTGAAATTTAAGAACTTCTTTGCCCATAGTGTTCATGTAAATAGAGAATAAAATACATGGTTTTTTTTTTATAAATTTGATATGAGGAACAGGGTGCTCTAGGTGCAGATATTTTAAATTTTTCTTCTGTTTTTTTTTCTTCTAGTTTGTTCCAAATTAAAGAGTTTAACATTCTAACATTCATTTGACACAAAATATATAATATTAATAAATGGTAATTTGTAGAAAGAAAGCCAGCTTATTACTTTATTTTTGAAAAACTACAACTGTATTGCATTGTAAAATTATTCTTTCGGTTTTTAATTTAGTATTAATTGAACTCCTAGTGCACCACAAAAATACAACACGAGGCTTTATGGCTAAAATCATAATTGCAAATTAACAGGTGCTAGTTGATAAAGAGTGTATTCATTAGCAACTGATACTTGAAATTTAAGAAGTTCTTTGCCCATATTGCTCATGTAACGAGAGTATAAAATACATGTTTTTTTTATATGAAATTAGATATCAAAAACAGGGTGCGTTTTAAGCTCAAATATTTTAATTTTTAATTCTGTTTTCTTTTAATTCTAGTTTGTTCTGAGTTAAAGAGTTTACCATCCTAAATAAATAGATTTCTTTTTTCTAATATTATGAAAGAATTTAAAGCCTAATGTAGTGTTAAATAAACGGTAATTTGTAGAAGGAAATTCGGCTTATTATTTTATTTTTGAAATACTCTAATTGTATTGCATTGCACATATTGCTCATGTAAATAGAGTATAAAATACATGTTTTTATATGAATTACATATGAGAAACAGGATGCGTCTTATGTGCAGATATTTTAAATTTTTATACTGCTTTTAATTCTAATTTGTTTTGAGTTAAAGAGTTTAACATTCTGAATAACATGATTTCTTTTTTCTAATTTTATGAAAGAATTTAACGCATAATGTCATGTTCAATAAATAGTAATTTGTAGAAGGAAAGCCAACTTATTACTTCATTTTTGAAATATTGCAACTGCATTACATGTGTCAGGCGTCACCAGTTTTTTCTTTATCAGCAAGAGTATTTACTAAGTTAATTAATTAAAAAAGGTGTTTCTGAAATCATAATTGCAAATTAACAGATGTTTGTTGGTAAAGAGTGTATTCATTAGCAATTGACATTTGAAATTGTAGAACTTCTTTGCCCATAGTGTTCATGTAAATAGAATATGAAATACATATTTTTTATATGAAATTATATGTCAGAAACAGGGTGCTCTAGGGGCAGATATTTTTAATTTTTATTCCTTTTTTTAATTCTAGTTTGTTCCGAATTAAAAAATTTGACATTTTGAATAAAGCGATAAGGAAAGCCTACTTATTACTTTATATTTGAATAAAATGTAATTGTATTGCATTGTAAAATTATTCTTTCTGTTTCTATTTAAGCATTAATTGAATTCCTCGCACATCACTAAAGTAAAACACGAGGCTTTATGGCTAAAATCATAATTGCAAATGAACAGGTGTTAGTTGGCGATGTATTCATTAGCAATTGATACTTGAAATTTAAGAACTTCTTTGCCCATAGTGCTCATGTGAATAGAGCATAAAATACATGTTTTTTATATGAATTGGATATGAGAAACGGGTTGCTCTAGGTGCAGATATTTTGAATTTTTATTCTGTGTTTTTAATTCTAGTTTGTTCTGAGTTAAAGAGTTTAACATTTTGAATAAAGCGATTTCTTTGCTACTTTTATGAAAGAATTTACTGCCAGTAAGCCCACCACGTGGCTGTTGCGCCACTGATGATGATGAAGACGATTTATTTGTTTTGCTGTTCTAAACATTTTTTTAAATTGCCAACCGACAAAACTAATCTAACAAAATCATAATTTAAACTGCATTTCCTCAAATATCGGAACCATGTAGGTACTTTAAATAATTTAAAGCTTTAAAAAAAGTAGTACAAAGGAAGAATATACAAAATCTTCATACATAATTATTCATCATTTCCGAAGAATTTTTTTTAAAGAGACTATGCAACAATGCCTCTTCTCTCATGTACATATTCCATTATGAATCCATTGTGATCTTAACAAAAGGTGCCACATTGAAAGGCCTTTACTTCCGCCCACCTAGTGCCAAACCCAAGTGCTTCAGTTCAATTGATTTAAAGACGAAGGGAAGGTCTATTAATCTTGAAACGACCTTGCATCAAGGGAAGGGCGAAATACATCCTATAATACATATTCGAGCGTAATGCAAGGGGTATTGTTAAAACTCAAAAGATAAGCCTCTTGGCAAGCAAAAAATTCAAAGAAATGATTATAACTGTTTTAATTATTATAATCCTAAATGATGATCATAACTATTATAACTTGATCAATTTCTGTGATCTTAACAAAAGATACCACATTGAAAGACATTTACTTCTGCTCACCTAGTGCCAAACCCAAATGCTTCAGTTCAATTGATTTAAAGACTAAGTGAAGGTCTATTAATCTTGGAACGACCTTGCATTAAGGGAAGGGCGAAGTACATCCTGTAAGACACATACTAGAATAATGCAAAGGGTATTGTTAAAACTCAAAAGACAACTCACTTGACAAGCAAAAAATTCAAAGAAATGAAAAACGCCAAAGTGACGTTTACGAACAGCAATTCAAAACAACCATAAAATTGAGCTTGTTAATTACCATCTTAAAGAAAACGCTTGTGGCATAAATATTCAAGTTGCTATAGATATCCCATCGTGAAAACTTATTAGTAATAGTGAATACTCTAACCTGCAGGGAACAGGCAATAAATTTTCCACCATTTCCTTGCAAGGAGTGCTTTTTCCCGCTTCTGATTCCTCTTTAAGCTGTTTACGACTCGTGTTTGTTTCTGACAAATTGAAATCCCACTGCGCTGTAGGCTGTTTCTTATTAATAGCAAATGCGTCGTAAATAATATTATAAAGAGTGAAGTCTTTTCCAGTTAATAATTTTAGAAGTTTATGATTTGCTGACAGTGCGTCATAATGTGTTAATTTTCAGCTTTATTTGCTTATTATGGATGTAAACTCTAACCGTCGAGGATTCTTGCTGTTCAGTGTTGCAACTATTGCTTTTAAAATAGCAAATTTGCATGTTTCTTAAGTTGTTATTTCATTATTGCTGTTTAGAAGTATGTAATCATATGGAAATTTGCTGTAAGGAATGATTATATTGAACATTTATATCTATAATTGAAAAGGTATAGAATTAATTAAAATTAAAATCGGCTGTTTGAAGTATTTTTTATAAGGTTTTAGGAAATTATCGATAGATTATTACGTATATTATAAATTAAAAATATTTTTTTCAAAATATTAGACGATTATTTGGAAACAATGCAGTACAAGCCTATAATGTTGCATAAAATATTCATTCCTTTTCATTTCTTCTATTTAGGAATATAGATTAAAATTTTAAAATTAATTTTTTTAAAAACTTAATTGATTGCACGTTTTTTTATGGGAATTAAGTTGAAAATTTATCATATTTTAAACTTAATAATAACCCCATAAAAATGTGCAATCAATTAAGTTGAAAATTTATTTTATTTTAAATGTAATTGATTGCACATTTTTTTATGGGGATATTATTAAGAACAATAATAACTTTACAATTTATTTCCATTATTGTAATTAGTCAACCGATCTACTAAAGATTTCCTAATAATCTATTTATATTCTATATTTTTACAGGTATAAAAACAAAAATATATTTTTAATTGGCAATTTAAATTTAGTTTTCTTCTACAAATTCTCATGCATAGTGAAAGTATATTTATAGCTCAATTGTACTCTATAATAAATTTAAAAGTCTAAACCTCAACCGAACACACTAATTGTTTAGGTTATTTAATTTTAAACATTTTATTAAAACATCTTTAATAATGTAGTAAAACAATATACTAGTAATAAGGTTGCTCATTTTAAATCAGATAGTTTGAAAAAAGTTAAGAATTGGATCAGATGGCAAAGTGCTTGTTTACACTTAAGAAAGAAATCTTAAAATTATTTCTAAATAATCCTCATTTAGAGATCATTCAAAAGAATTCATTTGAATGATTACATTTAGATATTCATTCACCTCTAAATGAAGCAGAATACCTTCTTTTTAAGTGTTTCAATTTAATTTAAACGTACTTAATTCATTATTATATTGTATTAAATGATATGTATATTCGAAGTTTTAAATAAAATATTCAAAGACAAATAAAATAAGTAAGTGATTTAGGAATCTGCCCGTAGGCAGTCGGCCTTGGCCAACCAGGGCTCTGTTGCGCTAATGAAGAAGAAAAAGGAGTGTATTAGGAATTACAATTTACATTAAATGGCATTTAATTTTCACAATTCTTCCTTAATTATACTATTTCATTAAAAATAAATATATTGCGATTAGTCCTTATTGTATTTTTTCTTTATTAATCTTTTTATTACCATTTTACCAAGAAAATTAATGAAACTATAAAGTACGTTAAAATTAATTACATTACAATTAATTAAATTAAAATACAAATTAAACATTTTAATTACACTATAACCTATTTTTCTATGATATATCCCTTTTAATATTATAATTATGCTGGGGTTTACTTTTGATTAGACTGGTTTTCGACTTTTTTCCCTTATAATTTTTATTAGTTGTTAATTTCTCAATAGTTAATTTTTTCTTTTTGAATAATTATTTCGTGCATTGCACATTGCAAAGGGTAATTCTCACTTTTGCCACCAGATTACTTTTTACGCTTAGAAGAGTGATCGTGAATCCTTCAGAAGAACAGGACGGGGCATCTTTCACAATACCCCCTAAGATCCTGTTTGCGCAACAACACATTCCTCGGCGATTTTTTATCTTGCAAGAGTGTCTCATAAAGTGATTTTTATTTGTCATCTGTTGAGAAAGAACTTCTCTGTTTGACCAACTCCGAAGAATTTTAATCTAGTTTGTTTCGGCAACCCTATCGGTGAAGAAATTGAGCCTCTAATAAATGGAGTTTTATTTTTTACCCTTTAATCTTTACTTTACAAATGTATGGGAGATAAAAATAAATGATTAGTTTCCTCGTGAAAACGATACGAAATCCTTTTGCAACCAGTTATGTTTCGCTGGCTATAAATTATAAAAGATACGCAATGCCATACAGACATTTTGGAGAATTACAAAATATTTATTGTAGAAAACAATTATTCAACTAGAAAATCAAAAGTTCGAATGCCATTTTCCTTTCGATAAAAACAAAACTGAGGTAATTTTTGTCGAATTTTATGTCAGATATATTGTTCTGCTATTCACATCCCACATCAGTGAAGAAATTGAAGATAAGATAATCAGTCTATGGTTGTGAATAATGTAACCCGCGATTCAATTCATTCTGGAGCAACTTACTGGTTAGCGCTTAAGACTTCTGTACTGAAGGATTCAAGTTAGAAATTAAATAATTGAATCAAATCAAAATGTCTCTACACCGGATATAGTCACATTAAATTCGTGGGTTGGAGAGACGCTTTTTTTTTGGATTTGAGAAAGTGGATGAAAAATGCGAAACTTTTTCCTGAAAATGTTTATGATAAGCTGTAATGCAACACTTTCACGTTAATCTACTTTAATCATGCTAAATTTGCAAAGTAGTCAAAAAGTTTTGTTATAAAGGCCTTTTCTCTTATAAAAATAACAAAAAGATAACATTCCGATGATAAGATTATCAGTCTATGGATATGGATAACATAACCCACAATTCAATTTATTGGACCTGGAGTTGCGCATAAAACTAGAAGATTCAAATTAGAATTTAAATAATTATACCAAATCAAAATTTCTCGTTCATGCACCAGATATAGGCACATTAAATTTGTGGGGTGGAAAGACCCTTTTTTTTGGATTCGAGAAAGTGGATGAAAATTGCGAAACACAGTCCCTGAAAATGTTCATGATAACATAAATTTTCACGTTGACCTACCTTAACAGTGCTTCATTTATAAAGTAGTCAAAACACTTCATGTTATAAAGGCCCGTTTTGTGAAAAATAACGAAAAAATAAGATAATCAGTATAACATTCAAATTAAACTCCTTTTTCATTGGCGTTGCATGGTGGTGGCCAGGGCCGTCTGCCTATTGGTAGATTTCGAGACAGGAGACGTTTTCTTCTTACGGGGTAGGGTTGCCAACCCTATGCCCAACGTTCTACAATCATATTAGACTGGGACCTAAGGGTTTAAGATCAATCCGAATCACTGCAAACAATCATGAACCCGAAAACTGTGGCGCAGAGAGCTAGGCACTCGGCCATTAAGCTCCTCAAATTAACCTATCTTTCTTAAAATAAGTAGAAATATATAACGGATGGTAAAATGAAATTTAAGATAATTAATTTTTCTTAATTATTCCTTATTTATTTGCTAAATGTTCATCTTTACTTGCGTGCAGCGTTAGTTTAAAAGAATTTAGGTGTGTTAAATTGTTTCATTTTGTTTTTATTTGGAATTAAAATAAATAAATGAAATAATAAATAGTAATAGTATTAATATAATTAATATTTACAACTGCAAAGTAACGTAAATAAAATATTTATCACGTGTTCTCGAAAAGGACCTTGATCTCTTTCAAGGTCAATGACAGTCGGTGAGTCAAGGCAACTGCAAGGTGTGTAACACCCACGTGGTCACGCCTACCGATGACTATAATTACAATAAACATGACAAGCACGTGACCACTGATAATATTCCTGGGAACATCATCTGCTGATCGTACTCTCAGAGATAAAGTGATGCAAGTCAGTCTCCGTAGCATATGAGATCTTGAATTGGGAGTGTTCGTGTGTAATGAACTCTGAACAATTCATATTTGAACTATTACAATGCATTAATTTTTATTTTATTTCTATAATACTTCTGTAATATATTCAAGTGATTTCAATAATTTTATGACACCGAAATGTGCTAAAATTCCTTTCATTTTTTTTATTTTTCCATAATTTCTGTATGTTATTTTTGGTCAGTTTGTGAATTTTTTTGAATTCTATCCACAAAATATATTTACATAATGTTTGAAATTATCTAATAATCAGAATACTGGTACATAAAATACAAAAAGCATGCGTTCCTCAAAATATTTGATTAGAAAATGAATTTATCATATATGTGATTATTTTAATTACTCATTATTATATTTCTGATAAAAATATTTTCTGTTAACCCATAACAAATATGAAATGATAGAAATTCTTTAATATAACATATATTATCAAGATAATCAATCATATATTTCTTATAAAAGAATTCTTAATTTGAATAATCTATTGTTTACGTAGAAAAAGAATTTTTTAATTATTATTTTTCTAATTACACATATATTATAAGTACTTCGTTTAAAGTTCATCTAATTATATTAATTTGTTGTATCAACAATACATTTTTGTAAAGAAAAAAATACACTCAATAATTTCTTTGCTGCCTTGAATATTGTTTTAATTCATTTTTAACGAAATGATAATAATAATAATTATTATTATTACAGTTACATTGTTTGCTACTGTTTTATTCCTTTAACACGAAATAATAATAGTTATTTTTACAGTTACATTGTTTGTTGTTGTTTTAATTAATTTGTCACGAAATAATAATTATTATTACAGTTGCATTGCCTGTTATTGTTTTAATTCGTTTGTCACGAAATAGTAATTATTATTATAGTCATATTGTTTGTTATTGTTTTAATTCATTTGTTATGAAGTAATAGTTATTACAATTATATTGTTTGTTGTTGTTTTAATTCATTTGTCACTAAATAATAGTTATTGTTACAGGTACATTGTCTGTTATTGTTTTAATTCATTTGATATGAAATAACAATAATAATAATTATTATTATTAGAGTTATGTTGTTTGTTTTAGGGACTTGCACCATTTCTGTTGGAAAAAACACCTCCCCTGCCGGCCAATGCACTACATCGAAGATGGATTCGAAGTCCAACGGAAAAACCCACGATTTCATAACAATATGAACATGTGTGGTATGCTCGTTGGTCTGCTTACAAAATGAATGGCCACTCCGTGCCCTGTAACAAGATATTATCACCGGGCATCTTGGGCGTTCTGTGCGTTTCCGGGATTGGAAAGAGAAAACAAGCCACTTAGCCGTGGGCTTGGAAACATGAGTAACATCCTTTGCATCTTTTGCACAGGAACAGGTTTAATTTCCTCTGATTTCTCGGAACTTATCAGCTATAGAGAAATACAGCCCGCAGTTAAGCTATTATATGCTTTATGAGAAGCCTTTGTGCAGAAAATTTTGTTATGAAGGAGATGAATAATAAGCACGCGTTTCAGGTTGAGGAAAAAACATAAGCATCTTTTTGCTTCAATTTTCTATACAAGTTTGTCTACGCTGATACAAGGTTTGAAAACAAGAGTTATTTTGTGCTTTAAGTATTACAAGCAATGATACCCCCAATGATTAAAGAATTATTTATAAAATATTTTGGGTTTTTAAGATATAATCAAAAATATTTAAGCATATCAATCACTATACTCATGTATAGTATATACACGCATTTTTGTATTAAACCAAAATGTTGGAAAACCATACCTATAGAACAATTTTAACTTTAGTAAAAGGTTACAATATGCATCAAATATTAAAAATAAAAACCATATTTTCTTTTATTTTTTAATCAGTCTGGAATAAATGAAGGAGTTTGCCAAATATTATATTTAATCATTACACAGTAAAGCTAAATATAATCATTATTAAGCAAAGTTAAATATCTATACATTTCAGTGACAAATAATGAAAAAATTTTTACAAAAAATATCGTTGATTTTTTTAATATTTATTATAAATGTCCTAAGATTAGATTTAATAAAAACTATTTTCCTGAAATGTATGGAATAGATTACATGTTTTTTTTTCTTTTCTGCCTTGTCTTAACTTTGCATAAAAATTAAATTGATTATTAAATATTTGATAAATATTTTAGTTATTACTGTTTTTGAGATCTTATTGATCTTTTATGAAGAAAATTGTATAGAACGGTTTGGTAAGCTATCATATTACATTAATGAAGATGTATAAATTAAATTATTAAATAAATATAATTTATATATTTATTATATCTATCAATTACGATGATATTTCAATTCCCTAAGCTTTCAAACTTTAAAGTGGACATGAAAATAATCCTCATGGATGATGGGAGTTCCTGTCGGTTAGCCCCCCTGCATTTTAACAGTGCATCTAAAAAAGACAAACGTTCGTTCCTATTGCTTATACAGAGGCCATATATGACTACCTACCGAAGTGTTGGCAGCAAGTTTCAACCTTTGATTGCAAACACTGTGGACGAAAATAATGCATGAGTCGCGTTGAAGTATTGATTGAAATTGACCCAAATTGACATAGAAAATATAAAACTATCATAAAATCCAGAAAATACTGTGCAACTTTATTATTATTGAATAAGATCTGTGTAACAAAAATTAAATTTTAAATAATTATTAATAAAAATATCAAAAAGATAAACTCATTTAATTTCATCCATTTAACATACTTGAGAAATTCCCAATTAAAATACTTGATTAATTCATTATAATACTAAATGATTAATTCTCATTAGATGTACTTAATATGCCTTTTATGAAGAACAAAACACATGAAGCATTTTTCATGCTTGCATTCACGGACAAAATTGAGAAATTGAGGTTAAGAAACATCTTATAATTACTGCAAATAATCACTCCTGTTCCATTTTTCTTAGTCATATAAAAACGCATTTGTTACTATTCAAAAAAGAAGCACTTAATTCTGCATTCACGATATACACAAAATAATTACTTCCAACGACCTTCGAATCAAAACAAAGCGAATAAAAAGGGAAGAATCTTCAGCAAACAACATCTTCAAGTCAACGCACTCTTAGGGGACAAGGAGTGAGGAAGACCATGACACCTTTATGGCAATAAGGATTTCAGGGTAATGGGTACTTTTTGCAGGTGATGTCACAGCACAACCTGTTGCTTTCGAAACGACGACGATGCCTGGTTCCACTTAGCTGACAGAAGACGAACGGCTAATTGCCGTTTTTGTGGAAACAATATGACAAGGGGGATGTTATCGTATCATTTACCACAAGCTATGTCACCGCAGACTCTGGGCACTGGAAATGAATGAGTTTAAGTGCATGTGTGATAGGTTAAACTTATTAAACATCTAAAGCAATTAACTAATGGAATTATTTTTTGGTGAATTGTATTGGTAATCTTAGAACTTTTTAAAATTTAAACAAATTTCATTGTGCAATAATTGTGATGTGATGGTGTTAGATGCAGTTGAGTTTCATACGAGCTATGGAGGTTAAAGGTGAAGTTGAAATCGCTATCTTTTTCAAAATCATTATTCAAATAAATTATGAAAAATGGATTGAATTTGTGGGTCTCGAAATTATCATAAAAATTAGGTATTCTGCAATTTCATTTTCAGAGATGGATTTGTTATTTGAAAATAAGTATTGAAACCTGATTCCCATTCATCAAATATATTTTAAAAATAAATGACGTTTCGTAGGATATTATCTTTATTTAAATAATATAAATTTTTGAAGTATATGTGCAGTGTTCAAAAATATTCATTGTTACAAAGAAAATATCTCATTTACTTTTTTAAAATTGTAAAACAATTTTTAAGCACCTAACTGAAAAAACATCATGAAAATTAGGTATTTTGTAATTCCATTTTCAGAAATAGATTTGTTAGTTGAGATGATGTATTGAAACCTGATTCACATCATCAGATATATGTTTAAAATAAATATGAACTTTCGTAGGATATGATCTTCATTTAAATAAAATCGATTCAGATATATTCATTACTAAAGGAAAATATCTTTTCCCTAAATCTCATTTTCTTTTTAAAATTGTGAAACCCTTCTTAAGCACCTAGCTGAAAAACGATTAATGTAAATTTATTCATTTTATTGAAATGTTTGTTACAAAAAAATTGGCGCGTAAAACACGGATTTTTCAATTTGTAAAATTATACTAGCAAAGTCTATTCAAATTATAGAGAAATTCTTTAGATTTAGTATATTTAAATTATAAAAAAATCAAGTTTATTTTAAAATTGTGAATAAGTATTACGAGTCGAAACACGCTCAATTGTATTATTTAAGTTAATTAAATTTTTACAAAGCAATTTTTTTTATCAAAAACAAGCAAAATAACAGCGATATTCATAAAAAGGTTAAAAGATTGATTGCTGTAAATAAAAAAAGTCCTTTAGAATTTAATAAAATTATCTACATATTTTTATAATTAAACATTAATTTATATTATATATATATTAGTTCTCTAATTAAAAAAACTAAAAATAAACTTAATAATAAAGTAATCAAGAAGTTAAATAAATTAACTAAACTTAATAGAGTATATAAAAGGTCTTTAAAGCAGTCGTTCTCAAAGGGTGCGTTAGGGTGCACTGGCGCGTCCTAAAAGGTTTCCGAATGTGCTCTGTGGCATTTCAGAGATATTTGGCCAAATTTAAAAATAATTATAATTACTTTTTTCTTATCAGTTTTTCCATTCAATGATAAATAGATTTTAAGATTGCTTTCATTACAAACAACTAACTTTTCTGGGTTTTTTTTTTTTTTTTTATTTTATTTTTTTTTTTTTTTATTTATTTATTTTTTATTTTTTTTATTCACAAAAAAAAAAAAAAAAAAAAAAGTCGCCAAATAGCAATTCTGCGGCAACGAAGGTTTCCGAAAAACTAGAAGTGGTAACTGCCGAGGTTGGTCACTATAAGCGTCAGCATCTATATGATCGATTTTCAATGCTAAAAAATTTCCATTGTATGCTATGAGACTCTGTCGTCTGTAAGTACTAGTTAGGTGGAGTTGATCATTTGGATATACAACTGTGAGCGTTTGTAATGGATGCTTATTTGTGAAACATTTGTATATAGTGGGCATAGAATTATTTGAAGCAGATAACAATTTTTAAATGCACCCTGACTTCAAAAAGTTTGGGAGCATCTGCTTTAAACAAACGGTACACATAAAATTTGGTGATTGAATATTTTATTTTGCTGAAAATTGTAGAAAATTTCAGCTGCAGTCTAAATCAGAAATTCAGTTACCCCGTGGTGTATGAAATGATGTAATAAATTTTACTACATACTTTTATGCGTTATAAATAGAATGGACCCAGCATAAAAATATTGAAACTATTATCAGAAAAAATTCTTATGTAATTTGCGTAACTGGAATTTGTAAATTATCGTCACACGATAAAATCTTTTGCTTTACCAAACTATTTCATTTGTTGCTTTACCAAATTATTTCATTTTCGCTTAATTAAATAATAAAAAAAAAACATTACAATTTTTTAATCTAGAAATTTATCATAGTAAATATAAAACATATCTGAAATACTTATAAAATTCCCTAAAGGTTAATGTTTATTAAATAAACTATTTACTATCAAGCAACTATTTACAAGTATATGTCGATAAAAAGATTCTAAAAAAAGCAGCTAAGAAATTTTATTTTATTCTCGAATGATTTTTTTTTTTACTTTTCCCAGATAAAAAATTAAATTTATTTATAAAGCGAATAATATGAAATCAAAAATTATTTGAAAATAATCTGAAGTTGAGGAAAAAAATCAGAAAAATAATTTGATTTGTCAATTGATAGCTGGTCAATTGATTGGTCGAGTGGCTAGCGCTCTGGCGCTCGGTACTACAGGCTTCGGGTTCGAGTCCCGGCGGTGCCATGGGTGTTTGTAGTGGTTCGGAATCCACTTTAAGCCGTAGGTCCCGGTCTTATATTACTGTAAGAACGTCACGGAGCAAAAGTCAGACTTCTACCTACGGGTGCTCAATCACAACAGAAGCTGCCCCTTTCTCTCCATCCCTGAGAAGATTACTCATGGGATGTCCGTCCCGTACTGCAGGATATTGAGGATTAGTCACAACACAACAACAGAATATATTTATTCAAATAAAGTTGAATGTGAAATTATTAGGTATTCACAAAAGCCTTTGAAATGAAATTGAATAAAAATTATTCATAATAAATAGTTTGTTTTTAAATAACTTATTTTACTTCAAAATATTATGTAAAATGTTATGAGGGAATGCAGATAAATAAAATTGATGTAAAATAAGTCTTCTGCTTCGAGACAGGCATCCATTCAACCAAAAATACAACGTTCATTCACTAGCGAGTGAAGGTTAAAAAGACGCTAAACTTTGTTTATCTGTAATATGAATACGATATGTGGGAAACTATTTTCTGCATCTACATTTCTTTTGAGAAAACATTTCCCTCGAGAATTGAAAATAAATCTATTTTGGAAGCATACTGGATTTTTTATAAATTTAACAGATGCAAAATAGTTAAAATAGAGGTACCAAGAAATTCTTTGGAAACATTTGAAAGTTTGCGGGCTAAAGTTTAAAAAAATAAAATAATACTTTTAAGCTCGGAGAGTAAGCATCCTATTAGAACTTGAGAATTATTAGATCTTTTAAAACATTTTTTTTCTAAATAAAATTTACCATCAACAATTTTGATTTTAAACTACCCATTTTCGAATAATAAAGTGTTTTGATTCGGTAATTACTTGCAAATATTAAATTTGGTTATTATTTCTGAAATTATAGCATACAAAAGATACAGGTTTGGCGTTATTGAAAATAAAAATTCGTCTCAGAATCAAAACTAATTTTATACATACTTAATTTTTTTAGTGGTTTGGACTCCACTTTAAACCGTAGATCCCCGTCTAGTATGCTCACAGAGCGTCATGGGATAGTATTACTCGCGTCCGTAGCATTTCTTCAAGCTACACGTGTTCCTTGGGTAGTGCTAAATGAGTAACAGCGGTGCATGAAATATTTTATTCATAATAATTGAAGAAAGTTAACCAGGGAATTTAAAATTTGGATTTAAGTTGGAAATCTATATAGAGAGTGTCTGATTAAAAAACAACGTATTTATTTACATCATTTTAGGGGTAGTGTTAGTCTCATCCGTAGCATATATTCAAGCTACACGCGCCGTCTGAGTAGTGCTAAATGAGTAACGTTGGTGCAGCCCTTGCTCATGGCATAAAGATTAACTGTCTATGTATTGCATTAGAACACCAACATACTTAATTTTTTAGACTACCATTCCTACTTCCCTTGCAGATGCAAATGTCTTGGCAAAAACTAAACTTATGATTCTTTCTAAGATTAAAACTAAATACCAAATTACAGAACTAAATATCGACAGAAATGCAGCTACTACTCTCACAAGAGTAGTAGCTGAATTTCTGTCGATATTTAGTTGTGAGTATTCTGTCTGTATCTGTTCTGTATCTTGTGAGTATTCTGTCGATTACTCACAAGAACTAAGGACACACAAAAAAACAGCTACTATTCTCATAAGAACTAAGAAAAATGCATCACAAAAAAAAATGAAATTTCTGACAGTGTTTAAAATACAGCAAAGATATGACAACTGCCCTGATGTCGAGCTTACTCCTCATCCTGTCTTTCATTGGCCAGCTAATGTAACTGCCATACATTGTTTGGACCATGCCTCGGAAGAGAATTTATACTCCGAGCTGGCAATCAACAAACCCAATATTATACGCAAGCATCACGATATTTGTTTCCCTTGTAATCTTCAGGGAATACGACGACAACATCTGTTCAAATAATATATATTTTGAATAGACCATCGAAGGGGATAAGGAAATTATATTTTTTGGGCGAATTTTTATGGAAAATGATTTCGCATTTAAGTGTCATATGATAGAAAATTTGGACAATTCCTATATATGTATACATATGTTGTTAGAATCGCTAACTGGATTTTTTCAAAAGTATTCGAGTTCTTGTTGTTCTGATAACTGAGCATATTATTTTTTAAGTCACATATCTGTCAGAACTCATAACGTGGACTTGATTTATTGGACTACAAGCTATTTTACAAGAATGAATTGCTTCGGTATTGTAAAACCAAACTATTTTTTATAGAATATTGACAGAAGACTTATAGAACAATAAAGCATAAAATAAAACCTAATTCGTGACCCTTTCTTTTCTTTTTTCAGAAGAATTAAAAGATCTGTTTCGTCATCTATTGGTATCGTGTACAGTTAGCGTATAATAAGGAGCAAGTTCAAATATTCTTGATGTGTGCGAGTTTGTGTTGTAGTATTTGCTTCAAAAGAGAGAGGACTAGACAGAATTTGTGACTGACTTGATAATAGTCTTGCATCAGTAGTCAGGATGCCTGTTAAGAGTTAACCAGTTGTCTCCCATAAGCAGAACATTTACTTCTGAAAATTGTCTCTTAAAGAACCATTTACCATATTATTAACTCCCAAGTACATGCACTGCTGTAAAAGAGACCTCATTTTCTTTTGATGAAATTTCTAGAATTTCTCGTATTTGTCACATACGAGGGAGAAACCATAACAAAAAACAATGAGAGTTCCATTCTGGTGAGGCAGGAGGATTGACTACAGCGCATGAGCGCAAACCCATGAGCGCGTGAGAATGCTCCCATTAGCAAATTAAGAGATAGTTCAGATTTTTCTGAAATTAACTGAATAACTAATTTAATTAACTAATTATACATAACTAATTTAATTCTGAACCTGACCATGAAATAGAAACGGAACAGAAAGTAAATTTTAAAAATTCAGATTTGGGCAATGAAAAAAAAATTTTTATTATGGGAAATATGCAACAAAATGAGAAAAGAAATACGCCCCCCAAGTGTACCAATACGATTGCATCACACCTGGTGTCAAGATCATTTAAAGAGATCTTGGCAGTTTACTAGATAGCAAGAGCGACATAATTATTTTAAAGAATCATCTGGCGAATTAGTAAATAAAACATCTTTTAAGATGAACAAATGTTAAAAGAATGCCACTTGTGTACAAAAAACTGTAAGAAGATTCTAGATACGCCAGAAAAACAAAGTGTCCGAATAAATCTGCAATCCTTCGTCTATATAAAGTGTGGTTGAGAAAATCCGATAGAAAGACATTATATGCTTGAGAAAATGTAATAAATTTTTAGTTATACGCAAATAACTAAAAATGACTAAAAATCCCTTATAATCTACAAAAGTTGTTCTGCATAACATACTGATGTATAATTTTTCTATAACTGAAAAAATGTCAAAAATAACATAATTTGTGTGTATGACAGAAAATTAAATTGGAGTTTCGAATTTCTCATATTGAATAGTGAATGTTTGTGCTTCCTTTTCTGAAAATTTTAAAAAGACGTATAGACACTAAAACATTACATATTATAATATTATAGTAAAATTTAACCAAAAAATAGCATTTATTTTGAATTAAAAAATGATTAAACGTGTCGAAAAATAAGTATTCTTCGAAAAGAAAAAAACTACAGGCAAATTAAAATTATTATTTTCTATTATGAAGTTGCTATTTAAATGAAATACTTTTATTTAAAAAGAAAACATTCAAATAATAAAAGCAATTTATTTTTTTAACGAGTTTATATAATGAGGAGAAATTGGCATAAATATTAGGGTCAAATTGACCCCATGCATATATTAGTGTGATAAAAATGAGTGCATATGCTGAAAGGTTACTTTTTATTTTTAGTTGGCGATATATTCATAGATTTTGAAATTCTTGATGAACAAAAAAAATCGTAAATTTATGTAGCAAATATTGCTTCGCGTGCATAAAAATGAATTTCAGATCTTCAAAATTATCGCCACCATATTTACCATACATTTTGCAAACAACAACAAAAAAAATACTGGTTTGTTAAAAGCAACATTAAGATTCAATTTTTCCTTCTTATAATCTTTAAAACATTCAACCAAACACTATGGATGCTGTATCTAAAAACACTTTATTCTGTGGTTAAAAATATTAGAAATCGGAGTTGCTGGGAAGTAGCTATAAAACATACCACATGAAACGCAAAGAGATAAATTGTTCTTACTTGAGGAACTACTTAAATCGGTAAAACAAAATGGAAATAATAAACTATGTTGTTTATTGTCTCTAGGTGCACGCTTTACCGCAATATTTGAAATATTTGTGTGGGAAAATGATGAAATCGAAAGAATATTTTTTCAATGCCATTGCTATTGTCAAAATAAAGCATTAAAAGTCCGCCCAATGGAACGAAATTCCAACTGTTTCAAAAGGATGACGTAAGGAAAAATTCCTCGGTTCTCACCACAGTAGGATCTAAGCTCAAAAGCATAAATTTGTTATAATAGAATTCGCATTGATTCACATTATGCCAAACATTTAAAAAAATATTTAGTACAGCATATTTTGTTTGATATGAAAAAGCTTCTTTTAGTGATTAAATAATGACAGGCTTATTGCAGTAAAACTTTTATTTCTGTTAGAGGAATAAATATTCAGCTACTTCAAGTATTTGTTAAAACTTTGTGGCGATAGGTTAAAGAATATATTGTTTCTTATTTATTTATATTTTAATTTATTTATTTATTTATAACTAAACAAGTTTGACTTATATGTCATGTTACAAACTGTTTTGTACCTGACGAATTGGAATTAAAATTGTGCTAGTTAAGCTGTTAGAATTTCGTTTGTCGCTCTACTGTCATGTTTTGCGCACATTTTTAACTAATTAGTCCGGGACCTACGTGGACTCCGAACCACCAATAAACATCTATGCAACCCCATGATTTGAACCTGAAAAGCCTGTGGTACCAAAGACCAGAGCGCTAGCCAATTGGCCATCAGGCCGCTAAGCTGATAGAAAGTTTAAGCCATTTTACAGCTATTAAAAATCAAAATACTTTTTTTCCTAATGCAACTGGCAGATACAGTTATATTTATGCCATAAGCAAGGGCTGCACCGTTGTTACTCCTTTAGCACTACCACCTAGGGGACACGTGTAGCTTGAAGATGTGCTACGGACGCGAGTAACACTACCTCCACAATGCTCTACGATCCTATTATACCGGAAACTACGGTTTAAAGTGGATTCCGAACCACTATAAACAACCATGGCACCACCGGGACACGAACCCGAAACCGGTAGTCCGAGCGCCAGAGCATTAGCCACTCGGCCATCAGACCCCAAAAACTCCAAGATATAAAATGAAAACCTACTCGTATTGTTGTTCCACGTTAAGAATATGCTGCATTTATGGTTTTATACTTATGAGAAAAGTATATTAAGAATATATTTTAAGTAAGATTGCACATAGACATATAATGTATATCACCATAAAAGGTTTATATATGTAATTCTATTGATTTAATTATTATAAAAAAATTAAAGTAGATAAATGTAAAAAAATGGAATGTTTTTAATCAATTTTACTTTATTGGTGTCTAGATTGATAATTTATTTTTCACATTAAGCCAAATAACTTTTTTTTATAAATCCATCTGATAACATCGTGTTTAAACAATACTTCAGAAAAGCTTTTAGATTTGAACATATAATCCGAAGGTAAGGTATATATAATATTTGACCTTTTTTATTCTCTCCCTAACGTACGTTGGTATCATATACGTAAAATTATGTGAATATTTAAGCATCGAATTACATTGAGTTTTTGTATGATCTCTCTATTTTAAAGAATTGAAATAATTTCTTATCGTTTTCATACCTTACAAATGAAAAATCAAGAACATATTCCACTTTGAAAAATAAATTTTTTTTTCTGTTAAAAGTATTAATTACGTGCCTTACATAATATGTGATAAATATTAATGCAATTACTATACTTGTTTGCACTAAAATTTTTAATGTTTTTTGTTTTTGTTTTAAAAATTAAAATTCTTAAAATTCATTAAAAATAATTAATCAAAAATTTATTGTAGTTTTAAGAAATTATTAAAATTACAGCGAATTAATTAAAAATTCTAAAATTCATAAAAAATTATACTTCATTAAAAATTCTAAAATTCATAAAAAATTATAATTCATTAAAAATTCTAAAATTCATAAAAAATTATAATTCATTAAAAATTCTAAAATTCATAAAAATTATAATTCATTAAAAATTCTACAAAATTCATAAAAATTATAATTCATTAAAAATTCTAAAATTCATAAAAAATTATAATTCATTAAAAATTCTAAAATTCAAAAAAATTATTCTTCATTAAAAATTCTAAAATTCAAAAAAAATTATTCTTCATTAAAAATTCTAAAATTCATAAAAAATTATAATTCATTAAAAATTCTAAAATTTAAAAAAAATTATAATTCATTAAAAATTCTAAAATTTAAAAAAAATTATAATTCATTAAAAATTCTAAAATTAAAAAAAAATTATAATTCATTAAAAATTCTAAAATTTAAAAAAAATTATAATTCATTAAAAATTCTAAAATTTAAAAAAAATTATAATTCATTAAAAATTCTAAAATTTAAAAAAAATTATAATTCATTAAAAATTCTAAAATTTAAAAAAAATTATAATTCATTAAAAATTCTAAAATTCAAAAAAATTATAATTCATTAAAAATTCTATAATTTATTAAAAATTCTAAAATTTATTAAAAATTCTAAAATTTATTAAAAATTCTAAAATTTATTAAAAATTCTAAAATTTATTAAAAATTCTAAAATTTATTAAAAATTCTAAAATTTATTAAAAATTCTAAAATTTATTAAAAATTCTAAAATTTATTAAAAATTCTAAAATTTATTAAAAATTCTAAAATTTATTAAAAATTCTAAAATTTATTAAAAATTCTAAAATTTATTAAAAATTCTAAAATTTATTAAAAATTCTAAAATTCATACAAAATTCTAAAATTCATAAAAAATTCTAAAATTCATACAAAATTCTAAAATTCATAAAAAATTCTAAAATTCATAAAAAATTCTAAAATTCATTAAAAATTCTAAAATTCATAAAAAATTCTAAAATTCATTAAAAATTCTAAAATTTATTAAAAATTCTAAAATTTATTAAAAAATTCTAAAATTTATTAAAAATTCTAAAATTTATTAAAAATTCTAAAATTTATTAAAAATTCTAAAATTTATTAAAAATTCTAAAATTTATTAAAAATTCTAAAATTTATTAAAAATTCTAAAATTTATTAAAAATTCTAAAATTTATTAAAAATTCTAAAATTTATTAAAAATTCTAAAATTTATTAAAAATTCTAAAATTTATTAAAAATTCTAAAATTTATTAAAAATTCTAAAATTTATTAAAAATTCTAAAATTTAAAAATTCTAAAATTTATTAAAAATTCTAAAATTTATTAAAAATTCTAAAATTTATTAAAAATTCTAAAATTTATTAAAAATTCTAAAATTTATTAAAAATTCTAAAATTAATTAAAAATTCTAAAATTAATTAAAAATTATAAAATTTATTAAAAATTCTAAAATTTAAAAATTCTAAAATTTATTAAAAATTCTAAAATTTATTAAAAATTCTAAAATTTATTAAAAATTCTAAAATTTATTAAAAATTCTAAAATTTATTAAAAAAAAATTATTAAAAATTTAAAATTAAAAATTTAAAAAATTCATTAAAAATTCTAAAATTCATTAAAAATTCTAAAATTCATTAAAAATTCTAAAATTCATTAAAAATTCTAAAATTCATTAAAAATTCTAAAATTCATTAAAAATTATAATTAATAAAAATTCTTAATTTTAAAAATAAAAATAATAAATTCTTTTTTCTTTCAGTTGATACAATCCTTTTAAGTATTATGAATTAAAATTGCTTGCGACGTTATAAAAAAAAATTAAAAATCAATCATGGCTGAATACTAAATGAAAAAGTCGAATATATTTCAGCATTTGTACAAAAAGAAAAGTAAATACTCAAATAATATAAAAATATTTCATTTAAAATTTTCCGATGTAATTCTAAAATGGAGGCAGTAAAATATAAAAAAACTTACCTTTGAGATGAGGAAGAATATCAGCAAAGATTACAACATTCGAATTCATGAATATTTAAGATAAAAGTTAATATTAAACAATCCAACTGCAGTTGTTGATTTCATATAATTTCTGCCATAATTATCTGTCATATCTGTGAAAAGTTTCAGTCTGATATCCATCTGAAGTTTATCATAGAAGAAGAATTACAATAATTAAAAACCAAGATTAAATAAACAAAGACGCTAAATGTAAATATTGAATCAAAAAGTTAATCAAATCAATAATAAATGAATACTATTCATTTTTTTGTTTCCGTTCTTAATATAATTTATGTCCTATGTTATTTATTCCATTCTTACTTATTCGAAGGGTAGCGTATTTAATTTTTTCAACTTCGCTTGACTTTGAAATTATGCTGCTTTATCTCAATTTATCCAACAATTTTAAAAATATAATCGTTTGCTTTTTAAATCAACAAATAAAAAAAAGCTAATTCCATTCTAAATTTTTTTTGTTTTTTTTTTTTTTGTAAATAACTTAACTGGTACATTTTTTTCCTTTCCTAAGAACTTATTAAAAGCATTTTTAAAACATACAATTACTGAAAAAAGCATTTTTTAACTCTTAGAAAGAAAGAAAAATTATATTAAGATGAAAATGACACACTGATGGCATGATGGTAGCCAACCGGCATTAAAACTTCTTTTTTATATTTTCTATCATGTCTGATCGGGAAATGGAATCGGACCTGCTCAAATGTTGTATGTAAATTTTCTTTTTTAGAATTTTTATATAAAATATGAATAATAAATCATTTTCATGCATTTGTCCGCATCTTTATCGATAAGAAATTGGAATTTGAAATGTTAAATTAAATCGGAAAATATTAAAAATTGAATTATTTTCAAATTTCATTCGAATAATTATGTTCAATAATAATATCAGACAAGGATTTTAAAACTTGTTGCCAATTTTTGAGCCATAATTTTTAAACATATTTTAAAAGCAATTTTTGTAAGTAATATTGATATTAACACTAAAGATTTTCAATTCAATTTTGATTAGTTACATTTTGTTTAATTGCTTCAATATCTATTTTTTCATCATTATTTTTCTACATTTTTCAAATAATGTTTTTCTTTCATAGTTTTCTTTTTCATTAAAATTATTTTTATGTCGTTAAGTTCACCCACTCTTTATAATTTTATTTGTATCAATCAGACATTAGAATATAATGCCATTTTTACATTCAAGAAAATCACTGTATTATTATTGATAAAATTTAACTAGTCTAAACATTCTTCACAATATTTACTAATATCAGTATAATCTTAATAAAATATTGCTTTGCAACATAATGAATGATAATAATAAGATAATCTTTGATAACATAGTGAATAATAATAATAATTAGATACTTATTGATAATGGAGTGAATAATAATAAAATACTTATTGACAAACAAGACATTACAAATTTTATTATGGATAACATCCAGCTAGTCTCACTAAAATCAAATTCCATTTTAAGAATATGCATACATTTTATAGACTTCGCTTGATATAAATTATAGCTTAAATATGTGTATATATTCTATGTTAAAAAAAATGTTTTTAAAATTACGTACGTATTTTAATTTTCATAAATACTTATTTTCTAAAAAAATTATACAATTATCATATTAGAATTTAATTCAGTTAGATGATTTTGTAATACTTCCGAAACAAAATTTAAAATGACATTTATGTTTAATTTCTCAATGAAGTGTATTAATTTATTATTTTCAGCAATATATTCCTTTTATGTATGAATCCACACATTTTTAAAAAGGAAAACAATGCCACTAATGAGACAAAATTTTGCTATTTGGAATGCCTTAAAAAAAGAATAAACGAAGAGAACAAGGAAAAGATAAAAAGTGAATATAATGCAGTAGAACTAATTGCGACCGAGATCAAACTGCGAGTCAAGGTCGACATTTCCCAAGATCAACACTCCAAGGGTGGAGAGTGGTGGACAAACCCAAAATTAGTGTGGAACAACTTTCTCCAAAAAAATTTGCTTTTTCAGCCTTGACGATTTTGCCGGGTGCGGTTTTTGAGAGGTAAAAAAGTGAAAGCCAATGAATGATGCATCAGCAGAGTAGCAAAAAGCACAAAAACATTTTTGAGAAACGACAATGGAGAACACGAAAGGTTACTGTGGAAATAGAATTGTAGGTCAAAAACGACAGATCTTTTGTTCCGATTTGGATCTCATTTTGAGTGGAAAAAGCGATGTTTATCTGAAGGCAAAATCGAGTGAGTAGGAGCAATGAAGCAATGTTTGATTAATTCTACACTCTCTCTCTCACTCTTTCTTTCTTTTGTGGTCTAGATTCCTCTCGTGAACTGCTGTCACCTTGAAATTGACAAATTTACTCACGAAAGAATGGAGAGTTCGAACTGTGTAGGTGTGTTTGAAATTTTTTAAAAAACTATTAATTTCGAAAGGTGATTTTTCAAATGAGAGCAAAGTGTAAGAAATCTTTTTTTTCCAACGCATGTTGCCCATGAACCATTAAATTTTTAAACTATTTTACAATGGGTAATCCCAACTCAAGTTGGTAACATTTTTCTTAGAAGAGCAATATTTTGCGGATAGACCTTCAAGGATATCTGCTCTGCAATTTTACTAGAGAGAAACCTGATCTACATTTAATTTTATATTTTAAATACATATCCGAAAACTCTCTGGACAAATTGTATAGTACGTATTTAAGAATCTATTATAGTTTATATAGTTTAAAAAATATAGTTATATATATAGTTTAAAAAAGACAATGATGTTACATAACAATGTGAAACTGTATCGATATATTTAGTTGCTTATTAAAAATTTGCATTTAATTTGTAAGTCTTAAAAATTACAAAAACAAGTTTTATTTACAAAGAAACTTTTTTTTACAATAAAAATTCAATTTTGATTTTGCTTTTAAATATTTTGTAAAAATGTAATGTATTATTATTTTGTACAAAAATAAAAAATAATAATTATTGCATTAATTTTTAATTTGGTCATTTTTTGCGAATGATTTGGTTTACAGGTGGATAAATTTTATTAAAATGAGGAGGGTATAGTAATTTGTTTATCCATTCTATTCATAACAACAAAATAACCAATGAAATATAAATAAAATTAATTTAAAAACGTTTCACAATTTATAGAATAGTAAATTTTTTATATGTTCTATTTTGAATGTTTGCTGTTCATGTAAAACAATTCATTATGGCAATTAATATAATTAAATTTAATTAAATTTTGCTATTAAAATTAATAATATATAATTATCTATATATATAGAAAATAATCTCACTATTTTTTTAAGAATAATATATATAGATAACTAAATACAAGAAAATAATTTTCCATATCCCATTATTTTTTTAAGAATATTATATTTAAATAAAAAAGATTTATGTGTTTTCTAAAATAAAAAAAAATATTTAAATAGATAATAGACAATTAAATATAAGAAAATAATTTTCACAATCCTATTTTTTTAAGAATAATATATTTAAATAAAAAGGATTTATATGTTTACTAAAACAACCAAACAAATTATTTAAATTAATAATAGACAAATAATATAAGAAAATATTTTCACTAATTCATTTTCTTAAGAATAATATATTTAAATAAAAAATATTTATGTGTTTAGTAAAAAAACAAATTAAAAAAACAATATTAAGCTACTAAACTTGAAATACTTTTATTAATTAGAAAATTATCTATTAATATAACAAATTAAAGACATTTATTATGTTTTAAATAATAATTAAGTGATAACAATAATATTATTAAAGGATTGAAACGCTTTCAAAAAAATCTCATATCCTCTCATCTCATATTTCGAAACCAGGAAACCCTATCCGCATTAAATTCTACTTATTAAAGTAATAAAATAACAATAAACGTTTACTATCGCTTATGTTATCAATAAAAATACCATTAATCCTTTGTGTTTGAAAATGGAGCTGGTTTTCCACTTAGGACAGATAAAACAAGATTGATGGGAGCTCCTATCTGCGAAAGCATTTTTCATGAGCTCCATTTCCCCGATATGATTTTCTGATATCTGGTTGTGCTTCCTATAATATGATATGTTACATCTTCATGATATGCTTGGAACCTGCAGCAATTGACAGCGTCCACGATAAATAACAGTCATCAGTAACCGTCGTGTTCTTTTAGAGGCTATCTTAATTGATAATTTGGAAGAAATTAAAAAAGCACAATAGAATTGATAGTTTGTATACCCATTTATCACATGGCATCTAATTTGTAGTTTATGTTATTTTTCCACAAATATGTTGTCTTTCGAAATAGTCTTTATCTTATAAGTAGGAGCACTTTTATTGACATATATCATTTATTGAAAAATCATTTACTGTAACTTGATTCAACTGGCTCTAATTTTTATTTTAATATAGAGTTAATGTTCCAATAAATTTTGTTACTATACAGTGAATCTTTTTTCCGACTACAGAACTATCATACATTGGGAGATATAGATATGGCCAACTCGTAGCTCAGTAGCAAAGCGCGCCGCTGGTGAATATTAAGTGCTGAGGTTCAATCCGTTGGCGGCTTTGTTATAGGCACTGTTTCAAAAAACGAGTCTACTCCATGATGTTTGGGATAGTCAGCAATTTGTCTCGTGAGTCGAAATACCTGGTGGAAGTTTTCTGGGTATTCTACCAGGCGGGGTAGTTCCCCCTACAGTCCTCCCAGATGGCACTACCCTCCTTCTTCAGCGTCATGGAGCCAAGTCAGACTTTTACCTACGGATGCTTCATCCCAACAGAAGTTGTCTCTTCCCCCTTTCCCTTCTTCCATGAAACCACAAGGGTCCTTGGACTTGGTCTAGATGCTGCTGTCTACCGATTGGGATATGAAAAAAAAGATATAGATATAGGAAGGTACATACTATCAATATCCTTATGCAAAACTATAAATTAAGCCCCTTTTCATTACAACAAATAGAAAATTTACGTAATTTTTATACTTATTTTTAATTCTATTAAATATGAGAATGAAAAAATAATATATAAATTTACTCTCCGCGATTGACAGACACTATCATCAACATTTAGAGTATTATTTATTATTGAAAAAAAAAATACCAATTGATATTAAAGAAATTTGAATACTGTTACGATCTTCCTTATAATTCAAACCATTCTTTTTTTTTTCATAGTGCTAATGTGTTTTATAATGGAGCTACAAGAGACCATTTGTTATACATAAAACAAAGATGGCGGCAAAGTGATGAAGATGACAATTATTTAAGCTACTTAAGCAGTCATAACTTAAAGGCTATAAGATTATATTAGAGGGAAACCGCAATGTATAATTATGCATCACAATTGCTGTAGATTCTAAGACACAGGATGTATTATACAATATTCATCTACGATGAGCATCAATATTTCATCAAACAACTTTATGATGATTATGATCAATGATTTTTTATCATGATCATCTTTTTTTTAAACTTCAACAATGATCTTATTTAGATTTTAAGAAACGGGATGCATTATTGAAGATAGAAAGCATGCTCATCTACGATGAACATCGACTTTCCATTAAATGATGATCATGTTTATGATGATCATGATCAATGATTTTTTATCATGATCATCTTTTTTTTAAACTTCAACGATAATTATCTTTAGATTTTAAGAAATGGGATGCATTATTGAAGATAGAAAGGATGCTCATCTACGATGAACATCAATATTTCATTATATAATGATCATATTTATGCTGATCATGATCAATGGATTTTTTTATCGTGATCATCTTTTTTAAACTTCAACGATGATCGTCTTTAGATTCTAAGAAACATGATGCATAATCTATGCTTCCATACAACAAAAATAACATTTTAAAACTAATTTTTTTTAAATAATTTAATCAACTCATTATGTTAAAACAACGGTTTAAAATAATTAAAACTTAAATGTTAAGAAAAAAAATAAAAAAGTTATTTAAAACTACTTCACATTCTTAATCAGAATAATTCTACTCTACTAATTGTAAATTGTTATATAACCCCGTATAATTTTTAAAGATATAAACCCGCAATAGAAGAAAATTTAGAAATAAACCCACGCAATTGTCAAAATATGGCAATTTACATAATTCCTGAATTTATAATAGAACATTTATTTCATTATCATAAATTTTTTAACACAATTTAGATGGTTTTTCCGTTTCTTATCTCGCAATTCCTTGAAAATAATTTCGCCATTTTCCTGTATTTATTTCAACTTGGTATTTCTTAAAATCTTTTTTTTTTTTTAATTATTTACTCTGATTTCTTCCTCTTACTGCTTGGTCTATTATTTCTATTTTATACGTTTTATAATTTGTTATTTTTAAATTTAGATTTATTTTATTTAAAAAAATTGAATTGTGCTATTGATTTGTAAAAAAATTCTGTTACATTCTTATCAGGATTTTTCAAAGATTTCTTATTATAATTTTACTATAATTTATTCTTAAATTTTAACTTAAGGTAATAATTATAATGATAGGACGTTAATTATTTTAACTTAATTAATTTAATTTATGATAAGGTTCTAAAATGTATAACTTACGATAATCTTTCGTATATACTATTTGAAATAGCATCATCATTTTTAATGGTAAATCTTGACCAACATTTAAAATGAATTTCAGTCGAAAAACAGTTTACAAAAATATAGAACTTTTAAGCAATTATTAAGGAATTACTTTTTTTAATATAAGTATTTAATAATTTAAGTATTTCCAGCTGCTGAAATTAAAATGAAAACCAATTTATTTACAGCAAAACAGCAATTAAAATCAGCAGTTAAAGTTAATTTACGGCTTACGATGGAGAATTTCAAAAGGAATTCAGTTAATGAATTATATTTTGAAAACTTTACAAAAAAATAGAATGGCTTACAATCAAAGTGATAAATCCTATAAAGAAGCATTGAATCTCTACATCTGAATATACTCATAAACCTAGAACTCTGTGTAGAGTTCTAATATTATGAGTATTAAGACTACTACCATTACTGTACGTACAATTACTTACGAGTTACTCATACGAGTATGAATACTATTATGAGTATTAATGAGTATTATGAGTACTGTTATGCTTACTCATAATACTAGAACTCTGTGTAGAGTTCTAGTATGAGGACACGAGTACTATTATGAGTACTGATGAGTATTATGAGTACTATTATGTTTACTCATTATACTAAAACTCTATGTAGAGTTCTAGTATCATGAGTATAATAATACAGGAGCTCTATGTATACTCATAATACAGGAACTCTATGTAGAGTTCAAGTATACTATTATGAGTACTCATAATTCTAGAACTCTATGTAAAGTTCTAATATCATGAGTACTCATAAATATCATTACTATTATGAGTACTATCATGAATACTGTTATGATTATTCATAATACTAAAACTCTATGTATGTCGATGGAGTAAAATTCGAAATTCTCCATCTTAATTCGTAAATTAACTTTAATTGCTGATTTGTTTGAGTTTTGCTTCTAAATAAATTGGTTTTTATTTTAATTTAAATAGCTGAACATGTATAAATTTTACCTGAATGTTTGTAAATATATTCATATTCAATTCTAAATTAAGAAAGAAAAATTTAAAACACACATATGTATATATATATATATATATATATATATATATACTTACTCATAATACATACTTACTCATGTATATATATATATATATATATATATATATATATTTCATTTACTTAATTTTTTAATCTCTATAAATATTACTTATCTTATAAATGAATAATTTTTCAACTCTTTCTTTAGTCGAACTAGTAGAATTTATTGATAATGATAGGGATTTATTTAAATTATATATTATGACATTATGGTAATCAGAGGAAAACAATGGTTTTTAAATTAGAAAATTGGTAGATTTTCCCTGTTGAATTTTTCTTCGCTTATTTCGAATTATTGTTTGATTTATTCATTATTATTATTATTATCTAGATTTTGTTAAGAAATCAGTGTTAAAGTGTCCGTACTTTCCATTGAAGAAGTTTGAAATTTGATTTCGAAAATATCACAGCCAATTTTACACTGTTTTTTTTTCTTCCATCTGTATCATTATTATTTTATTCTAAAAATTTTTCATTTGCGAGAATTATGTAAACTTAGTTTGATTTTCCTAAATATATATATATATATATATATATATATTCTCATTTTGTAATATTAGTTAAGTCCAGTGTTATTTCGAAATTTCATTGATTTATTTGTCAAAATTAGTGGAAAATTTTTGAAAATTTTTATAATTGAGGAAAGTTTTGTGGAAATTTTTATAATTGAGAATCATATTAAGTTCTATCAGTACATATCAAGGATTGTCTATATCCATTTACTCTTTAAACGAATAGTGCATCTGCTTCCTGAATATAAAACTTATGAAATATTGTCCTACAATTTTAGTATAGAAAAATGACAACCAATTATACAGTGATCACATGATCATTTTCCATTCGTTGTACACATATAGGCAGAAAGCTGGATTTTCTTTGGAGAATGTTTTATTTTTATTCTATCATTTTAAATTTGAATGTTATTAGTGGACATCAATATGGATTTTGTCTTTTGATAAGCAATTCTTTATTTTATGCAACCTTAATACTACATTAAATGTTTAATCACACTTTAATTGAATTTCAATGTCCCAATAAGCAAAATGGTACGTACACTCTTTCCTTTTAATATCTTAATACTGATCGGCACTGAAACTTACGTTATAGTCTCTGATTTCAGAAATGATTAGACCTTATAGCATAGGTGAGCAACGTGAGTGTTCCGGTTAAGTCTGAGTTCAAATGACGCCTTTTTACTTGTCAACCATCATTTGTAGCATACAAAAGCAATCTACAACAATAACAAAAAAAAAATCTGGCGATTACAAACTGCTTATAACACTAAACTCTTAGTATTTCTAGTGTATTAAAATAAAATTACCTCTATTTAATTTGGCTGAAGATTAAATTTAACTAGATGAAGTGTACAGGATTAAGTCTGAGTTCCAATAACACCTTTCTACCTATCAAACATCATTTGTTACATACGCAAGCTATCTACGACAAAGAAAAAATTTTGGCGATTACATGCTACTTATAATACTAACCGCTTATTATTTATAATGATCTAAAATATAATTCCCGCTATGTAATTTGTATTTTTATACAATTTTATATCGTTAAACGTGTTTTCATACATATTAAATATATTTAAATGCCATATTTTTTAAAGTTGTTATCAGAACAATATCGATTGATTTTTCCAGTAGATTATTTATTATACCGATTAATATAACATATTTATGATCCAATGATTCGATGGCAGGACGAGGCTCCAGCTCACGTGCACGAAGAGTTTGATTCTACTAGTAACAAGCCTTTGAAAGGGAGTTGTGTCATCGTCAAATTGCCTGTCAGAAATCCAGAGAGTTTTTTTAAAAATTAAATACAAAAAATACGGTAATCATTAAAAGTATTCCTACTGCCATCATAGATAACGTTGCACAAGAAATTATTTCCGCCATCATAAAAAGCTAATAGTTAGACATGTTCATGAGCTTCCTACTAAAATTTCAAGCGCTTGCGTAATAAAAGAAAAAATGTTATATATATCAGAAGACATATGTAGAATGTTTGTACCTGAGATAAAAGCTTCATAATGAATTAAGTGAAATATTATGTAAGCGTTTCCATAGAATTCTATGACAATCATATTTAATCTAAGAAATAGCTAGTAACGTGGTTCTCGAACTTCAATAGGATTTCATATGTGGCGGTCACTGTACATTTCTTTTATTTGTTGGCTCATGACCATTTTTAAAATTTATAATTTAAATTTACTAAAAATAGTCTATGACTACAGTTAAAATAATATTATTTGACAATTCGATTATTTATTTAGAAAGTAGCAAATAACAATCTTAATATTAGCTTACTTGTTAAACTGACGACAATATAGAAATTAATTTAATTAATCAATAAAAACTAGATTAATTAAGCCTATTAATTAAAATCATTTAAAGTAGAATAAGCATTATATTGAAAAGAAAGATTTCCCCAAGAAGGGGGGGGGCGGTAACTGGAATTGGCAGCAAATGACCAAAATGTCATCAAAGTGATTTTTTCGCGGTGCACTAAAACAGTGAATCACGACCTGCTTTCAAATTTATAATTTCTCTCACAATAGAGATAAAAAAATGAAGCAGCGCTGCATGAAGTTTATAATATAAAATATAATAAACCAGCTTTGTAAAAATATACGTAAACAATTACAAGACCTAAAAATTGAAGGAAAGTAACTCTACTACTAAAATGTATTGTAAAAGGAATGGACAAAAAGGTTAAAAGATTCACCTTTAACACAAAATAAGTTATAAAAACAGAAATTTTACAACAATTTTCGTTTGCGATCCTTCCAAAATCATTGAACGACTTCCATTTTAAGAACCACTACGCTACAGGACAGCGCATTCCAGTTTTGAAATAGTTTGACCAAAGATTGTGTGAAAAACTGACATGCTGCCCAGTTGGGCAGATTCAAACAAGGAGGCTTAATAAGTGAGAAAGGTATAGAAAAAAAATTTAATTACAATAAAAATAATTTTAATTTTTAATAATTAAACTTTTAAATAACATAATGTAATAAAATAAAAGTCACTATAACACGATATAAAAAATTTCACAATAACGATTAAACTTTTTCTTTCGAAATTGCTTTGCAGATCTCATATGTACCCCTCAAAAGTAATCGATTTGTCCGTTTCCGCCTTTAAACCGGATGTCTCCTGTTCGGACTATATACAGACTAATATAAAAAAAAAAAATAAAAGATACTATAACATAATATAAAAAAATTCCACAAAAACGATTCATTTAGGACGTTAACGATTGGTCTAATACATTCGGACTGTATACAGACTAATATAAAAATAATAAAAGACACTACAACATTATATAAAAAAAATCCACAATTACGATTAAAATTTTTCTTTACAAATTGCTTTGCAGATCTCATATCTACCCCTAAAAAGTAATCGATTTGTCCGTTTCTGCCTTTAAACCGGATATTTCCTGTTTTGATGATACATAAGACTATACAAACTCTTATTCCTTTAATATATAAGCTTTTCCCCGGTTAAAAACTGACGATAACTATCTAAAAGGAAAGATTCAGTGCTCCCCTATTTTCTTGTTAGTAGACAATTTATTTTGTTGGAAACCTGCAGATCCTGCGCCCTGATAGGTTCCTCTGTGGCAATAAAGAGTGGGGCCCCGGCCCATCCATCTGCTCTTGGGCATTCTGCAGAGATTCGGAGCGTGACCCTATTACGAGACAGGCAGACGGCAGGACGTGACGAATGCGTTCGAGTACACCCTTACCGGTTGATCACATGCCGCTCGCCATTCTAAAACTATAGGAGTAGGGTTAGATCATTCCACAGATTTGGATGCCTTGCCTCTTGAGAAAGGTACTTAATTAATCTCCGCAAAGGTGTTGATAACATCGATTAATATGCACTAGATTAGAGATTTGAGGCACTTGAAACAACTAAAAAGAAAAATGCAACATTTTAAATAATTACTAAAATATTTCATTTAATTGGAACGTTACAAGAACGTGCTCACATTATGTACAACAACTAAACATACTAATATTACGTACTTACTAGATGATCTTCAACAATTCTTATTTTATTTTGGGGGTATTTCTTCGAGATTAACTTTGGATCTTGGTTTAGATTGTCGCTCTACAGTCATTTTTTTTGCAAACTCTAGGTTAATTGGATCGGGACCACGGTTTAACATGAATTCCAAACCATTGACAAACATCCCATGCCACCGCCCAAGATTCGAATCTGAAGCCTGTGATACCAGAGGCCAGAGCTCTAGCCAATTGGCCAAAGGGCCACTTAGATCTTGGAGTTATCATGACTTATAGGTAATACTTTCTGTATCACCATCTGGCAATTATAAATCTTCTACTCTTCTTTTGCATTGGCACAATAGCCCCAGGGTGAATCAAGGCTTACAAGCAGTTTTCGAGGCTGAAATTTTCTTTTTACGGGGTAGGTTTGTCAGCCCTACGCTCAACACTCATTTAAGACTGGCACCTACGGCTTAAAGGGGATTCCGAACAACTGCAAACTTCCATGATTCACTTAAGGTACTTAATTAATCTCCGCAAAGTGTTGATAACAACAGTTTATAGGATCCTCTAAGAGGTTTGAAATTGTTGAAACAGCTAAAAAAGAAACATGCAACATTTTAAATTATTATTAAAATATTGCATTTAATTGGATCATTACAAAAATCTACTTACATATCGTGCGTATATCAATCAACAAGCTACATACATACTAACATTACATACGCATTAGATGACCTTGAACAAATCTTATTTTATTACGGGAGTATTTCTTGAAAAATCTCATTTTCATTTTGAATTAAAATGATCTTTGCTTTCACCATACGATCTTGCATTTAATTGGAACAATACACAATATTAAAATATTGCAGTTTATTACAACAATACACAATACTAAAATATAGAAATTTATTGGAACAATACGCAATATTAAAAGATTGCATTTTATTGGAGCAATACACAACATTAAAAGATTGCATTTTATTGGAACAATACACAATATTAAAATATTGAATTTAATTGGAACAATACACAATATTAAAATATTGAATTTAATTGGAACAATACACAATATTAAAATATTGAATTTAATGTGGAACATACATAAAATATTGAATTTAATTGGAACAATACACGAATATTAACATTATGTTAAACATATTAACATTAAGTACCCCCTAGACGATCTTGAACAAGTCTTATTTTATTAATGGAACATTATTTCCAGATCAACTTTAGATCTTGGATATAATACTTCCTGTATCAACACCTGGCAGATATAAATCCTCTACTCTTCTCCGTTGGCGCAATAGCCCCATGGTGGTACAAGGCCGTCTACCTACTGGCAGATTTAGAGGCAGGAAATGTTGTCTTTTTACGGGGTCGGTTGTCAACCCATACTTATATCACGTTTATGAGACTAGGACCTACGATTTAAAGGGGATTCTGAAGTACTACAAACATCAATGGAACGTCCGGGACTCGAACCACAAACCTGTGTCACTGAGCGCCAGAGCCAATACTCTACTCAGCTCCTGAAATATAATAGAAAGATTTTTCGGTCTATCGATCTAACTTGTTCATAACAAGGAGTAGACACGATTCTTTAAATTATGTGTTAAAAGTAATAGTTTCTGTATAATATGAAGAATTTCTTAAAATTGATTGGGATAAACATATTAAGGGCATTTAGTTATAATATTAACTCTTATACATTTTTTAAATATGAAAAATTTATTGTTCTTTTAAATAACGGAATAAAAAAAATATAATTAAAAAAATATATAATCGGTTGGGCCTATATATTTTAACCCATAGAATTTAGAATTTAATGTACGAACAATTGACATAACTGTAATATTAAAAAAAAAAAAAAACCTGTAGAATTTCAAACGAATTTATTTTCTTGAAAAATCTCATTTTCATTTTGAAGCAAAATTGTCTTTGATGTCACCAGATAATCTTGAACAATTTTACATTATTTAATTATGTAATTACGTAATTATTAGCAAGTGAAAGAAATTTTAATAAATATTGTGTATAAAAAAAAGACCTCTTGAAAGAAATCTACTTAAACCAGCAATAAACGTTGAAAATGGTCAAGGACACAAAAATAAATTTTCAAGGAAACAAAAATCCCTCCAACCCAAAAAATATCCATAATTTTATGGGTAATAATTTAATTCTCATCAACAAGTTACCTAGAGCAGCTTTCAAATTAGAATATACATTCCATTCAGTGCAATTACATTAGCATAGAAAAATTAAAAAAGCGACTAAATTTTACTAAATTCCTTTCCACCCACGCCTTGGAAGTTTAAGCATCACTGGAAGATCATTGATAAGCAATTTAGAAGAAACGATAGCTTTCATTATTTGAAGTCGTTTAATTTTACATAATGACAAAAAATTGCCCATTATTGGACTGCAAAAATACTTTTCCTTTAATCAAAGGGAAAATATTTTTTCTAAAAAATAGGTGATAAAAATAAATAAATTCCTTTAAAGTGTATTATCCTTTTTTTGCAGTATACATATGATCATTTCTCCAGGAAAAGTTTTTCATCAATAAAAAAATGATAGACTGAAGAGATTCTTATATAATAGAAATTTTCTCGGCAAATGTCCTATCAAACTATAATTTACCCCACCGTTAAAAATAAAATCAGATAACTACATTTATATTTATTCATAATCTATTAATTTGTATCTTATTTATTTTTAAGAAAGTTTTCCCTTTGCATTGAGGTTTCTTTTTAAATTTATACTTTAAACCTTACAAAAACTAGTTTCAAATGCAAATACTTCCATTTTTTTCTCCTTGAAAAAAAAGGAAAAGTATTTTTTCTCAAAAATAAATAAATAAATAAATTTCTTAAAAGTGTATTGTCCTTTTTTTGCAATTTACATATGATCATTTTTCCAGGTAAGCTTTCCCATCAATAAATAAATAATACACTGAGGAGGTACTTACATATTAGCAGTTTTCCCGGGCAAATGCCCTATCAATCTATAATTTACCCCACCGTTAAAAATAAAATAAGATAACTATATTCATATTTATTCATAATCTATTAATATGTATCTTATTTATTTTTAAGGGATTTTTTTCTCCTTTGCATTGAGGTTGCTATCCAATCTATACTTCAGACCTTACAAAACTAGTTTCAGATGCAAATATTTCCATTTTTTTTTTTTTTTTCTCCTTTAAAAAAAAAAGGAAAAGTATTTTTTCTCAAAAATAAATAAATAAATAAACTTCTTAAAAATGTATTGTCTTTTTTTTTCAATATAAATATGATCATTTCTCTAGGAAAGCTTTCTCATCAATAAATAAATAATATATTGAAAAGATTCTTCTTATATAATAGCAATTTTCCCGGGCAAATGTCCTATAAATCTGTAATTTACCCCAATATTAAAAATAAAATAAGATAACTATATTTATATTTAACTATTATCTATTAATTTGTGTCTTCTTATTTATTTTTAAGGTATTTTTTTCCTCTGCATTGAGATTGCTTTTTCAATCTATACTTTAGACCTTACAAAACTTGTTTCAAATGCAAATACTTCCATTTTTTTCTGCTTTAAAAAAAGGGATCTCCTTTAAAAATAAATAAATAAACTTCTTTAAAATGTATCGCCTTTTTTTTAATATACATGCGATCATTTCTTCAGGAAAGCTTTCCTATCAGTACAGAAATAAGATTGATAGAGAAGACAGATATAGATACGCTGAACAGATTATTCTTATATAATAGCAATTTACCCGTGCAAATGTCATATCAATCTATAATTTACCCCACCGCTAAAAACAAAATGTGATGGCTATATTTATATTTATTCATAATCTATGAATTTGTATCTTATTTATTTTTAAGAAATTCTTTTCTTTCTTTTTTCTAAGTTCAATTTATACTTTAGGCCTTACAAAACTAGTTTCAAATGCAAATACTTTCTCCACCTTTAAAAAAAAGGGAAAATATTCGTTTAAAAAAGTATAAATAAATAAATTTCTTAAAAGTGTATTGTCCTTTTTTTTCAATATACATGCTATCATTTCTTCAGGAAAGCTTTCCCATCAATAAAGAAATACACTGAAGAGATTCTTATATAACAATAATTTTCCCGGGTAAAGGATCTATCAATCTATAATTTACCCCACCATTAAAAATAAATTAAGATAACTATATTTATATTTATTCATAATCTATTAATTTGTATCTTATTTATTTTTAAGGGATTTTTTTTTCCCTTTGCATTGAGGTTGCTGTCCAATCTATACTTTAGACCTTATAAAACTAGTTTCAAATGCAAATACTTCCTTATTAAAAAGCAAATAAATTTATACTGTAAAACACTTAATTGTCTTAACCAGGACAATTGCCTACGTCATTTAAGGAAATACAATATAATCTGAGGCACAGGAACATTTTTATTCTGAAAGAAAAAAGAAATCTTTAAAATTGCTTTAGAATCAAAAGTCATCTTTACTAACAATACGATTAAGACCGATACAGGTTAAGTCAATTTGCCGATCATTGAAAACAGAAAGGAAAATTAAAACTCTTCTATATAAGAAATGTATCAAGATTACTGTGATACAGAAACGGTGTTTCGGACGTTCTCCAAGTTGGAAATAGAATAGTAACTCAAATAAGAACGACCTAAATGTCAACGATAGCCAATTGACCGGGTTTTCTCTTAGAAAATTCATGAAATCTCTCAACTGCATTTAAAAAAATAAGATTCTACGAACATAAATTAGTGTGTAGTAAGTATTCTCACGATTTTAAATAATATGAATGTTTGCAGTAAAGCTTATTCTTAAATCAGCATAGATGACCTGACGTTGCTGAATTACAGAAAAATTAAATTTTAGTTTTGATTAATTTTAAACTACAGTTTTTTTCTGCGTAGAAAAAAATATGATTGAGATAAATTAAAGTAATAAAATTAAAATAATAAAAAATAATAAAATTGAAATAATAAGAAATAAAATAAAAATAATAAAAAATAAAATAAAAATAATAAAAATAATAAAAAATTAATAATAAAAATAATTAAAATTAAAATAATAAAATTAAAAATTAATAATTAAAATAAAAATTAAATTTCTTTCACTTAATTAACGATTTGAGATTTTAAAAAACTTGCCTTTAATAAAATGAATTGACTGAATAAATCAATATTTTTTATTCAAGAATTCCTATTTTTACTTCTTTACTTAATTTTTAAAGAATATAATAGTTTTAATTTGGAAAATAAATTAATACTAATATTGTACATTTTATATTTTATTTTTTAAAATAATAATAAAAAATTGTCAGTTTTTTTTTTATAATATAGCGACATCTGATCGAGTGATAAATTTATGATAATAAAAAATGTATTTATTTAATTAAAAAAATTTTTTTTTTTTAAAAAAATTGGACATTGGACGTACTTCATAGAAAAAAAAAGAACTTCTAACTATAGTTTTTAATACACACATTTATATATACATTTAAAAAAGGAAAATAAAAATTGGAAAAATAATGGAAAAATAAAAATTTGAAAATAAAAAGTAATAATTTTATTTATTTATTGCGTCGAAAAATTTAAATTTAATGATATATTAAATGGAGCATTCATATTTGTGATATTTAATAAATCATTTTTATATTATTTTTAAATATAATATTTTGTAATCTTGCTTCCCCCTGCGCACTGACAAGAACCCTTGCCCCCCGTAGCGTCCAGGGGAAATGATCAGTGGGCCTCGAGACTGTCACCCGAGAACCAGAGAGGAAGTACAGCGCGACTTGAACTCCCGCTGAGAAACGTTTACTTTACAGTCTCTCACTCTAAGAAGAAATATTTTTAATGTATTCCGGCATATTAGTTGGCCTACAGACTCTCACCCAGAGAAGAGGCATACTTCAAGCATCCTGCACGTAGCTGATTATCTGGTTGTTGGCTTAGAAGTAGAATCCTTCCACAAAGCTCTAATTATATGTCTTTAAATGTGTCAAATATTGTATGTCTCTATCTGAATGTGTGTGGTGTTTGTGCGTGTGTAAATAAAGCAATAAATTTTCCTACCTGTGCCTCAAGTATATCAACCCAATCACACCCAGTTTTAATCCAGTGCTCCAACCCATAACACTACAATTTTCTTTTAAGTTTATAACGATACTTAATCCTGTATTACTTACAAAAATATTGTAATCGATTTAATAACTTAAATTATGTATTGTTTTAAAATTATTTTCATAATGTGATCTAAAAACCAATATTTTAACTCAGTAAACTGCCAGCTTTATTTAATATTCATAATGAACACATGAACTGGTCTGTGATTGGGTGTGTTTCTGTTGATATAGCGTTCCCATTGTTTCATTTTCAGCAAATGGTTATTTTCTATATGTTTAATAAAAATGGCATTTTACTCATTTAATATATTGCCTCTTAATTCACGTGATAAAAATATGTTATAAAAAATGTGTGGTTCAATTTATTTTATCTATCAATTTAAAACAATTCAAATCATAATAATAATAATCCTGATTTTTTTTTGTAAGATAAAATATATCTTGTAAGCAATTTATCTAAAATAACATTAGAAGCTCAGATCGTTTGATATATAATAACTTTTGTTGTTGTTTTCTTATCCAACGTGGTAGACAGGAACACTTAGACCAAGTCCAAGATGTCCAAGTCCCGTATGGTCTCATCGAAGAAAGGAAAGGGCAGCTTTTGTTGTGATGGAGCACCCGTCTGACTTATCTCCGTGACGATGACTTTTTACCGGGTTTGGTAGTCGGCCTTATTCTCTACAGTCATATTAGACAGTGACCTACGGCTTAAAGTGGATCCCAAATCACTACAAATATCCACGAAACGGCTGGGATTCGAACCCAAAACCTGTGGCACGAGTGATAGAGTGGTAGTCACTCGGCCATCAGGCCCTTTATTAACTTTTAATTGTGAAATGTTTTAAATAAAACAGAAATTTATTTTAGGGCAGAAAGAAGAAGATATATATATTTGAAAATATAGTTGAAAAATGCTATTTTTTTAAACTGTTTAACATATAAAACAGGAGGTTCATTATATTGTTAAAAATTATATAGAAAGCCCGCATGCAACTATTGTTGATAAATTGGAAAAATGGCTATTTCCGATAGTGACCTTGAATAGAAACTTTACACGTTCTGAACAGCAAATGAATCGATCAGCATGATTCGTTCACCGTTCAAATACCCCTATACATTAAAATCTCCTAAAATGTAAAAGGTGCAGCTAACTATCAAGAGAAATCCAGAGCTTAATGAAGCAAAAGGCATCGTTAATCTCCGCATTTCAGGTTAATAGCGGAGCAATTATCGACACCTCGCCAGCAGAGTTTCCTAATTAATTAATAAATTCCAATTAGCTTATTATCGGTGACTTTCATCGGTTCCCCGAAAGTGTGTTGTGCAACCGCCGGTGTCTCTTAGGAGGTCAGCCGGGGAGTTCGGCCTCGTTCCGATATCCGGTCACTCGGCTGCTCTATATTAATCATTGCCGTATCGACTGAGACGGATCGGGTCAACGGTGAGCGGCGATCGGATCTAGATTAGGTCTGCCTTTTTTACTGCTGCTGCTGCTTTTTCTCCACCGGCCTTCCTGGACGGCGTATGTGGGAGAGAGGGACCCTGCACCACAGATGCCTGTGATAGTTAGCGGACGCGATTAACTGCGAAGTGTCATTCTAGAAATGAAGTAGTTCGCAGATCTGCATATGTTTCTACTCTTGTTGTTTATAGCTTAACTTTAAGCTATAAGCAATGCACTTTAATGTAAAATACCTATCTACAAATTTAGAGCATTTAAAATGTTCATACATATAGCATAGGATAGCATACATTTTCATACAGTATTGTCATCGCTTTTCATACAACATGTAATGTATGTAATGTTAAGAAAATTCATTATAAGTAATAAAATCTAGACTAGAAAGCTTTTTATATAGCTGATACCAAGTAGTTCATAGATCTGCATATATTTCTACTCAACGTTAAGCTATAAACAATACATTTTAATGTAAAATAGTTATTTTCAAATTTAGAGCATTTAACGTAATGTATGTAATGTTTAAAATATTCATTATGAGTAATAAACTCTCGATTAGAAAGCTTTCCATATAACTAATAAGAAGTAGTTCATAGATATGCATATGTTTCTGTTCCAAAGTTAAACTATAAACAATGCATTTCAACGTAAAATAGCTACTTACAGAGATATTTTTAATGAATGCATTTCATTGGCAATCATCCTTCTAAAATAGATGTAGTTCCTATTTCTGCATATGTTTCTACACCCCCTCCCCCTTCCCCAGTTAAGCTATAAAACAATGCACTTTAACATAAAATAGCTACTTACAGATTTAAACAAACATTATAAAATTATAAATATTTTTAAACAAACATTATTCTAAAAATGTTCATAGATCTCCATATGTTTCTACTCCAAATTTAAACTATAAACAATGCACTTTAACGTAAAATAACTATTTATAGAGGCATACTTTTTAATGAATATATTTTATTGGCAATCATCAGCTGAAATTTGTTATTTAATTGCGTTAAGAAAATTCATTATTAATAATCTCTCGATTAGAAAGCTTTTCATATTCTTTACAAAAGTAACACTTGTTAAGAAAAAGTTATGAGTTCTGTATGTCAGCAAAATAAAAATCGAAAAATGTTAATAAACTTATATTCAGAAACGATTTAAATAAACGATAAACGTATATATGTTCTAATTATCCCAGCCGAAAGGTTTTCAAATTAATAAAAAAAAAATTTTTTTTAATAAGTTATATGTTTGGAGCCTAATGGCCAAGTGACTAAAGCTCTGGGGCTTTGTGCAATGGATTTTGTAGTGGTTCCACTTTAAACGCTAGGTCCCAGTATAAGTTGACTGTAGAGCGTTAGGTGTTTAGACTGACAACCCTACCCCATAAAAAGCAAACATCTCCTGTCTCGAAATCTGTCAGCAGGCAGATGGCTTTCGCCCACCATAGGGCTGTTGCGCCGATGAAGAAGTTAGAAGTTTGAGCACGTTTTTTAAAACTTTTTTTACACTTTATCCTGAAAGCATTCAGCGGAAAGTGTAAAAAGTGTTTTTATTTTATTTTATTTATTTTGTAGTTCTGTTGTTTTTAATTCCTTTACAAAATCTACATGTATTATTAATTTGTCGCTTTATAACTTACCTTTTTATCGTATCTTAACATTTACCTTTCCTTTTAGCTGAATTTTTTAATACAGAATACAATTTTTTTACAGATTCATATAATTTTTATTGCAAAACTATACTTTTTTTCCGATGATTCATAACAAACTTATTTATTAAACATTATTTTTAAAAAGTGATTCATTCTTGCAGAGAAAGGTTCATCCTTATGCTGATGAAAACCACTTCGATTCCTATATCCTCCGCTGTTGATTGCTGCCTTAAGTCTCTTTTACGATTTTGCCATTAATGATTTGCAACCCAGGGTCATTTGTTTTGTTACACAACCTTTCCCGAACTTTATCTAGAACGTAACCACTGACCTTCTCAAGGAAAGTCTTCTTACCTGTGTCCGTGAATAGACTGAGTAAAAAATAAACTGTCATTTTGACATGGACAATTATACAAATTTAGTGGATGGACTACATTTGAACGATTAAAAATAACTGAATATTGGAGATGTCTTGTAATTAAGCACTGTTTATCAAAACCTTTTGATTTATCGAAAATTCAGAGACTATTTATTGATTATTTAGCTCAACGGCAATTTTTTCAATAGAAATGATACTGAATTAGCGACAGGAATAAGATAATGGCTGAAAATCAGATTTTGTTCTGTGTGTTATAATGTTTATCACATTTATTAAAGTATATGCGTTATCATGTTCAGTAATTATTATTTATTATTATTTCATAAATAATATGCATTTTTAATTATCGATAAAAATGAGATAAGTGAATTTAAAAAAAAAGATGGGAATTCTAATATTGATATTAGGACGATCATATTTATCTAATTTTAGTAAAATTCATAAACATTTTGTATATACATAGAGTTCAATTAGAAAATTCAATAAAAAGACTGCGATTAATTTTTAAAGCGATTAACTACATTTAAAAATTAAATTCGATCATTAGGTAACAATTTTTTAAATCAATATGAAAGAAATCTTTTTCCCCCTTTTTTGAAGGGGAAAAAAATTTTTGGAAGCCAGCTTTTTTTTTTAGCACTTTACATTTTTTGAAGTATAATATGATGTATGTTTTGCATAAATGACTTCATTAAATTGAGGTACATTTTACATTATTTCTGCATACAAATGTGACTTTAATATTTGAGAACATCTGAAAAAATTTATTTAGTGGAATTCTATATCTAGTCACCATAAATGTGGTCTATCGTCTTCTAATGGAAGTTGGATTTAGAATAAAAAATTTCAATTTTACAGCTAATGACGAAAGATAAAACAAAATAATAAGTTTTTGTGGGATTTAAATAGCTTCATTATCTCTCAGCCTTTTATATCTTTTAAAATCAACTGAGGATGTCTGAACAGTCTAGTTGGACCAGTACGGTTCTCTATTACGTAGACTAAGAATTCCGGAAGGACATTCAAAGATAATAGGGAGTTTTTGCATACCGTAAGTTAGTTACCGTAGCACGTCCGTTAGCATTTTTCTCCCTAGCGCGCGTGCTCAGTTTCCTATGAGCACGCGCGCTAGGGAGAAAAATGCTAACGGACGTGCTACGGTAACTAACTTACGGTATGCAAAAACTCCCTAATAATTATCGTTGAAAGCGTGTTTTGTAAAAGCATTGCCTTACAGGAAAAATTAAGGTAAACTTCAGCTATCAATGCCAAACACTGAGTTACAAATTTTACTACTAGTTTGCAAATCAATCTTTTTCAAAGCAGAATTGCTGGTGGGAATCAAGTCATCCTAAATTCCAACAGTTTTCCAATTTTTTTAAATATATTTTATCTTTCTACTCTAGACATGCTTATATAACTATCACTACGTTTACTGAGATTTATTACTATTGACTTTCACATTCCTAGAATCATATTTTAATAGCGTGCATCTTACTTGCATAAACAGTTAAAGTTTTGATCACCGCTGTCATGCAATTTCTCAAAACAGAATTGATCATTCTGTTGTTGTTGTTGTTGTTTCTTATCCCACTTGGCTGGCCAAGCCCACAAGCCCATATGGACTCATGATTGAAGGGGAAGGAAGCAGCTTCTGTTGTGATGGAGCACCCGTAGGTAGAAGCCTGACTTTTGCTCCGTGACGCTCTTACAGTCATAGAAGACCGGGACCTACGGCTTAAAGTGGATTCCGAACCACTACAAACATCCATGGCACCGCCGGGATTCGAACCCGAAACCTGTGGCACCGAGCGCCAGAGCGCTAGACACTCGGCCATTCAGGTCCCAAATTTGCCAACGGCACGCAGTGTTCCCAGGTGGTCACCCACCCAAGTACTGACCGCGCCCAATGATGCTTAACTTCGGTGATCTAACGAGAACCGGTATATTCAGCATGGTACGGCCGTTGGCATTGATCATTCTAAATAGGAAAATGTAAAGGGTCTATATTAAAAATATTTAATAATACAGAATATAACTATGAAAATATATTACGAAAGCTAAATAAATACTATTGTATACAAAATTTATTTTAAAGAAAAATATATTACTATAAGTTGAAATTTAAATTAATATCAATTTCAATAAGAGTTTAAAAAATATTCAAACTCTAGATCAATGAATATTTTAAATACGAAATTCCAAAATGATAATAAAAGTAACAAATTTAACAAATTTAAAATTATCATCTTATTTTAAAATACTTGAAATATAAAAAGAAAATTTTTTGAAACTTAGTCGTAACAATTGAATAGAAGTATAGGTAGGGAAATGGAGGGGGAGGTTAAAGGCAGGCATTTGAAAGTATAATTTCACTTTATCTAAGCACAAGGCATCAAAGGGTACCATTTCTGTCATGCGAAAGACTGTAGAACGATAAAGGACGAACTATTATGTCATGGATGAAGTTCAATCCTGTCCTCAATAATTCCTTCTTATTTCACATTTGTATATCTAGAGCCTTCATTAAGTGGTTGAGTTTCTTGCAATAACCATTCCTACCTGCTCCTTTGCATATCGCTATCCTTACAGCGCAGGTGACTGCCAGTCTGCCATTGGAAATAAAAAATAAAAAAATGTTGTAATGGGTGCGCAGAAGATCTACCTCCCCGTGGTGCACCTGGTAACACTTTTTTGTGGCTAAAAGATCTGCAACTTGGCATTATTGTTAGATTAATGAACTCTGTTTCAACATGTTTTGTTACATTATTGTGTTGTTGTTGTATGTTATATGTTCTTTTTTTGCTGTAACTGTTCATAATCTGCCATTGGAAATAAATAAAATTAAAAAAAATGCTGCAATGGCATTATCGGTTCGGTCTCCAGGGAACTCCAACGCTTATGCCAAAAACATAAATGAATATGGGGCTCTCAATTATTTTTGTATAAGATGCTAGTTGCACTGCATAAGCATGCTCCATGATCAAAGTTAATATTGACGGACCATGAAAATGTAATCATTTGTAAAATGTAATCATATAAAGAAATCTATCTGTATACGAAGGATTATTTTTGCTTCCTTTTTTCCCCAAAAGAGTGTATGTTATTCTAGCATTTTCAAAAATTTAATAAATAAAAAATATATATAAAAGGGAAGAAAAATTTAAAAAAAAACGTTATTTAACGTTCTACAGTCTTTATAGTATACTTTTTGGACACAGTATAAATTAAAGACTGTAGAACGTTAAATGTCGACCTGTTTTGTCGTTGAGGGAGTTCATGCCTATCTCCCAATAATTCGCTCTCCAATTTGTACTTTGTATTTCAGAGCCTTCATTTTTTGGTTAAGATTCTTGCAAAAACCATTGCTATCCAGCACCTTTGCATGTCGCTGTCTTACAGCGCAGGTGACAGGTAATTGCTATGCATCTCAGATTATATGACAACTTTCCAAGCCATACAATTGGTTTTTTGTTTACGACAATATCGTAATGGCATTATCGGTTGTGTCTCTAGGGAACTCCACCATTGATAATAAAAAATAAATAAATAAAGCGAACTGATTTTTTTTTCTATATGATGATAATTGCTCTTCAGAAACATGCACCGTGTCCGAAGTTAATATTGATTGGTCGTGAAAGTGTAATCATTTGTATACTTAATATAAAGAAATTTGTATGCGAATGATTATTTTTGCTTCATTTTTCTTCCTTTTTTTTCCAAAAGAGTTTTTATTGCTATTTTCATGTTTATCTTTAAAAAATATAAATTAAAGAAGGGTAAGATTAAGTAATATAAGCATAACAAGCTTCAACTAGCGAAGCTATCAAACATCTTTAATAATATTCTGTTAGCAACAATAGCTATGGCAACATTCTGGAATTATGCAACAGTGAATTTGTAATATGTCAAATTAAATAAAACTGGAATCTTTTTTTTCTTTTGATAAATCGGAATTCCTCTGAATAACATATTTTTATTGGACTTCCCGCCAATTGTTTATCACGATCCAAAATAAAAAATGAGCCCTGACAGCCATAGAAAAGACCACACAGTTCAGACACGAATTGACATATGAGCTTAAAACACTATCCTTTTCGTAAGTGTCTTGTATTAAAATACATTTGCCCAAAGGCCAAAGGTCTTCCCTTGTTGCTCCAAGCTTTGCAAAAGTTTTAACATGAAAACCACATACCAGAGCGCATGTGATCAGAGAAAGTTGCACGTCAATGTCACTTTCTGCCTTTTGAAAGTCGCTGTTTTGACCGCCAGCAAAAACAGAAGGTGGGGTAGAGTGGACAACATAAAAGATTAATCCAATGGTAAGCCACGGATGCAACAGCAAGAAAGAAACGAATGGGAGAAGAAAAAAAAATGAGTTAGCTGGCTTATTTCTTGAATTCAGAGCGTTTCGGGGTATTGCGTAGGAGTGTATCGTGTGTCATTCAAAAGCCTGTTCACGCCTTTCACTTGTGAGACTTATTGTTAAAGGTGCTGAGTCACGGTATCCTGAAAAGACCCACACACTACCACGGTGTGGGAGATATTTTCTTTTATTGATTTGTGGAGCCTACTCGATCTGAGAATTTTTAAAGTGTCAATGTATTCGTGGTTAAGTAAATGCTAACGGCTTTTTAAAATATACTCAGGTGTGGCTTATGATAATAGAAACATTGTGAATCTTATAGCAACATAAATTAAATATCAAGCTATACGAAATTTAGCCCATGTTATTCAAAGCAATTCAAATTTGCAAGAAAAGATTATATTGTACCATCCTTAATTTATTTTTTATACTTCATTATATGTGTTCATGATTAAAAAATATTCCACGGTCATGCTGTTGTTTCTTATCTCCCACTTGGTAGACACCTAGACCAAACCCATGAACCAGTATAGACTCATGGTTGAAGTGAAAAGTGGGCAGCTTCTGTTGTGATAGATCACCCGTAGGTAGAAATCCTCTTGAGTCAGTGATGCTCTGCAAGCTTATGAGACCAGGACCTACAGCTTAAAGTGGATTCCAAACCACTACAAACATCCATGGCACCGCCGGGACTAGAACCCGAAACCAGTGACAACGAGCGCCAGAACGCTAGACACTTGGCCATTCAGTCGCAGTTGTTTGCCACACATTTAACAGTCATTGATTTGTCTTATTACTTTATAAAAACATTTCATTGTATGAAAACTATTCACCATTTTCTAATGAAACACTGAAATTTAAAAATATTTAATGATGTTTTAAATAAAATTTCAGTGGTACGAAATGAGGAATAATAAAATCTTTTATAATTTTTGTAACATATTAACGGTTTTCTCTTATTTTGAAATTTATATTTAAATGATGAAAAACACATTGTCTCTCTTTCAATAAAATCGACTCGTTTTTAACACAAATGTTGACACATGCCACCAGCGATAAACCGCATAAATATTAAGCACAAGTAAGTGTTTTCTAGGTTAAGTCTGGTTTGTCGCTCTACAGGTCCTTTTTTCGCTCACTTTAGGGTAATTAGACCTGCACCTACAGTTTAAAGTGGATTCAGAACCACTTACAAACGTCCATGCTGTCGCCAAGATTCGAGCATGAAACTGGTGGTACCAGAGTCCAGAGCGCTAGCCAATTGACCTGTCATGCCGCCCATATTTTCTAGGATTTGGCACTCAATGAAATGCTCATAATAAATTTTACTGACTACATTTTGGTAGTCAAATGAACTCATTATAACAATATTTGTGATTCATTTCCTAAATATTAAATATGAATATCCATTTTCTAGGGTTTGGCACTCAATAAAACGATCTATATCCATAATAAATTATACTGACTTTAAATTTTAAGGGTGAAATGAACTCATTATATCAGTATTTGTGATTGATTTTCTACGGTTAAAAAATAGGGACAAATTGCATTCAATATTCTAATTAAATATTTTAATTCTTACATACTTAACTTACAAAGTAAAAATCAGAATTCATCTTTCCGTATCCATTAAATAGCGATGTCGAAATTTTTCGTCAAATGAAGTATAAATATTTTTATTATATTCTGTGAAAGAATTGTAACCTATTACATAAAAATTTTGAAAATAGAACATAATTTCAAAAACATTTACTTTGATAATATTCTTTTGTCAGAAAAATATCAGATTCATTATTTATAAAATTAATACAAATCGCACTCTTTAGAAACAAATCATTATTAATATTGATCATTAAAATGATTTGTTCCTTATTATTAATATTATTTAAAATATTATTTACTTATTACAAATTATTAATATTATTTAAAATAGGATATAATGATTTGTTTCTTATTATTAATATTATTTAAAATGATTATTTAATCAATATTACAAATCATTAATATTATTTAAAATAGGTTATAAGAATTTGTTTTTTATTATTCCTAATTTCTTATTAAATCTTATTATTACTTTGGCAATATTCTTATGTCCTGTAAATATATATGCCTGCATGTTTTACAAATATCAGATTCATTATTTATAAAATTTATATCGCACACTTTAGAAACAAATCGTTATTAATAGTGATTATTATAATGATTAGTTTCTTATTATTCTTATTGTTTAAAAGATTATTTAATCAATATTAGAAATCCTTAATATTATTTAAAATAGGTTATAATGATTTGTTTCTTATTATTAATAATTTCTCATTACAATCTTATTATTACTTTGATAATATTCTTATGTCCTGTAAATTGTTTTACAAATATAAGATTCATTATTTATAAAATTAATATCGCACTCTTTAGAAACAAATCATTATTAATATTGATTATTATAATGAGTTTCTTATTGCTAATATTGTTTAAAATATGATTATCTAATTAATATTACAAATCATTAATTTTATTCAAAATATCATATAATAATTTGTTTCTTATTATTAATATTGATTATTATAATAATTTGTTTCTTTTAATTAATATTGCTTAAAATATGATTACTTAATCATTACAAATCATTAATATTATTCAAAATATCATATAATAATTTGTTTCTTATTATTAATATTGATTATTATAATGAGTTTCTTATTAATAATATTGTTTAAAATATGATTATCTAATTAATATTACAAATTATTAATATTATTCAAAATATCATATAATGATTTGTTTCTTATTATTAATATTGATTATTATAATGAGTTTCTTATTAATAATATTGTTTAAAATATGATTATCTAATTAATATTACAAATCATTAATTTTATTCAAAATATCATATAATGATTTGTTTCTTATTATTAATATTGATTATTATGATTTGTTTCTTTTAATTAATATTGCTTAAAATAAGATTACTTAATCATTACAAATCATTAATATTATTCAAAACATCATATAATAATTTGTTTCTTATTATTAATATTGATTATTATAATGAGTTTCTTATTAATAATATTGTTTAAAATATGATTATCTAATTAATATTACAAATTATTAATATTATTCAAAATATCATAGAATGATTTGTTTCTTATTATTAATATTGATTATTATAATAATTTGTTTCTTTTAATTAATATTGCTTAAAATATGATTACTTAATCATTACAAATCATTAATATTATTCAAAATATCATATAATAATTTGTTTCTTATTATTAATATTGATTATTATAATGAGTTTCTTATTAATAATATTGTTTAAAATATGATTATCTAATTAATATTACAAATTATTAATATTATTCAAAATATCATATGATTTGTTTCTTATTATTAATATTGATTATTATTATGATTTGTTTCTTTTAATTAATATTGCTTAAAATAAGATTACTTAATCATTACAAATCATTAATATTATTCAAAATATCATATAATAATTTGTTTCTTATTATTAATATTGATTATTATAATGAGTTTCTTATTAATAATATTGTTTAAAATATGATTATCTAATTAATATTACAAATTATTAATATTATTCAAAATATCATAGAATGATTTGTTTCTTATTATTAATATTGATTATTATAATAATTTGTTTCTTTTAATTAATATTGCTTAAAATATGATTACTTAATCATTACAAATCATTAATATTATTCAAAATATCATATAATAATTTGTTTCTTATTATTAATATTGATTATTATAATGAGTTTCTTATTAATAATATTGTTTAAAATATGATTATCTAATTAATATTACAAATTATTAATATTATTCAAAATATCATATAATGATTTGTTTCTTATTATTAATATTGATTATTATTATGATTTGTTTCTTTTAATTAATATTGCTTAAAATATGATTACTTAATCATTACAAATCATTAATATTATTCAAAATATCATATAATAATTTGTTTCTTATTATTAATATTGATTATTATAATGAGTTTCTTATTAATAATATTGTTTAAAATATGATTATCTAATTAATATTACAAATTATTAATATTATTCAAAATATCATATAATGATTTGTTTCTTATTATTAATATTGATTATTATAATAATTTGTTTCTTTTAATTAATATTGCTTAAAATATGATTACTTAATCATTACAAATCATTAATATTATTCAAAATATCATATAATAATTTGTTTCTTATTATTAATATTGATTATTATAATGAGTTTCTTATTAATAATATTGTTTAAAATATGATTATCTAATTAATATTACAAATTATTAATATTATTCAAAATATCATATAATGATTTGTTTCTTATTATTAATATTGATTATTATTATGATTTGTTTCTTTTAATTAATATTGCTTAAAATAAGATTACTTAATCATTACAAATCATTAATATTATTCAAAATATCATATAATAATTTGTTTCTTATTATTAATATTGATTATTATAATGAGTTTCTTATTAATAATATTGTTTAAAATATGATTATCTAATTAATATTACAAATTATTAATATTATTCAAAATATCATATAATGATTTGTTTCTTATTATTAATATTGATTATTATTATGATTTGTTTCTTTTAATTAATATTGCTTAAAATATGATTATTTAATCAGCATTACAAATCATTAATATTATTTAAGACATAATGTAATGATTTATTTCTTATTAATAATATTGATTATTATAATCATTATTAATAATGATTTGATTATGGACTATCATTATTAATAATGTTTATTTGTTAACATATTTAAAATTACAAATTTATTTACGAGTTCATGTACTATTGATAGAAGATAAAAATTAGGCCTCCCTCAATAAAATATATCGCCAATAAGATTTTTTTTTTTTTTTTCTGCCAGAATAAAAATAAAGATACTGAAAAAAATATCTATGGCTACTTCTGATAAGCGAAATTACGTATGTATAATTCGTGAAGAAAAGAAGAAATAAGTTTTTCGTGTTTTCGAAAAGATTGAAGATTTGGATGGTCTCAAACTACTGAAATTGCTTGTTACATTAGTAGATAAATGGTCAAATGTCACTTCGACACACCCATTCCAATGTGAGAAGGGTAAAACGAAATGTTCCTTTGGCTTTTAAGCTGGGTCGCAACACTTGGTGTGCAACTTCGCAATTGTGCAATTTCCAGTGATTTCTACCCTTTTCATGTTTTGGTGAACTAGATGGCTTTTCTAAATTGCTGGAAATGTGGTTGTTGGAAACTGTCACCCATGGCAGGCATTCACATGTTGCCGTAATCCCTTGTTTGAAGGGTAATCAATTGAGAAAATGGCTTTTGTGAGGCAGCACTGACAGCTGTTCATTCAAAAAGCACATGCTATAAATTAGACACCATGTTATTTTTATTCTTACGTTCTCTAAAGATGTATTTTAAAGTATCAATATTGTTATCTATTTTTGTAAATTATTATAATTATTTTTATTTTAAATTATTATAATTATTATTATTAATATATTTTCAAATATTAAAACTCTTTTGCTTTATAAAAGTAATAATTTATTTTAAATTATTACAAAGAATACCACGCTTAATTGTTTTTCATTTAGAATATTATGCTTAATTTCCAAATCCATATATATTTTCAATACGCTTTCGGTAATTTAAAAACATTATATTTTAACGTAATTTTTTAAATTTATATTTAATGGCCTTTTTTGGCGTACTTTGAAATGCATTTTTTAATATGTTCTAATTTTTTTCTCCGTTGTCAACATTTGTTTATGGTATTCTTAAAATTTTTAGATTAATATTTAATGGCCTTTTTGGCGTACTTTGAAATGCAGTTTTTAATATGTTCTAATTTTTTTCTCCGTTGTCAACATTCGTTTATGGTATTCTTAAAATTTTTAGATTAATACTCTTAATATTTTTTTCATTTAGACAATCAGCTTAATTTCAAAACCCATATGCATTTCAATACATTTTGAGTAATTTAAAAATATTATATTGTAACGTAATTTTTTTAATTTATTTTCAATGACCTTATTTGGTGTAGTTCGAAATGCCTTTTTTTAATAAGCTCTACATTTTTTCTACATTTTCAACATTTGGTAAAGGCATTTTTAAACTTTTTAGAATACTAGGCGTATTTTTTTTTTTTTTTTCTGTTAGAATATTACACATAATTTGCAAACTCATATTCCTTTTTCAATACATTTGAATAATTTAATACATTTTACTGTAGTTACAGTTATGTATATCTTCTTATGACTATCGTTATGATGACATTTACACTTAATTTGCAAACTCATATATATTTTCAATACATTTTGAATAATTTAATATATTTTACTAGAGTTGCAGTTATGTATATCTTCTTATGACTATCGTTATGAGGACATTTATTATGAATTCAAAACTGTTTCATTTATTCCCCATAATCGAAAGCAAAGCAATCATAAACGTTTTACGTAATGGACCTACTTTGAATAACCTTGATACATATTACCGATATTGATTGCTAATCAAATTACACATATTTTGTTGAAAAAGTAACTTCAACTAATTAACGGCATTTGACCTTCGCCTTTTCGCCCATATGTTACATTGACAATAGTTTGATAACATTTAACCTCTGAAACAAAGGTTTGACTCCTCCCATACAAAAACTGCACTTAACATTATCATCACCTATTTGATTTTAATACTGATTCTAAAGCATTGAAATAATAATAATGATTTCAAAATATCCTTGAACTCGACATATCATTAAAGAGATCAATCCAAATATCTTTGCTTCTAATTATGATGCCAATGAAAGTATAATAAGATTTACTTAAGCAATGGCCGTGAAAAAAACACCTTTGAAAATATCAGGTTATTAAAGGTTGCCAGTATGACACCATTTAATCCAAAAAAAGCCTTGAATATTATTTGTGAGTGTAAATATTGTTCAGTTTATGTTAAACCTTTTAAATGAAGTTGTATGATTATTAATAATCAAGAAATAATTCAAAATGTTTCATTTTCTAATAAATTAATTCCCATTACAATTTATAATCGCCTATGTTTATTACGTAATTAGTTCTGATAAGTTACAAAAGAAATGCAAATGACAATTACAGAATAATACTAAATTCAAATTTTTTGAAATAAATTTAAACCTTACACATGTTCAATTATACTTTTTTTTTATTAAAATACTTATTAGTTTTTCAGATGTTATATTAATCAAAATATAACATGTTTCATAAATATTTTTTTACATCTTTTCAAAATTAAATGCATGTTACTATAAGTAGAATAAAGGTTTTTTGTAAATAATTGCGTAATCAGTTTTATTTTTTCATTTCCTTCTATTAGCACACTCTCCCTATATATATCTTGCTCAAATTTTCAATCGTTCATAAAATACTTTTTATTCATCCACTCCAGTTCAAATACATTTTTTTTAACTTGTAGTGGATGACACTGGATGTTAATACAGTTTTTTCAAATATTAATTCAGTAATTAAATTTAATTAACTAATTTTAGTTCTTTTTAGATTTAAGTTGCATATATCTATCAATAGATGGCACCAGATAAAATTAAAAAAATGAATGAAAATTATTTATAAAAGCCTTTTTGCAATATAGTGAAAAAAAAAGTAGGAATTGACTTTAAAATTTTTTTTTATATTACTTGTTTATTTTATGTTTTATTATTTATAATTTTTAAATTTGTTATTAGTTTTATTATTTTTTATTTATATATATTTTTTTATTTTATTTTTTAATATTATACTTATTTTATATCAGTTTTATTTTTTTTATTTTATTTTATTTGCAATGCAGTTATATTTCTTTACTAATAAATAAATATATTCTTTAATTTGATTATGTTCTTAATTAAGCTTACTTTAAAATGTTAGTAAAAATATTTTGTTTTTCTTATGCAGAGCTAAAATGTTTTTACATAAGATGATGGGGTTTCAGCATCCCGAAATATTTTAAATTTCTAAATATCTAATTTGTTAGAAAATTGCAAAAATTTCATAATTAACAACTTATAAATATTTCCTATATGCTGTGCCTCAATCGACTGATATATGGTATACTTTAATTATAATTCTTTTTTTATCTACAAAACCCTTAAATTATCAAACTAGTTGTATTTGAAAATTAAATGTATCAAATATTATGTTTTAAAGGAATTTTAAAAAAATCGCTTATGACTAATCATCATCACCATCAGCATCATTGGTGCTACAGCCCCATGATGGGGCAGGGCCGTCTGCCTGTTGACAGATTTCGAGACAGGAGATGTTTTCTTTTTACGGGGTAGAGTTGTCAGCACTACGCCTAACGCTCTACAGTCATATTAGACCGGGACCTCCTGTTTGAAGTGGATTCCAAGCCACTACAAACACCCACACACCGCTGGTACTCGAACCCGAAACTTGTGGCATCGAGCGCCAGAGCTTATGACTGAAAGATTTCGAAATTCGTTTTTACAGTTCAATATATTAAATGGCTCTGAATGGCCGAGTGTCTAGAGATCTGGCGTTCAATGCCACAGGTTTCGGGTTCGAGCCCCAGGATATTTGAATGTTTGTAGGATGGATAGATGTGAATTTATGTTTGTAGTAGTTCGTAATCCACTTTAAGCCATTGGTCCCGATCTCATATGACTGTAGAGCTTTGGGCGTACGAGTGACAGCCCTGCCCCGTAAATAGTCAGCTTCTCGGAGCCAAGTCAGATTTCTGTCTGCGGGTGCTCCATCACAACAGAAGCTGCCCCCTTTCCCACCTTCCCTGAGACCACATGGGTTCGTGGGCTTGGTCTAGATTTCTACCAAGTGGGATAACAAACAACAATTTATTGAATGTTGTCAAGGAATACGACGTTTTCAAATACACCATAACTTTTTGTTGATACTTTTATGTTCAGTATTTCTACCTTCTTAATAGAACAGGAAAAAGATATATTTCACCCTACATCATTATGTTTTATTTTCATTTTTTTTTTTCAAAAACACTTCATTAACTTCGATAAGAAAATCTATGGCATACATCTAAACACACCTATTTCTTAAATCTTTTATATCATTATTATAAACTATTTTGTTAGAAATTTTATCGCATCTTGATCAAAACTTACTGTATTTGGCTGAGTTAACGTGGTTCTACCATTACGCCCTGAATGACCATTAAGAAAAAACGCGGACATGAGATAATAAACATCCTCACACATGAAATTTCGTTGATGCCTATCTTCTCTAATGATGCTGCAAAACATCCCTCTTCGCTATGCTGTTTGATCAAGATGGAAAAGACAGGTGCTTAATTTTGACCTGAAGGGTAATGTTTTGACAAGTTGAGTTCCATCAAAAAAATTTTTAATCTTTATATTTCCTGACACATCAAAAAGATTCACCTTAACTATTCGATGTTGTTTACAACTCGTTGCATGAATTACAAGAATTCTTTTGTTATGTAACTACAGCGGTGAATAGTTTCTGGCTCGTAAAGCATTTACAAGGAAAAGATCTTTTTATTTAGAGGAAGTTCTAAGACGGATTGATTGATGTGCTTCAATCAAAAATCAGGAAGAATTCTTGAAATCATTAACTGCAATTTTCATCCAGACTTCATTGATATATGTAAAACACTTAAACGTGATTTAAATGCTTTAGAATATGACTTTCTATTAATATACAGGATATTTGAAGATTATATAAAATTTTGTTGTTTCTTACTCCACTTGTAAGATATTTAGAGCAAGCCCACGAACCCATAAGGGCTTATGGTTGAAGAGAAAAGGGGGTACCTTCTGTTGTAGTAGAAGTCTGACTCGGCTCCGTGACGCTAACTTTTTTTATGGGGTAAGATTGTCAGCCTAATGCTCTACAACCATATTAGATCTGGACCTAAGGCTTAAAGGGGATTCCGAATCACTATAAACATCTTTGGCACAGCCGAGATTCAAACTCGAAACCTGTGACACCGAGAGCCAGAGAGTTAGTCACTCCGCCATTCAGGCCTATTATATAAAATAGAGATAGAAATTGTAGTTAATATATTATTTAATAGATTTTGAGTTCGACTCGTGGCTCTGTGGTAACGTGCGCCGCTGGTGAACATTAGGGCTGAGGTATAATCCACTGGCCGCTTTGTTGTAAACACTGTTTCAAAAACGAAAAGACTCGATGGCGCCTCTGATGTTCAGCATCGGATCAGGTCGGACTACCTGATGGGAGTTGCCGGGATTTCTCTCATACGATACACAAATGTAGGAGTGGCCCCCTAAAAGTCCTCTCGGAAGGCACTTCCCTGCTTCTTCAGTGACTCAGCCTTCTACTTACGGGTGCTGAACAGACAGAACAGAACAGAAGCTCTCCCCTTTCCTTTTTCCATGATGAATTCACGGACTTGGTCTAGATGTTACTGTCAATCAAGTGGGTAAGAAAGAATCTTTTTAAAATGAATGCATTAGCAAATTATTATTGATAATTCGGCTAGATCTTTCTTAGATGTAGAATGTATAGAATATATCATCGGGTGTTTTTTTTTCTTTTATAATGTTGGATGATCTACTTAATCCTTTTAATTCATATTTAATACATATATATAGCAAGAATTAACCAAATTGTTTAGAACTAATCCTTTTATAAAAACAAATGTGATAAATGTTCCTGTTTTTCATTTTAATTTTTTTATACTAGTTTAATATTATTATTTTGTTAATGAAATTTAATACATTATCTGTCTTCTGTGATGTTTTGAGCGAAGTTAAAGAATACTGTAACTTTATTCTCAATTATTTCGCTTAATTCCTCTATAATTCTTTAAGTTATTTTGGAATAATTTCCTTTATGTAAGCCTTATACAATATGCTAATTATATGTTTATAACTTAAGAAATTCTACTGTAACTAAAGTATTACGACATATACAATCATTTTCATTAAATTTGTGATTTGGTTTGTTTGGTTGGTCGCTCTACGGTCATTTTATGCACACGTTAGACTAATTAGACCGAGATCTACATTTTAACGTAGATTTCGAATTACTAACAAAGAGGCACGGCATTGTCATTATTCGAACCTGAAGCCTGTGGTCCCAAAGGCCAGAGAGCTAGTCAATTGGCCATCAGGCCGCTGTCAGATGTGAAGAAAGCATATAAATTTCATTTTAAAAAACCAATACTGCAGTAATATCATGAAATCTATATCAGTAGGGTATTTATATTTTAATTCATTGATTTTTATTCTGTGAATATTTAAATTCGTGTTTATTTAAAAAGCTTCATTAAGTAGTTCGTTAACTTAAAATATTCATATATCGTTTTAAAAGCAATAATTCTTTAAATAATGTATTTGAAAAATTCTAATAAAAAATTTTTTTAATGGTTGTTTGGACAGAAATTTTAATATGAAAATTTGTTTAGCGAATCATTGTGTTATAGGGATCAGAAAAGGTAAAAAAATTCCTCTTTCCTATCAGGGTAAGGATATTTATAAGTTTTTTCAACTATTCTTGACAGGAAATAAGAACAACTTTTTTTATCAACAACAATTTTCATCCATACGAAAGAATTTATAGAATGCAAAAACCTATTCTTTTCTGCACTCTGATAAATGAAATTGAAAATTATGAAGGTCGTTTTGATTATGAATACCATCTTCGGATCCATACCAATCGTGATTTTTCTTAATCATGTTCTTTTGAAGCTTCTTTTTTTCATAAGCCCAGTATTTTAGAACGGCGATCCCTTGACCTACATAGCACTTGCTCAGTGTGGGAAGATAGGCTGAGTATTGAACTGAAATCTCATCACGATAATCATATCTTCAATTACAGATTCGACAGGCATAATTTCATAAATATATAAAGTTCATTTTTGTTTGTCCTTCAAACTAACTTATTTCTTACGTAATCTAGTTGTTGAAGGAGTATTTAGCCAAAGAGTTTTCTAAATTAAAAAGAACATTAGGTTTTAAAAAATTCTTAAATTTTCAAAATGAATAATGTAAGCTAGATTCAAATTATTTATATATGAATCTGGATTCAGATTCATATATAATTAATATCTGGATAAATAATTCTATATATAAATAATATCTGGATAAATATTCGATATTTATAATAGAATCTGGATATATATTCGATATATATAAATAGAATCTGGATATATATTCGATATATATAAATAGAATCGGGATATATAATCGATTTAAATAGAATCGGAAAATATATTCAATATATATAAATAGAATCGGAATATGTATTCGAGATATATAAATAGAATCTGTATATATATATTGAATATATATACAGATTCTATTTATATATCTCGAATATATATTTATAGAATCTAGATATATATTCGATATATATAAATAGAATCTGGATATATATATCCGATATATATAAATAGAATCTGGATATATATTCACATAAAAAATTATGCATATAAAAATGTATTTAATTAAAATTTATTATGCATAAACAAAGACATAGAAATTTAATTGTGTTTGATGTTTCAATAACTCGTTTTAGTATTTTTTCACATTTAACTTTTTTTTTTTTTATTCCCTCTTAATTAAAGAAATTACCTTTATTATTCTACTATTTTATTAAGTTTTCACAAAAAGAAAATTACACAGCGTTCTACATAACTACATCTTAGTTTTTATAATATTACACAATTAAATGATTGTTAAATACTTTTGACTGAATAAAAAACAGAATTTTCTCGAAATATACCTTTATTGAGATTTTTATGAAGCTTATTTAACTGTAGAATTTATTTTTTATAAGAGAAATAAAATGTTGTTGTTGTCGTAGTATCCCCTGAAGAGTACAAGGGAATTCACTATTGTGGTGCTCCCGAATCATATTGGCTACGTTGATTGCAACTCGGAGTATAAATACTCTTCCGAGGGATGATCCAGACAATGTCTGCAACAGTTGGGCAATCAAGACATCATCGTCGAGTTTACTCCACATCAAGTCAGTTGCACCTTTATGAACCATCAGCAGATATGTTCATATTTTCGTGGTGATTTATCCTTAATCTTGTGAGTGTAGTGGCTGTTTTTCTGTGACATTTAGTTCTGTAATTTGTTATTTAGTTTTGATCTTAGATGGAATCATAAGCTTAGATTTTGTCAAGGCATTTGCATCTACATTTAGAATTCTATGTGACAGGGTTTGAATGCCATAGATCCTTCCATAGATTTATCGAGCCGTCACCTTATGAGGAAAAATACACTGAAGTGACAAAAGTCATGGGATATCGTGTGCCTTCCTTCCGCCCGGCAAAGTGGCAACTCGACGTGGCATGGACTCAACAAGTCGTTGGAAGTCTTCTGCAGGAATATTGAGCCATGCTGTCTCGATAGACGTCCATAATTGTGAAAGCTTTGATGGTGCAGGATTTTGGGCACGAACAGACCTCTCGATGATGTCCCATAAATACTCGATGGGATTCATATCGAGGGCGATCTAGGTGGCCAGATCATTCGTTGGAATGATGTTCTTCAAACCAATCGCGAAGAGTTGTGGCCCGGTGACATGGCGCATTGTCATCCATAAAAATCCCATCTTTGTTTGGGTACATGAAGTCCATGAATGGCTGCAAGTGATCTCCAAGTAGCTGAACATAAGCATTTCCAGTCAATGGATCCAGTCGCACCACAGGACCAAGTCCATGCCATGAAAAAACAGCCCACACCATTACGGAGCCACCACAGTGCATTTGCTGACCTATCGAACCCTACCAGCTGAAATCATGACTCTCGGACCAGGCCACGGTTTTCGAGGGACCAATCGATAAAAGTCGCTGCAAATGTCGTTCTGTCAGTAAAGGCAAGTCGGTCTTCTGCTGGAATAGCCCAAGAAAGCCAAATTTCTCCGCACAGTTCTAACAGACAAGTCCCCAGTACGTTTGATTTCTGCGGTTATCTGACGCAGTGTTGCTTGTCTGTTAAATTTACGACTCTTTACGTCGCCGGTCTCGTATGTCCATGGTGGGATGTTATGCCTGAAATTTCATACTCTCGGCACACTCTTTACACAGTGGATCTGGGAATGTTGAATTCCTAACGATTTCGAAATGGCATGACCCATAGCTATTCCGCGTTATGTTATTCCCGTCGTGCGGTCATCATCGCGTCAAAATCTTCTGAACAGAAATCTATACTGCGCATTTATACCTGTTCTACGCGATGCTATATCTGAAAATTTGCATATTCTATCCCATGACTTTTGTCACTTCAGTGTAAATTCTATAGGAATTAAACCAAACCAACCAATTCTATGGGAACTAAATTTCGTATTTCCACTTGCCATTATTTTCTCACTTTTTCTCGTATATATATGTATTCTGATATGCATTTCTATTATATATTTATTCTCATATGTATTTCTCATATATATGCATTCTAATATGTATTTCTCATATACATGTATTCTCTTCTTGATACATTTAAATTTCCAACTGTTTAGTTCTATTCCCAGTTGCTATTCTCGGAGTTGTAAAGATTTCTGGTGAATCTCTTCTCGTGAAATCATGCGTTCCCATCTTTCTCCTCATCGAAATTCATTAACACTGTCCTTGGATACATCTTCCTCCATTCGCGCGAATGCACGAGATCTCTCTTCTATTATCGATCTCCCAGCAGTCTGCGCAGAAATCCGAAACAAGGTCGTCGCAATCGTGTTGTTTGCCCTATAACCCCCTCAACACGAAAAGAGAGCCCTGCAGCTAAGGGCCAGGAATGCAGAACCTCAATTCTCTGCCTCGAAACTAGTCCAGCGCTATTTCCCTAACCCTTTCCATCCATTTCTCTCCTCTTGTCACGCGTTTGGGTTGAAGGAAATTTCTTTCTTTTTTCTTTTTTGCGTTCGGTTTGGGCTATTAGCATGCTATTTTGTTTACTTATGCCGGGGAATACGCGATTAAGCGATAACTGTCCCTTCTGACCATTTCAGGTGACAAAATAAATGGGGTCTCGAGTGGATGGCTCCCGGGTGATTGTTCTTGACCACAAATGTCACCGCGTTTTTTTGCGACCGAGAGTCGATGACGGATCGTAGGATGGAATGGTGCTTTCTCTAAAATGCATTTGCAACCTTTGGGTTCAAGAAAGTAAAGGTGAATTATGTGACTGAGGTTTTCTTTTTTTTTCCCGGTATTCATACGAAATACTATGGCGATAAAAAAAAAATCCTTATATAAGTACATTTCAGGATAAATTCTGCAATTTTTTAGGTTGCTTTTTTTTATAATTACATAAAAATACATTTAATAGTAACATTTAATACCATTACTGATAAAACCCGCTTTCTGTCACTTATAATTATTATTTTCACCTGATTGTTCATTCTAATTATAAGCTTTGTGGTCACTTAATAAATTCATCCATTTTTCAAATTGGGCAATTTCTTCCACTTTTCAACCCAACTAACACTGGGTTTATTAAATATGTGAACAAATTGGACCTTTTCTTCAATTTTTAACCCAATAAACTAAAAGTGTTTTTATTTAATACCATGTGAACAAATTGGACAATTACTTGAACTTTTAACCCAACTAACACTGTGTTTATTTAATACCCTGTGAACAAATTGGGAAATTTCTTCATTTTTAACCTAACTAAATGTATATTTAAGACCATGTGTACAAATTCGGCCATTTCCTCAATTTTTAACCCAAATAACATTGTGTATATTGAAGAATATGTGAACAAATTGGGCAATTTCTTCCACTTTTAATCTAACTAACACTGGGTTTATTTAATATCATTTGCACAAACTCCAGCGAACTCTTCAACTTTAAGTTTGTAGGCTAAATTTACAACTCTGGATTCTCCCTAGAAGTTCACAAGTCATAAAACGTCAGGAAATTAGAAGTCTGATCTCCACCTCACTCAGGCTTCTGATTGGATGACATTCTGCAACATGCGATCTTAGTATCTGGTAGGAATCAAGTTGAAATCTATAAGCTGGTCATGTACATGAAATGTTGAAGTTATTAAATGTTAGTTCCAAGAAACATGTCCCAGTTTCTCCTTTTTAATTTTATTAAATGTTCTTGTTTGGATTTTTCCACTTAAAATTTAAGATAACTTTTCGTCTTGGGAGAAAAAAATTGCGAAATTTGAATAAAATATAAAAAATGTTTAGCAAACAATCAAAACTTTTAGTCTTTTCTATATATTTTTGCATTGAGAAAAAAACGTTCTGAATATTATAACTAAAAATTTTAATACAAAAACATATTGCACAAGTGTATTATTTGGGAGGTTAGAAAATTAATAATGGTACCTAAATGAATACTAGAAATGCAAGTACTTTCTTGTCATACCATAAAAGTTACATTATCTAATCACATTAAATTTTAATATATTCACGTTATTATAACTAGAAGTATTCCCATAAAAAATTGTACATTTTCAAAAAGTAAGAAAAAATTAATCTTTACAATTCTGCAATAACTTTTTCTGCATATAATTAATTTAATTAACTATAACATTCAAATGCATACTATTCAATCTTAAGGAATTGGGTATATATTTGATTAATATGGTCAAACAGTTGGGTTTGTTTCAAATATAACCATAATTATTCGAGACTTTTGAAAAAATTGTAAGGAAATCTTACAAATTATTAAATCTGGATAAAAAAGCTTAATGAATATATTGAAAAATTACAAATCTTCTTTACATTATGTTTTCTATACAGTGTTATGCAAACTACTGATCTTAATATGAACTGTCACACTCATATTATACAGTGAAACCATCAAATTCGCAAAGAATTATTAGTTTAATTTAATTATTAATAATGATTATTTATAATTATTTGCTTTCAAATACTTATGATGCTTTTATTAATATATCTGACACAAAAGTATATGTTGTAAAATATTTTTTTTTTTACAAATTAGGGAAAATGTGTATAATACTGGAAGTTATTTCTTTTTATAACGTCTTAACACATCTGAAAGGAAAGAATACTATCGATATAAATTGCAGCATCAACATAAATAAATAACTGATTGAAAAGGTAATTTTTACATAAGCACACATACTATTTGAATTTTACATAAATAGTCGAATTCAAATAGTAACATCCTACTTTTGAAATTTAAAAATTGAAAATTGAAATTAACGATGTAAATTATATTTAAGCAAAATGTTTGAAAACTTTTAAATGCAATGCATTTAACTATTTATTTAAATGTATCATAAATGTAGATCTGCAAGATTAAATGTATCGTTTATTAATTATTTTGTTTAAAATACGCTATTTTCCTTAAGTTTCATTATTTTATCTATTCTAGGAGATTCTTGATTTTAAAAGGAATCTCAAAATCAAATAAATGAAAAAAAATTAATATGCTGTTGTATTCTTAGTGAATAATTCTAAAGCTCTAAATGATCTAAATAAATATTTAGCTACTCAAGCCAAAATAAAACCTATTCCACAAAACACTAAAATAAGTTATATTTTTCTGATTGAGAATCACAACTGAAAAAAATTTATTTATTCTTAAGTATTAATTATTTGTTTAAAATTGATGGCTATCTTCAACAAATTCGTTGATAATATTAAGAATCAAATATATTATAAATTAAAATAGAAATTTTTTTTGTTAATTGGTTGTTTTATGCTTTTTATGCAAGAATTTCAAACAGTCCCAATTATTTTTTGCAACTTTCATACCGAATAGAAATAACCATACCGAATTCGAAAAATTCATAATGCAATTAACCTTCAGAAAATTGAAGCAAAGAACTAAAAAAAACATTCTCATCGTTTCTCAATTCCGGATCATCATTTCTCAATTTTTCTAAATAATTTTATGCAGTCCCGACCCTATTTTTGCAACTTTTATAAACATGCCGAATTCGCAATATTCAACAGAATACATTTAACATTCCAACAATTGAAGCAAAGAGCTAAAGAAACATTCTACTCGTTTCTCAATTCCGGAAACAGTTTTGATAAACCAGGCCCCGTAACACCAGAAGGCAAGAAGCAAAATAAAATCTGATAAATAATGCAAAATCTTGAAAACGGCCGCATGTATTAAAGCATATAGGGTGGCGAGAGAACTTTCTCCAGAGAAGCTTTCTCTTAGCCCACGGTCAGATTATTTCCAGCATCGACCCATTAACCTCGATAGCAACTTTCAGTGTCACTTACAAAAGGAGCCGTGTCTCCCATTGCTTCCTGGGAAGAAATTCTGGTGACTGAGAAGAATTTAAGAAATTATATCTTCAACTTTTATAGTGACTACTTTTGTTTTTCACATACATCTTTTAAGGACCAAATACTTATAAAAGAATTTAATAGACAAGACCAAATGTAGACAAGATATATAGTTGTTAACATTTAAAAAATAAAATTTCTAAGATTGCTTTTGAGAGATTTAATAATTGGACAATAGTGTTTCATGTTACAAATTTTTAAAGTATTAAATCACAAAAGATTAGAGAAATGGTTATCAAGTTAGTTTCAATTAATTATTTATTCTATATTTAATGTCTTATGATAGATATATTTCTATCGTTACTTGTTTTCTTATGAGTTGAGCACTTTCGTCAGCGTTTAGCATACGAAACCCTTTTAGTAGAGGCTCATGTATGCTAGACATTTTGTTGCATCTTTGTACTTAAGAAGGAATTGAGAAACTCCTCGCATTATAACATAATCATAATAATCATTACCATTATTGAAACATAATCATAGTCATAATCATCATCATAACTCAATTTAAATAAGAGCCTTATTAAGCCACGATGAAGAAGACAATCAATAGTAAATTCTACCTTGGTTGCAACTATGATTCAGTTCAAATAATCAAACCGTTGTATTTAAATCGAAAAAGAAGTTTCAATAATATAGCAAAATATACTAACAGCTGTAATAATTCATATACTACAATTGGATTACGAAGTTTGAATACACATACAAATTTATATAAAATTTTATATTAATAAAGACAGATATTATAATTTTTTTATAATTATTTTGAATCAAGAATAATATCAATATTTATCTAGATTCTACATCATTTTATTACATTTTTAGTAATTCAACTTATGCTTGATTTTTATTAATAGTAAACTTTCAAAAGTTGCTGTGATTTTCAAAGTGTCAATATTTTAAAAAATCGAATTAAGTAACATATTTTTTATAATTTTTATAATTAAGAAACAATATTTCATTTATGATGAAAGTAAAAATATATCATAAAAGTAAAAATAATTATTAAATAAAAATATAAAAAAGTTGTTTTTAAATTCATTACTGTTCAATCAATCAATCTCTAAAATTCACTACCACTTTATTGAAAATATAAATTAATAAAAAGAAATATAAAGAAATATTAAGGAAGTGAAAATATAAAATTAAGAAAGGGAAAATATAAAATTAAGAAAATAATATTGAGAAAAAATATATTTACATTTAATAAAATTTATTTATTTCATTTTTTTTATTTTAATAAAATTTATATTTTCATTTCTTATAAATATTAAGAAATGAAAATACAAATTAATATTTGAAAATATAAATTATTAATAGAAAGAAAGAATTGCATATCCAAAAATTACATAGAGTTAACTACAAATGGTTAAAAAAACATATTTTTGACTTATTTAAGCAAAATTTCCTATTTTATTTCACAATTTCTTTTTCAACCAAAAACAATTCTGATTAAAAATTAAAAACAGACCACGATAGGAAAAAAATCGATAATTTCCCCCAAAACTTTATATAATCAATACTCAATCACTTTGCATTAGAGACGATTATATTCTGACATTTTAATAAAAATGTAAATTTTGATCTTTAATATTAATAAAAGAATAATTTCGTATTATTATCAAAAGAGAATTATATATTTAAGATGAAATGTTTAATTTACCAGATTTGATAACAGATTATTGTCTTTTCTGATGTCAAATTGAAATCGATATTATTATCGTAGCTAGATTTTATCTTTATGAATGATTCAATAATAATCATGCATCATTAATTTAATACTTCATTAAATTTAGTTGCATAGCATTATTTTTAAATTTCGAAATAATGTAGAACTTTGTAATAACATAGTTATCATAAAATTTCTGTTATTCTATATCAATACTCATAAATAGGAATGTGTGACCGTAGCCTCATAATTACTTGAGACTCTCCTCATAATGGGCACATTTTACTCAAAATAGAAAGGCAATTTCTGTAAAATAGTTTTTGATTTTGATGAAAGAAAAAAAAACAGCTTTAGTTTATCCAACTTTAGTTTAACCCAAAAGTAAATATTTTTTGTTTTATTGCAGACTACGAAATCAGATCCTTTGTTAATAACGTGTTAAGCATTGATATAAGAAACTTTCCTAATTTTTTTTATCTTTATGATATTCATAGTCAATAACACACATTTCATTTTAAAATTGCACTAAACAGTGCAGATGTGCCTAGTGATAAATAATCGTATTAAAAGGCATAAATCTTTTTTTGGCAACATATGTTTGTGAACAATCATTTTTAGAATAAATGAAATCGATAAAAAAAACTATTTAACTAATCACTTTTACAAACTTTCTTTAACTCTTTAGTATTAGATTACTATAAATAATGATCACATACTAAAATAATAAAATTGAGCATAATATTTCTTATTTGCGTTTTAATAAATTATATAATTTATTTTTTATTATCAACTAAAAATAAGCATGTATATGTTTGACATATCTATATAAACATATAGACATGTTTAAATAATTTTCGAGAGTATCTTTTATAATATTCGTTTTCAGTGGGTACCTGACCATTGTGGTCTTTGGCGCAATGAACAAGTGGATTTCCTTGAAAAAAGAGGTGCCGGCTTACTAAAACATCCTAATACAGCCATCCCTTATTAGAGGATTAAACTGTTTTCCAAACATTTATTCACATCTAATTTCTTGTTGGATCTTAAGACTCGTACAATCCTATCAAATTGGAGGTGGGTAAGCCCTTCTCTTATTTTCGATAAACCAAGAAGCAAAGTAGTGGCGGTCTTTCGCCTGTCTATGGGACACTATTGTCTTGCCGCTGCACTGCATAGGCGTTTCAACCTATCCTATTTGCCCACTTTGTGACTCTGGAAAAGTAATGGAGAAGGATCCTCTGCTTCGATGTGGGGCTCTTCGTAGACCTACAGAGGAGCCGAGACATTGGGAAGCAAGGTAGCACATTAGGAATGACTCTGGTCTTCTTTTTCTTGTTTTTAGTTCTTGACAGATTCTGTTACTCTTACTATTAATATTCTATGCAACTTTTTTGCCTAGCCATTGAAAATAAAAAAATCTACAATATGACCGTGATCAAGTCATGGAAAGCACATGCAGCCCATAGCTTTCACAAATATGTCTATATATCCATATAGATAGATAGATACAGATATAGATATGTTGCCTGAATGGCCGAGTGTCTAGCGCTCTGGCGCTAGGTGCCATGGATTTTTGTAGTGGTTGGGAATCCACTTTAAACCATTGATCCTGGTCTAATATGATCGTAGAGCGTTGTCTTCAGGTTTAGTCAGTCTTTTCAATCCTCGTAGTTCCTCGCTAAAGTGAAACGGCAAATTATCCTTAGCCATGGCCCAATCGCCTACGACGGGGTCTTCCGGACCTGGTGTAAGCTTTCCTGCATCAGGGCGATTTGTAACAGATGTATATATAGTAATAGATATATAAACAGATTTGTGAAAGCCATGTGCTGCATGTTTTTATCGTGACTTAAACGTGGATCATACTGTGAAAACTGAATACTCTCGAAAATTATCAAACATGTGTAATATATATACATGTTTGATGTTTATTAAATATATTTTACAGTTGAATTAACCCTCTCTTCTTCTACTTCTTCATTGGCGCAACAACCCATTGGCAGATTTCGAGACAGGAGATTGGCAGATTTCGAGACAGATTCTTTTTACGAGGTAGGGTTGTCAATTCTACGCCCAAAGCTCTACAGCCATATTAGACCGGGACCTACGGTTTAAAGTGGATTCCGAAATACTACAAGCACCCATGGCACCTCCAGGACTCACGCGAAAACTGTGGCACCTAGGGCCACATCGCTAGTTACTCTGCCATCAGGCCTCTGAATTAATCCTTTACAATACTATTTTTCACATTTTTTGATTTTTCATAAACTAAAATACTGAATCAATTTTTGACAGTTGATTATATCCATTACTTCAGCATTTATAACATTTAAATTTTGTGTATATTAAAGATAAAATAACATAATTTGTGAGATTATTAATAATAAAATGTTTTTTTCTTTCCATTCCTAAATTTCTAAGTTGAGAATCCTTGAACTTTTCAGAGACCGTTATGTAACTGAAAGAAGACAATAATTTATTTCGCCTCGCATCGCCGGAAGTTATTCAACAATCATAACTATTCACTGCGCGACACTAAACTTTAACCCTTGACTTCTCCAAGATTTCCATCGCATCATCTGTCTTCCGAAGATGTATTTACGACTGTTGTGACAACATCCAAATAAATAGCTAGGAATGCTTTTGTTGTGATTCCGATTCGTATTTTCCCGTGTTTTATAAAGTAGTATTTCGAAATTTGTGTTTTACAATAAAAGGGGCAATGTTAATCAGGGTTGATATTTCTTAGAATTGCTCCTGCATGAATGAGGGAATTGTTACGTTATTTATATTAGATGTTGGTGAAATAAGCAACCTTGAACATTGCTGGGATTTCAATGAAAGAGAAAATGGATGGATATTTTTTGTGCAAAAGAACTTAAAGCACCAAAGAACTAAGATGCAATTTATATTTTTATAGGTATTTTAGAATAAAAGGATCATAAGTATTTTAGAATAAATAATTATATCAGGGTAAGTATTCTTAGACTTGCTCCTGCAGGAATAAGGGAAACGTTTCATTATTTATATTAGGTATTGGTGAATTAAGTAACCTTGAACATTGCTGGAATTTCAATTTATCTATATTTTTTGTGCAAAAGAAATTAAAACGTCAAAGAACTACCATGTCATTTATATTTTATAAGTGTTTTAGAATAAAAGGTTCAATGTTAATCAAGGTGGGTATTCCTTAGAATAGCTCCTGCATGAATGAGGGAAACGTTTCATTATTTATATTTGATGTTGGGGAAATAAGCAACCTTGAACATTGCTGCGATTTCAATGGATGTATATTATGCATACAAAAGAATTCAAAGCACCAAAGAGCTAAGATGCAAATAAGTGTCAGAATAAAAGGGGCAATGATAATCAGAGTCGCTATTTCTTAGAATTGTTCCTGTATGAATGAGGGAAGTGTTTCATTATTTATATTCGATGTTAGTGAAATAAGCAACCTTGAACATTGCTGGGATTTCAATGAATGAATATTTTTTGTACAAAAAAAAACTTAAAGCATCAAAGAGCTAAGATAAAATTTATATTTTTATAAGTATTTTAGAATAAAATTGTGTGCTTTAACCCAGGAATGCACAATCCAATAAATGCCGCAAGATACTTGTACATCTTATAACTTGACAATGGACCTCTTTAAAATAACTTGTACATTTTCTAATATATATTTATTTATTTCATTATATATAATAAAAATGATATATAATAAATTTAAAATAAAAATGCTTTTGGTAATAAATGTCCAAGGAATAAAAAAATAATAAATTGATTGCAGCCCTGGTGACAAGCCAGCATTTCCGTCAGTGGATGTGCTCTTCCAGTTTTCAATAAAATACTTAACATTGAATAAAACATCTTTCTAATATTATATTTACTTTTTATTAAACGAAAGCTGTATAATATTTCTTATTTAATTCTTCCTCAAAAATCTGAATATCTTTTAAAGGAATTATCAATTATGTATTTTAATTAAACAGGAAATATGATGGCTCTAGCCGTGAGAAACGCGTAGGAGGACGCCGTCTGATCAGCCTTGTTTAGCCCTATAAGCATTTCACAAATCAAAGACCAGTTTGCTACTAATAGAAAATTTACTGATAATACAAGAGGATATTAATCCAGGGTTTGTTATTACCAGTAACTTTTATTAAAATTTTTTAAAAAATGTCCGTAATTCTGATCGATATAAACAATTTCCCATAAATGAATAAAGGTAGTATGATTGAAAAAATTACAGTTATTTTACTAAACTAAAAATAGGAATAATTTTATCTTTTATAGTAGAAAAATATTTTATTTTTTATTATAGAGTGAAATCATATCTATTCCAAATTAATGATAAAAAGCTTTAATATAAATGTATATTGATTACTACAAGCATTCGGAACTATAAGTAAATTATAAATTTAAAATTAATGGTTTATAATAGAACTTTTTTTATGGTATAATTTAAAAAATTAGCTTCATAAGCAAATTTTGATAAATTTATCTTTCATAAATTGTATTCAAATAAAATTTCAAATTATACAAATATTTTTAATTGTTTTTATAAATATGTTTTCATATCTAATAATATTTATTTTTTCTATATTTGCCATTTCCAAATGAGCATTGGGTTTTTTAATTACCTTAAACAGCAAACAAAATGGAAAACAAAACAAAAAAATCATGTAAATAAGTTTCCGAAGTTTTTATCAGATATAAAATTAGAAATCGGGAAAAAGAATTGAAATACAAAGTATATTTGTAATACAAAAAATATTTATAATATAAAAAAATAATTAAAATATTAAAAAATATTTGTAATTTAAAATCCAAAAAAATATTTGTAATACAAAATAAAATACCTTAAATCTAGGGCAAATTAAGATATGTTGCATAAACAAAATTTATTGTCTTTTATGCTATGAAAACAAAATAAAATTAAGTTAATACGTGTTTTCTTACAAAGAAAATAAAATGATAAGAAATCCTAATATCGAGTCTACTTTAGTTACGTGGGTGTTTTCCTGTTTTTCCATCCAGATAAACACATGCAAGCCAGTTTGAATTTCCTTGAATTTGCCTACAAGTTTGTGAAAATAACAGTATTTTATAACTTGGAAAATTTGTTTTAGAAAACAAATGATTACTGTTTAACCAATGTGTATGTTGAAAAAAGTTGGTATCGTGAATGCAGAAACAAATGCTTTATTTTAAGTTGATGGTAACAGGGGTAAGTTTATTTTACTTTCTTATTTATTTATTTTTATTTTTTTTATTTATTCATTTATTTGCTTTTCTCATACATGTGAGAATTTAAAAGTTGTTTCGAATATTAATATTTCTATCCATGTTTGAACAATTTTATCTTCATATAATTACTTTTCTAAGTTAATGAAAAGAATGTTTAGATACAGAAAATTACATTTGTTTTAATTTATATACTTTATTTGTTTTACCAAAGTCTTACAAATTTTTAAAATATAAAAATTTAACTTTTATAGTAAATGTTGAAAATATAAAGCATTTAGAAAAAAAATATTTAATAATTAATAATATTTGGTAAAGAAATTAATGAAATATTTTTTGAATACCTGTTATTTTACAACCTGGAACATTCTTAGAGATAAATTAATCCTGTTAATAATTTAAAATATCTAATTCTTTTTTTAAATGAACGGAACATTCATTTATAACAGCCAATAATTTTTATGAATTTCGAATGAAAAATTTTAAAAAAATTAGTAAATGTTCAACTAAAAGGTTTTTTGAAGATTAATTCGTAAATCATAAAATTTCGCTTCATTTATTTGATTTTTTTATTCTATTAGTTATTGTTTTTCATTCTATTTGTTTATTTATTTATTATTCTATTCTAAATTATTATATGAGATATTCTTTCAGTGGCAAATTTTTTACGAATTTCAATTGACAAATTAAAAAAAAGTAATTAAATTAATCATTATAAAAATATACTCGCGAATTGTTATCATATAAGGACATTTTTTTTTAAATATATTTTTCCATGGATACAAAAATAATATTTATTTTTTTAGGAAATAAAATTTAATAGAAGGAATATGTCATTATTTAATACGTTTCTATTTCTTATGAAAAGGAATCATATTGGTATATTGCCAACAGAAAAATAAGGAAATAAAAATATTTCAATTGAAAAATGACTTACTAACATGTAGAAGAGAACGATAATTGATTATTATAATTTATCAGATACTAAACACGAGAGAATTCCAAATAATTTATCCTCAAAAATGCTTTAAAAACTAACATTATTGTGGTTTTGTGAAATTTTTTAAAAAATAAAATTGATTGTGTTTAAATTAATGCTAATAAACAAATAATATTTTTGTGTATTACTAACATTTGACAGCTATCTTTAGCTATAATCTTAATATTATTTCTTCTGTAACTTTCAAATGTAGAGGAAGTAATTAAATGTTTTAAATTCAGTAAAGGCGAATAAATAAAACGTTGAGATTAATGTATTTTCGCAATTTTTATATAGCTCCTATTTATTAAAATTAAAAATTTTGATAAGCATATTTGAGATAAGTATCTAACTAGATTGATGATAAAAGCGTTTTTGTTTCAGAATTCGAATTCAATATGTGAATTTTTCTCTTAGGCTCTTTTTACTTGTTTTAGTTTACTTATAATTTCGTTTACTAACATTTTTTATTAAAAAAAACTTTTAATACTATGCGTTATTTAACTTACTTTGTCAGAAAACTTTTACAATTTTAAAATTTAAATGAAAGAATCTAATTATTAAAAATAGCGTAACCCAAATCATTAAAATCATAAAAAAATTACAATGTTTAATAGAAATATATTGAACTCATATCTGGAGTATAACATCATTTAAAATTTAATAGTATTTCATTAAATTTACCTGATATTAATAATTATGCAAATAATAAGGTTTCTTTTTCAACTTTACGTTGAATTAATTATACACATAAATAGCTAAAAGACTTTAAAAGACTTTATGACGTGTAACGTAATAACACAATATAAAAATGAAATTCAATTTAGATAATTTTAAAGTCATTATATTTGGAACCTTAAGTACATATTTTAAAATAGTTTAGATTCTAGTATAGAATAAAGTCTATATAATAGTCTAAATTCTAGTATAGAATGAGATCTATATAATAGTCTAGATTTTAGTATAGAATAAAACCTATATAAAAGTCTAGATTCTAGAATAGAATAAAATCTATATAATAGTCTAGATTTTAGTATAGAATAAAATCAATATAATAGTCTAGATTCTAGAATAGAATAAATTTATATAATAGAATAGATTTTAGTATAGAATAAAACCTATATAATAGTATAGATACTAGACTCTAGAATAAGGTCTTTATTTCTTTATTTTCAATCTAGTAAACACCTTTATCCTATCAAAAATGAAATAATTTACTTTTAAAATAAGTGAATTTAAACTCGAATTTAATATAGTTTTAAATAAAATAATATTTTAAACTATCCATTTAAATTAAATAATATTTTAAACTATCCATTTAAATTAAATAATATTTTAAACTATCCATTTAAATTAAATAATATTTATTTAAAAGAATATTTTTAAAAGAATTATAATGAATTTTATCAGTTGTGAGGTAATTCAAATAAAGAACAGAAATAAAACACAGTCACGAACTAATTAACATTCGATATTTGATTTTCTAAATTTTATTCCTTCCCAACATAATTCTGGGAAATACCCGTTCGTAATTGAAATTATGCACGATTTTATAGCAATCACTTGTATAAAGTGATATATATGTAAGTATTTTGGATCTTTTCAGTAATATGTATTTCGAAAAACATTTACCTTTATACATTTTATTGAAAGCACAACACAATACAAATAGGTATCCAATTACCATAGGTATAGGTATCATCATAAATAATTACTATAAACAACTATTCTGCAAAACAACAAAAGCGCATTGAATTACTATAAATATCTATATGCAGTGAATTATAAACATGGATTACACTAATTATTAATCATCACAAATTAAGTGTGTGCACTTTGTCTCAAAATAATTTATAATAAACATTTTTATAAATAAAAATTTAAGTGATGAAATTGACTTTTACTTTAATATTTTCTACTGAGTGATTGTTAAATTTTGCACATTTTTTTAATATAAGTATAAAAAATGCCATCTTATTTAACAATCTTTTAAGAATTATACTGATTTTACATGGATTTATTTAATAAAATACTGAAAATTAATTTAATACATTCAGAAAATAATTCTGATAAATATTCAACTATAATTGAAATTGTATCTACCCAATTTTATAGTAAATAATCAGTTGTATAAAGTGATACGTAAGTATTTTGGATATTAATATGTATACTTAAGTAATATTTATTTCGGAAAAAACTTACTTCTGTACCTTTTATTAAGAACTGTGTTACTACAAATAGATATCGAAATATCATAGATATAGATATCATCATAAATAATTAATATAAACAACTATTTTGCAAAACAACAAAACATCATTGCATTATTATAAATAACTATTCTACATAACAACAAAAGATCATTGGTTCGCTATAAATAACTATTCTGCAAAATAACAAAAGATCATTGAATTACTGTAAATAACTATTTCCCAAAACAGCAAAATATTATTGAATTTCTTTAAATAACTATACATGGGGAATATTAAGCATGGATTACACTAATTATTAATCAACACATTTTAAATATGTGCACTTTTTCTTAAATAATAGACAATTTTATAAAATAATTTAAAATAAGTCATGGAATAGACTTTTATTCTTATTTCTTCTACAGAATGATTGTTAAGTGTTGAACATTTTCTGCAGTATAAGTATAAAGCAATTCCATCTTATTCAACAATAATACTGATTTTGTTGAATTTACATTAATTTATTTAATACAATACTGAAAATTTAATTATAATTTATATAAATATGTTTCAGTAATAACAAGGGCCAATTACAAATACCAGGCTACTCCGGTGAACCTTAGAAAAGAGGAATTGCTTCTGGAGTCTTTAATCTGCAGGTATTCTATTTTACCATGAAAGATCCAATGACAAATGAGATGTCATTGACGACATTCCACTTAAAAAATGAATCTCTTTAATATATTTGCCAGACGATGCAACAAATCTTTCGAACTCAGAACAGTTATTTTTTTGTTCTTCTTCTTGTTTTGCCTTCCTCTCAGCACAAAACTGTCTAAGACCTTCTGACCTTTCTACAATACGGCTGATTAACCCATTTGTCATGGCGGCCGAGCAAGGTGGTAGCCATGGAAATTGAAATGTTTGAAACGCAACGAGAATATCTGGTTTTTCAGAAAACAATATCATTTCATTATTGAGTGTCGAATGTTCTTGTTTTAATAATGATGCTCCGCAACAACTTCAGCTCATCGATTGCATTTTAACGACTTAATTATTGGGAAGCAATTTAAATGGGACTGCACGTTTTAGGTCGCAGCCCGTCATCTGACCAGCACGAGAGAAGGAATTGAGCACCTAACTGTGGAATCGATAATTCATTTGATTGAAAAATTGCTCAGTTCATGCATTGATTTTTTTTTACATCGACATCTGGATTTCATTGACTTCCTTTTAATTATGTGTTTATTATTTTTGATAAAAAGAAAACATGTGGTTAAAATATGGAAAGCTTTGTTTGTAAATTGACAATTCTTATATCTTGTAAATTGACAATTCTTATATCTTGTAAATTGACATTTCTTATATTCTTTATATTGGAAAACAATTTAAATAGGACTGCACGTTTTAGGTCGCAGCAAGTCAATTGATTATCACGATAGAAAGAATTAAGCACCTAACTGTGGAATCGTTAATTCATTTGATTGAAAAATTGCTCATTTCATGCGTTGATTGTTTTTTACATCGACATCTGGATTTCATTGACTTCCTTTTAATTATCTGCTTATTATTTTTGATAAAAAGAAAACATGTGGTAAAATATGGAAAACTTTGTTTGTAAATTGACAATTCTTATATCTTGTAAATTGACAATTCTTATATCTTGAAAATTGACATTTCTTATATTCTTTATATTGGAAAACAATTTAAATGGGACTGCACGTTTTAGGTCGCAGCAAGTCAATTGATTATCACGAGAGAAGGAATTAAGCACCTAACTGTGGAATCGTTAATTCAATTGATTGAAAAATTGCTCAGTTCATGCGTTGATTGTTTTTACATCGACATCTGGATTTCATTTACTTCCTTTTAATTATCTGCTGATTTTTATGAAGGGAAAATTTCTGGAAGAATATGGCAAGCTTTGTTTGTAAATTGACATTTCTTATATTCTTTATATTAGGAAGCAATTTAAATGGGACTGTAGGTTTTAGGTCGCATCTAGTCAGTCATTTGACTATCACGATAGAAGGAATTAAGCACCTAACTGTGGAATCGATAATTCATTTGACTAAAAAATTGCTCAGTTCATAAATTCATTTTTTAGACATCTGGATTTCATATACTTCCTTTTAATTATATTCTTATTATTTTTTATGAAGAGGAAACTTCTGGAAAAATATGGAAAAGTTTGTTTGTAAATTGACAATTCTTATATCTTGTAAATTGACAAATTTTATATCTTGCAAATCGACATTTCTTATATCTTTGCTTAAAAAATGCAACATGATAACATATGTCGCCATATAAGATAAGATATACATGATATAAATGCTTCCATTTGCAACAGGTCAAGGCAATTTGCAGTATGTTCTCTTCGGAATTGAAATTGTAAACGTTGCTATTAATATGACTTAATTAATTGAACATATGTTTGAAGATCATATCAATAATTGCATTCAGTTTGCTAAAAATTCCCAAAATTTTAATTTCGCAGTTTCAATAATTTTTTTAATTATTTATTCAAAAATTTTTAATACTTTTAGTATTAAATATTAACTATACTGTCTTAATAGTTGATTTATGGGCGATGGGCAGAGAATAGGCTAATGATGATGTTATCATGTAAAAACCCATATGCTTGTAATATATTATGAACGGAGCAATAACAAACAATTGTTCAAATAACTGTTGATTTAACTGTTGATAATTGTTGATTTAAGAGCGATGTTGGAGGAATGGTGATGGTGATGTTATAATGTAAAAAAAACGTATTGTTATATATTATGGATGAAGAAGACAAAAAAAAAAAACTCTTCTTGTTGATTATTTTATTATGTCAAAGGTGTTGGGATTTCTGAAAACGTTTAATGACAGCAAAAAGAATTATTGTTATTATTTAAATTTCTTAAAATAAATCGCAATTAAATTAACCCTTTATTTAATTCTTGGTTGATTTTTTAACCTTATGCCAATTAAAAGTGATTCGGATTAAAAAATCATATTCAATAACACTAACCATTTCATTAAGGTTTGACTTGTTGGAAAAATTTAAACTAAAACTTATTTCGATGAAATTCTGAAGGAATTCTTCTAAAGTCTGACAGTCAGAAAAATCTATAAATCATTAAAAAATTTTAAAAATTATAATTGCTCAAATTTTATAAATTCCAATCGCATGGAAAATATTAGTGGCGATACTCTATTGGGGGTGAGATTAAAACAAGAAGGAATATTTGTCTTTTAAAATAAAAATAAATATATTATATTTATTCATTTTGTTTTATTCTTTTTCGATTTTCAACTTTTTTTATAAAACGATTTTTCCTCTTAGTACAATTACTGTTAAACATGAAAATATTAGAAGCATATTTTTAAAATTACATTTTATGGGATATTTGAAAGATTTGATTGCTGTGAAGATAATTTCTGCAAATAACTTTTTTTTTTTCTAGAAAAATTAAACTTCATGTTGACAATATTTTCCTAAATATTACAAACGAAAAATATATGAAATTTAACTTAAATCATTTATTTCTACACCATTTTATTCGCCCATGTGTCTGAAGTAGTTAATTCATAAATATATTGTTTTTATTTATCATTTATTGACTATTGTTCGTTTGTTTTGAACCATAAATCTCTCCATTCCAAACTTGTAAAACTTCTTCTAACCTTACAAAGACTTTGAAGTGTGATTAATAATATGAATTATTGAAGCAATGAACTTTGGAACACCAACTGGAAAACAAATATCTTCCACTAATATTAATCTAACAGATGGCACTGAAGGCAAGGCTAGCCATTTATTTTTTTGATATTTTTATTCAGATGAACATTTTAAATCGTTGATGAGATATCTGAATAAAGCTTTTATGTCATTATGTTTACTAGTAGAAACAAAATTTACTTGACCGATCAGTCATGATGAATAATAATCTTCCTCTTTACCATCTAGTGGTGCCTTGTATGCAAGCTAATATATAGTTTCAAAATTAAGAAAAATATTATGCATCCTTTCTTTATAATTGAATACTATCAATTTAAATTGCTTGCAACATGTTTGTCCTTAAGTTTTCATGTTCTATTATCTGTTTGTGAAATAAGAATAAAAAACTTAACAAAAAATTTAATTTGAAATATGATGTACTTTTTTATTTCTATTTTCAACCCAACTTCAAGTGAAGATATTTGTTTTACCTAACAAAAATATAAATACAGTTATTATAATTCGACGGTTAATTAAAAAAATTGTATTAATAAAGCACTTAATTAAATCCGTTAATATTAGTTTTTTAATTAAAAAAATTATATTAATAAACCACTTAATTAAATCCATAAATACTAGTTTAATTTAAAAAATTGGATTAATCAAGCACTTAATTAAATCGTTAATACTAGTTTTTAATTAAAAAATTGGATTAATAAAGCATTTAATTAAATTCGTTAACACTAGTTTTTTAATTAAAAAATTGGATTAATAAAGCACGTAATTAAATTCGTTAATACTAATTTTTTAATTAAAAAAAAATGCCAAACTAAGCTAAGCGAAAAATACGATTTTAGCTAAACTGAAAAAATTTAAATTTTTTCTGTAAAATAATGTTTTTATTTAGTTTTTTTTTTTTTAAATTCGAGATCAGTTAGATTTATGGTTTTAATTATTATTTACTTAACGTAAACTGAAGACTATTCTTGTAGAAAATTCCAGTTAAAATTATGATTAAAGTAAATGCCAAAAAGGTGAATTGAAAACTATTGTTGCAGAAAATTTCTGTTAAATTATAACTAAAGTAAATGCCAAAAATGAATTAAAAACTATTGTTTTAGAAAATTCCTACTAGAGTTATGACTAAAAGTAAATGTCAAAAATGTAAATTGCAAACTATTTTTGTAGAAAATTCCAGAAAAAATTACGACTGAATAGAAATGTCGCTTATGACATCCTTACGAAATTAAAAAGCCCATACTTTGTAAGAAACGTAGCATATTTACTTATTTTGAAATCCGGAATCATTTTAGATATGTGGTTTTAATCATTATTTATTAATGCATTATTGTAGAAAATTCCTGTTAAAATTATGACTAAATTGAAATGTTGCTCATGTTATTAAAAAAAACCCATACTTTGTAAGAAACAATTCTCCTGAAAGAAACGTGGCATATTGCACGTATCTTTTTTGTAATTAAAGTCCAACGTTGTTTCATCAGAAACCGCATCATTACTTTTCTATGAGGAAGTACAAAAGGAACTTCTTTCCACCACAGGCATTGATTCCTTTCCGTTTACTAGTAAGATTTGCCATTTATCAACAAAAAGGCAAGCCAGCTCTTCTTCGTTTCCAACTGGATCAAGGTCTAATCAGTTTGTGCTGCCGATAACCACCTACTTAGTTGCACCTGTCTGTTCCGACCAAGCCCTAACCCTATGTGGGAAAGAGTCGGTTGGAAAATTCTCTTACTAATACCATATGAAGATAGAAAGTGGCCTACTTTATTTCTCTCTTAGAAACGAACAAACCGCCGTCTGTCCTCGGCAGTTCACGCACACGAGAAATAACAATTAGTCATCCCATTCAGAGATATTGCTTTTAAGAAGTGAAAGAAATAAAAATGATATGAACTATTTAACAACTTTTTCCATGATGAATAATCTTTCGAAAGTATTCAAGAACTTTATGATTCGTACTAAATAGCAGTTGCCGTTCTTTAAATTTCTTTTATATAGAGTTTTTTAAATTTAATATTTGATACTAGTTATTTTATATTTGAATTATATCGCATTATTATTATTATTATTTTGTAATTTATTACTGTGTTTTTTTTTCTTATTAATAAGAGTAATTTTGTTAAAAATGATAAAGTAAATTTGTTAAAAATGATAATGTAAATATTCATTCTTTAAGTTCCAAAATAAAATAAAAAAAGACATTTGCAAATTTTTGGTGGGAGTGATAGCTCTAACAGATATCCGTGCTTTCTATATAGTGCATTGGACACTATATAGGCATTCTATAGGCACCATAGGCATTTTAGATTTAGTAAACTTGATTAGGGACCCAATAAGTGAGGACAAACCAAAAGCTTTCTTCTCTACCAGGAAGGAGCCTGATAAACCCTAGACTGGAAAGTCCTTCTATTAGGCTTAGAAGAAGAAAGGTATCCAAATCCCCACATACTACTGTTCTGAAAAAGTAAGACCAATTATTTTTTCTTTCAAAAATTCTTTATTTATTCTTCCAAATTTATTTCATCGCCTTCAAAATAATCCCCTCCGGACACAATGCATTTATGCCAACTTTTTTTCCAATCTGCAGTGCATGCTAAAAAGTCATCGGCAGGGATGGTCTTCAAAGCGCGCAGAGATTCATGTTGAATCTCTTCATTCGATTCAAAACGGTGTCCCGTCGTCGGAAGATAATGAAGAAATCGTCTGGAAGATATGAAATTCAGAGTACAAATACAGTGTTTTGCAAGGATGAAGAAATAATATAATATTTTCCAATATGAAGAAAATAATTTAAAGCAATTTAAGCAAAATCCATACAGTATGGAATCAAACAAAATAAACTTTATAAAAAAAAGAATTTGGTACAAATTTTTATCAGCCGGAGAACAATAAATAGATATTCCTTAGTAAAAGATATGACATTTCTTAACTGAAATGATTGCGTGGCTTCATATCTCTGTAATCAACACAATCAATCTTTAACAGTTTTTGAAATAAAAATTCCCATTCCTCAAAAAGCACCTGTTTCAGCTGTTGAATATTCTCCGGAAGATATAATCGCGAAGAAAGACATCGCAACAAAGCATACATACATTTTAAAAGATTTAAATCATGAAAGTATGCAGGTGACATCTTCAATTTCTAGAAGCTACTTAACAGCATGAATCTGATGCGGCTTGGAATTATTGTCAGTAAAAATGAAGGCTGAATCAATGACACCTCGAAAAAGGGTACCTGAAAAATGATCATTTACTGATAATAATGATCTCGAGTAGGAATGCCTCCCTCAAAAAGTTTCATTCAGTCCATTATTATGTTGTTTTCCCGTACGAGCAGGCCTGTACCACCGTAACAAACTTTTTACCCTGACTTTAGTTGGATAAAACTATTTTCCTAACTCTCTCCGTATCAACTGACATTGAGAATTGCTGTTGTTGTGACTAATCCTTAGTGTCCTGCACTGCAGGACGGACATCCCATGAGTGATCTATTCATGGACGGAGGGAAAGGAGGAAGCTTCCGGTGTGATGGAACAGCCGTAGGTAGAAGTCTGACTTAACTCCGTGACGCTCTTACAACCATATGAGACCGGGACCTACGACTTAAAGTGGATTCCTAATCACTACAAACATCAATGACACCCCTGAATGGCACCCTCACGCCCATTCCATTGATGCAATGTCCAAACTTCTTATTCCTTTCACCAGTTTAAACATTGCCACTGATGGGCAGTTGTTAATAAGATGCAAAAATCAGTATGGATTGCTAATAGGACATCTTCATAAAATCGTCTATCCAATGTAAAATGGGACACTTATCATTCTTTGCTGTACGCACCTTACTATTTCTCCCACTGACTATTATCGTTTCTTTTTTTTTACTTTGTTGTTATTGATGATTTTTAACTTACTTTTTTACTCGCTTTTTTTCCCCACTGATTGTTATCGTTTCTTTTTTTTTTCATAGAAATATCGATCTATTGGCAATGTTTTCCTTGACCAATCACCACCACCACACCTTTTTTTACAGCTTGTCAGCTTTTTGACAGTTGTTTTTGCACATTTTGCAGCTTTTTTACAATTTGTTTTTATTTAAAAGCCTTTCCAAGAAATGTTTTTCGAGAAATGTTGTTTTCGTCGGTTCAAAATAATTGGGTTACACTTGTCACATTTCGTCTCTCCTCAAGCTTTCTGGTCATTCTACCACGTGTAAATTCATCCGTATGCTTTCTGCTAGCCATATCAATCATGCAAAATCGCGTAAATTTACGGATAATGTTTTTAATAGCGTATGCCTTTCTTCCTTTTATTGCAGTCTTGCACAACCCGCGTTTCACGTGCCCTCACATCACTTGTCATTTATTGAAGAATGAGAATAAGAATGTTATTGATATTCGCGTTTGAATAATCTTTCTACTGATTTGGATGTGCGTTGTACTGATTGAAACAAACTCTTTTGGCTGTTAACTCGAAAATTAATCGTTGCTTATGTTAGATAGAACTGTGTTAGATAGAATCATGATGACATATAAATATAATTTTTCCTCTCTATCGAAAATTTTATCCTTTTTAAGATCTTTTAGGTATTATTTCAAAAGATTTTGTCCTTTCAGTCTAGTCTTGTAAAATGACATTGGAAAAAAATTGAAATACCTACAATAATGTTTCATTAGAGAGGCTATTGATTGTGATTAACTTAATGAAGAAAGTACAGTTTAATATTCATTTAAAATCATTGTGTTGCGTAATTTTTTCAGTGAAATGTTTCCATTCCAATAAAATTGTAAACTATTTTTTTACTCGGGTTATACTCCCTTTTTGTTATTTTTATAATGAAAAAAAGGCTCTATTTTATTTTCATAATAATTATCATTTGAGGGATGTTTTAAAGCTCAACAATTTATTTTTCATTCATTTCTTATAGGAATATTATTAGTATTATATAGTCTAAATGCGTGATTCGTTAAATAGTATGCGAAAAGAAACTTTATTAATTATCCTCTGATATTTTCTGAACAAAAATCAAATTTATCTAGCCGAATTTCTGACAAATATATCCTACAAAAAAATAAAACAAAACAGCTTTTTCTAAAGCATTACATAATTGAACAAATTATGTATTTATATAATCAAGTTCTCAAATTTTGAATGAAAACTAAAAATTTTATTCAAATATAAAAACTATTGTAATCTGATGGGCTGATATACGGTTATCTATAAAATTTAGAATTTAATTTAAAACAAAATGCATAACAAGAATCTAAAACAAAAAAAGAAGGAAAAAGTATCAAAAAATTCACGTTCAATATTCAGGTAATAAATTATGTTCATCAGATATCGTTCAAAATTGAAAATAGAACAGAAATTAAATAAAAAATAAATAACTATAGAATTCCAAACTATTTTAGAAAAAAAGCACGTGGAATAAATTTAATAAAAAAAAGTACGTGAAAGAAATGTAATAAAAAAAATCACGTGAAAGAAATTTAATAAGAAAAGTACGTGAAAAAAATGTAATAAAAAAGAGCACGTGAATGAAATTAAATACCAAAAAGCGCGGGAAAGAAATTTAAACAGTAATCTTAAGCAAACAAAGAAAGAAAAAAGTATCAATAAATTATGTTCATCAGCTATCGTTCAAATTTATAAAAAGGAAACAGATTAAATTAAAAATAAAAAAGCTATAGAATTTAACGATTTTTTAAAATAAGCAGTTGAAAGTAATTTAATAAAAAAACAGGCGAAAGAAATTTTAAAAAAAATTATAATAAATAAGCCATAGAATTCCAAACAATTTTATAAAAAAACACGTGAAAAAATTTGATAAAAAAGCACATGAAAAAAAATTTAAAAATAAAACATTAAACCAATAAGAAACGTTTAAAGTGGTCCAGGACACCGCTGAGTCACTTCCAAAAAAACAATACCCATATATTTTATGAGTAATAATAAGAATAATTTTGCCTTTTATCTGTTCTAATAAAAGGGAATGAAAAAAGAATCAGTTTACTTTAAAACTCTTATATTAAAATAAGAACGTAAGTAAGTAGAATTTTATTTCAATCCCAGGGACTTCAGTCTCTTTATTCGAGACTGATATGCAAAATTGTAGCATATTAATTAGTTAACAAATGCCTCATGAAAGTCTGTTATATTACATCTATAAGAAAGAAAATAAGAGAGAGTAAAGTCTTTCATGAGATTTTTCCAATAACTACCCTATATGAGCATGTGGTATTAAAGAAAGCCCAGAAATAGGCAGTCTGACTGTCGATGCCAAACACTGTATCACAATCAGAGCCAGATTTAGATGAAAAGAGGCCCTAGGCTATTCCACTTATGAGGCCCTTTCACCTCCCATTTTTAAGTTTGTAAATTACTTATTATGTTTGTTTATTAGTCATACGAGTAGAGTTTCACCTTATTTTCCTTGTTTTAGTGTTTACTGTTTTTAGAATAGTGTAATTCTAATTTTGCTAACAATTTGAATGTAGGCCCCTCTTGATCTTGAGGCCCTAGGCTGAAGCTTAGTTGCCTATGGGAAAATCCGGCCCTGATCACAATACTTACTAAGACTACTCGTTCTCAAACCAGAGTACGACATCATTAGTAATCAAATTTCCGTCCCTTTTGCAAGATACTTCATAACTTTAGCAGTATATATGTATATTAATTTTATAGTATCAAATGGAACTAACAGCACATAATATTTTAACCATATACTTTTTATTTACATTATTTCATTTTTTATTAGTTATATGCATAATTAATTATATGTTTTTCAGATTATTAACTTATGCTGCCCAAATAATCTGAAAAAACCTACTTTATTATGCATTTTATTTAAAAAGGCGAGTTTAATATTCAAATTAAATCTTTAGCATTTATAATAAGTAATTACTATTCAAAATAAATAGTTAGTTAATGATACTGAAGTTTCAAAAGGTTATTTTTTGAATACGGATTATTCTTCCCAAACAAAGATTCCAAGAAAATCATGTTCATTTTAATTTGATTTTGAAAAAGTTTGATTTTTTCACAATTTTTTTTTTTTTAATTTTAGTTTTGAAGAGTGTAAAACAATTTGAAATCGTTAATTAAATAAATATTAATGCAAATTTATCATTCTCTATTTTTAGCAACTTGAATAACAGATGATGCATTTTTCTTAAGAAGTCGTATGACATATATTTCACGACATGTGTAAGGTTACATTTATCTGATAAGCTTTTTAAAAGATTTTACCTATTGCAGAAAAGCAGAAATATTATAAAATGTTAAATTCAGAAACATTTTATTATTTTTTAATCATTGGCTCACGTTTATCCATAAATTTTAAGAATCTTCTTTTAAATATCGTTAAAAATGAGCATTGATATTTTAAACTACTATTATTTAATTTTGACGCAATTACTCGTAATAACATTTTTTGGAGCAAGTTTTTTTTCTGCATGTATTATCTTTCCATTTAGAAAGTGAGAAAAGATGCAAATCTCCCCATCCTCCAGATGGTAGTCTAGTTAGTGTTCGTTCCAAAGAGTGGTGACATTATGTGGATGCAGTATAGCAGGCTCTACTGGTGCGATTATTAAACTGTTGTTCTAGTGATAAATGAACCTAAGTCAAAATTTCTGGCACTTCTAAGTGAGTGCAAATATTACACATTTAAAGTTGTAGGCAATACTTTGTTACGAAAAACTGTTGTTGCTATTATCGTATCCCCTGAAGAGTACAAGAAAATAATATATCGTGGTGCACCCGACTCATATTGGCTATGTTGTTTGCCAACTCGGAATATATAAATCCTCTTCCAAGGGATGGTCCAGACAATGCATTTAGGCTGCAACAGCTGGGCAATCAAAGACATGATGAGGAGTAAGTTCGACATCACGGCAGTAGCCACATTTTTGGTATTTTTTAACGCCGTCAACAGAAATTTCCATATTTGTGTGGTGCTTTATTCTTAATCTTCTGAGAGTAGCTCTTTTTCTGTCGACAGTAAGTTCTGTAATTTGATATTTAGTTTTGATTTTAGTATTAATCACAAGTTTCGATTTTGCCAAGGCATTTGCATCTGCAAGGGAAGTAGGAATGGCAGTCTGATCCAGACTTCTGGCATTTTTCGCCAAAGAATCTGCAATTTCATTAAATTTCAAATCCGAATGAGCAGGGATCCATTGCAGGATACACATTCTGTGCAAGCAATGTATTTCTTCTAAAAGAGATATAATGTTCAAGATCATGCTTCGGGATATTTTACTATAACAGCTCGATAATCATTATGAAATATGATTTTCCCATTAATGCACTTCATATTTTTTTAAATATAAAACTTTCAAATTTTTAGAAAATGTTTTTACTGTTTCTTACTATTGTACGTTATTTTTTCATAGAAATGGAAAAGGTGAGGAAAGATGCGAACCTTCCCATCCACCAGATGACAGTGTAGAGGCTGTTCGTTCCGAAGAGTGATGGCATTATGTGGTAATGGCAATATGGGTATTAAACCTTTATTTATTTAAGAACCTATAAAGCAGACCTTGAGTCAGTGAAGATAGTAATTCCATTCATAAAAAAGTCATTAAATGTATTTCCCAATTTCTTCTAAATCCATTAGTAAAAGTCTAATACACTGAGTTACACAATACAAAAAGATTCGGAAGTTGGCTTAAAAAATTCTGAGTCAGGAATCGGAAATTTATCGACCAACTTCCCACCACTGAAGTTCACACATAATTTCTATTCATTTATGCAAGTTTTAAATCATAAAAACTCATCACATCTTTTCATCCAATATCATAGAAAGATCATAATAAACTTTATGGCTTGCCATGTAGACGGCTTTTGTTTTCTAATTCTAAGTATGGGTGGGCAGTTCAGTAGGCGAGAAATAGAGATTTCTTTCTCTGATCGGCGTTGGGCAAGTGTGCGTGTGACTCACGGTGGGGAAAAACCCACAAGCATTTCTAGATTTCAGTCTTGTTTTAAGTCGTTTTGTTCATTTTGTGACATAAAATACCTTTCGAAGCACGTGGTCGTGATCCCGAGGTCGATAAAGATTGCAAATCGTCGTCCATTTTCCCTTTCTGGGACAGGACAAGCGGTGTCGCCGCTTATGATTCCGTTCACCAAAACAAAAATTCAAGTTCAAATTCTTTTATTCATTTTGTCCATTTCTCATTACTCTCACGTTCTGGAACATCTCACGTAACAGAGTGTCGCGTTGGATTTTTTTCATATAATGCTCACCAACAGAAATGCATCTGCAAAAGCCTTCGTCGACCTTCTGTCACATTGTCAAGGTTTAGTGTTCCTCCTGTTGTCGCCGTGAATTTTAAAATGCCATCCTCAAAATAACCAGAAGAAAATTTCTAAAATGTTCCTAATTCGTTGTTTCGTGATGTCGTAACAAAAGAATTATGTAATTTATTTGTAAGAATGGCATTTAAAAATTTCTTATATAATATATTTCATTCATTTACTGTTTCGACAGTATACTCTTTTGTGAACATTATAATATTACAGCCTGAATTAATATATGACCATAACGTAATATAATGTAATATAATATAATTTCTTCTACGTTGACGAAACAACCCCATGGTGGACCAAGGCCGTCTACCTACAGGCAGTTTTAAAGGCAGGATATGTTTTCTTTTTACATGGTAAGGTTGTCAGCCGTACGCCCAACTCTCTACAGTTATATTAGACCGGAACCTACAATATAAAGTGGATTCCGAACCACTACAAACATTCTTGGCACCTCCGGGACTCAAACCATGTGGCACCGATTGACAGAGAATAAAATTTAGCTCCTTCAAATTTTTTTAAGCAAGCTCAAAGAAAGGCCAGCAATAGTTCATTGGGGAACAAAAATATTTTTGACCTGTTTTATGTTTAAAAATCAATATTTATCACTGAAAGCAGTTTTTTGACTCATTAAAGTCAATAAAATTAAAATTAAAAAAAATTTAAAGATCCTTTGGAAAATTTAAAACATTTTTGAGAATTCACAACTCAACATGAAGTAGATTGTAGTGATGCATTTAACATAAATTATACGTTACAAATAGAGGAATTATAACTTCCGATCATCTTCACATCAAATTTATACTTTAACAATTTATCTATAGAGATTGATACCCAAGGATCCAAAAAGATGCATCAAACATGTGGACTGCACATCTTAGAAGATTATAAATCATCTCCTAATACATAAAGAAGATGATTATAACATCTAGTATATTATAAGTTCTCATATATAATATACACAATCGTCTTCTAAATATCTTAGAAGATAGTAGAGTCTTAGAAGATTATTCATTTGTAAATAAATAAGCATACATTAGCTTTCTTGCACCATCTGCATAAAGTTTTTATTTAATTTTGTTTTCGAATCAAAATTGTATATCATTTATTTATTTGCTTTTAAAGTGAAATCTTATATAGGATTGATGCGTACAATTGCCTTTAAATCTCAAATTTTTAAGAGAAGTAACAGCTGTAGGTGTGAATTGAATGTATGTTTTGACAGTTTGAAGAGAATACTTAGGTCTTATAATTTTTAATCAATAATGTACGACAAACTCTTTAGCGGTTGATGGTATATATATATATATATGTGTGTGTGTTATTAAATATTCATTTTTTTTAGAAATTACAGCGCTAAGTATGAATGGAATGTGTATTTTGACATTTTGAAAAAAATAGATCTTACAATTTTCAAAGAATAATGCACTTCAAAATCATTGGCAGTTGAGCAAAAGGTTTTTTTTTGGGGTTTGTGTGTGTATGTGTGTGTATGTGTGTAACAAAAAATAGGTATACAGGTAGTGTAGTTAACTGATTAAAATATAGTTATTGGAGACTTTATAAATGAACATAATAATAATTTTTTGTAGAATTGAACAATGAAGGGTACAAGATCTGTAAGAATTAAATGGATTTTTTTTTAATTTTGCACTTCTATTCAGTGAAAAAATTAATGGGAAGAAAAAAAAGGACTTTAATGTTCACAGACAGAATGTATTGCTCAATACTTTCTTAGTAACAGAAATTTTAAAACTGAATTCAAATTTTGCTCAAGGATACCGATGAGATTCGAGTCATTAACAATTATCAAATTGTCAGAATCTGCATAAAGTAAAGAAGAAAACTTTTTATCCTTGCGATTTTGTTTCCTAAATAAGGAAGTATTTAATTAAAAGTTTTCTTACCAAATAAGGTGTTATATTTTTAATTTTTTGTATGTCAATAGAAATGATGGGAAAAATATCCAGGATATCATTGAATATTGTTTTAAAAGAAATTTTATCCAACACATATTACCCAATTAATAACATATTGGAGGATGGATAGCAAATTTATTAATTAATTGTTCGGTAAGATCATAAATTATAATTTTATAGTGACATATTTTTATTTCATAAGCTTTAATGAAGAAATTTTCCTTTTTCTATTTTTGAAAGATAATGTATCATTTCAAAAGATTTTTCAGGAATAGATGGCATTAAAAGAGTTTTCTTATGTCTAAATCTTTAAGAAATTTGTTAGAAGTTTTGAATAGTTTTAGTTCCATATATATATATTGTATTTTAATATAATATTGTATATATATAGATATATATATATATATATAAGTATGTATATTGTATTTTAATATAAGTATATTATATATATATTATATATATATATATTGTATTTTAAGATTTATAATGAATATTTCGATATTTAAGCTATTAAAAGCGGAAGATGAAAATGTTTTAGCATCTAGCGGTTTGTGTGTGTTCGGTTATATATATATATATCTTCAAGTATATTTTCTAGGAAATCTTATATGACATATATAATATCCTTTTAATACATAATCTTTCACGGCTTTGACAGTAATTGTTGTGAGGAGATGGGTAACTGTTTGGCAATGCAGATTCCTCCATCCTGTATGGTGGAAGAATATCTTTATATATATAATATATTTCATGTTTTTTTTAATATCTTTCAGGATATTTAAAAGACTTGTATCGTGTGGAAGGGGAATCTTAAAAAAAAACATTTTGTTTAAATTTTTAAAACATGAATATTAGGACAAAAAGCTTTAAACGTGTAAACAATATGATCAACTATAATAATCATCTTCAATGTTTAATAATGCTAATAAACCCTCACAATAATATCAAATGTAAAATAATTTTAACAAGAAAACCGTATTTAATTTTTAATATCAAGAAAACATTTTTCAAATGCATTTATATAAGTTCTGATACCAAAAAATCAAAAAAGTAAAATTTTATTAATACTATTTAAGAATGAAAAAATAAAAAGATGCTATTATAAGAATGAAAGCTAATTGATGAAATGTTCAAAGCACGTACAAATAGAAATAGCTGTTATGGCAAATCCTTTTCATGGAAGATCTTAATTGTCAATTACTGTACAATCAGATATCGTATTATTTCAATTCCTTCTAAATGTCTAAAAATGTCTCAGTGTCCTATAAAGGTTGACAAAAATATAATATAATCTAAAAGAAAATCTAGTACAGGATATAATAAACTATCTAAACATGTTCAATAACAGTATCATAAAAACATTTTACGCAAGAGTCCTATTTACTAAGTGGAAGAAACTCGAAAAATATTTCGACACAAGGGGTTAAAACCAGTTTACTTTTTTAGAAAATGCAGTAAATTACAACAACCTTATTTTTCACTTTTTGATTAAAAAAAATAAAATGGAGAAAAAATAAATTTCATTTTTTGAAACTTCTGGAAGCTGATAGAGGATATGCAATTTAGTTTAATAATATCAAAAAACATTATTAAAAGAAGATATATCAAAATAGCAATATTAAAAACAAATTTTTATTATATATAAATTATTTAAGATATAATAGCTCATCATTATATAGCGCAAATAAATATTTCGCGATATAACGGTAATTTTCTAAACAAAGGTTACACAAACTGGATTTTAAGTTTTTGTTTTTAATGCTTAAATAAATAAGAATCAATATATAGTTGGTAAGAATAATTCTCTAATTGTGATTTTGTTAACTTTCTAAGTTATTATATTATATAAAACTATATTAAACTATTTAAATTATTTATAAAAATTTGAAAAATTTATTTTTATATTATTATATAAATCTATATGAGTTATTTTTAAATTCTAGTTTATAATTTTATGTTAAACATTCAACTAAGACAAACACTAAAGGAAGTCATTAGCTGTATCACAATTTTAGTATGTTATAACTTTTTTAATATCTCAACAAGAGAGATTTAAAGTTTTGTTACTGAAGTTTAATTCTATTAAAATAAAGTGAACTTTTCAAAAGTTGAATGAGTTAAAACTGGAAATAATTATGTTTAGTTACACTTTTAAAACCTTTCCTTCCTCTTTCCTAATGCAAACAGAAGAATCCCAGATGCTATCTGATCATTTAAGTGTAATCACTAGGTACATTTAAGAGTTCTTAAATGAAATCAGCAAAAACTATTATTTTAAGATATGAATTGTTTAAGGGAGGAAATGGATGAGGAAAAAACAAATCTTTTAAGCAAACGAATAAGGAAATAATACAGAAATGTGAAAAATGATAAAATAGCTTCATAATTTAATGATGAGTTTGAAATTTAGACTTTTAAAGGTATTTCGAAGAACACGTTTATTATCCTAAAAAAATAATTTTTTTTATTAAGTATTTAATTGTTTAAAAACTAAAACATTTCCTTTTTTATTTGTAAATAAAAATTATACTTATTGCAAAAATCCCTTGTAATATTATTCATTTAATTAATTGCAATTATTAACCCTTTTCAAGATCGTTTCTTCAGATAACTCAGGAATGCATTTATACATATGTTAACTGGATATTATAGAAAGAGAATGCATGGATCTTGAAGTTCAGATTAATCTTTATTACATGAAAATGTTTAGCAATAAAAAGTAATAATCATTTCAATATAATTTGAAATCCAATAATCATTTCAGCACAATTTGACGCTATATATATATATTCATTAATTTTTGCTATATATAATTGAAATTCTATTTTTTAAAAACAGTTCTGTTGATGTTTCTTTTCCCACTTGGTCGACAGCAACATCTAGAACAAGTCCATGAACCATTGTGTCTCAAACAAATGAAAACAAATGAATAAAGGGTAAAGCGAAATGCAGCTTCTTTTTGTCCTTGACCTTGCTGCACAAGGACATGGGACACCCAATGGGAGAAGTCTGACTTTACTCTATACGGTTATACCCTAGAGCAGGGGTCTCCAAAATTTCCAGCCTTAGGGCCATACTGTTTACTCCAGTAAGTACCAAGGGCCAAAACCGTTTTAATTTTTCTGCCATTATCTATAATTTTTAGACCAGTCGCCGAGTAAGTGTTCTGAGCAAGCATATACTTGCTAACTACAAACTATTGTCAGTGAAAAATCACAATTACACAAATCTCATTAGTGTTTTTTTATAAGTGGATACCCCACGGTTTCATTCGCGTTAATTTAGCTTTTCCGTTCTTGAGGGATTTTCAGGATAAAAATCATATGTTTGATTCAGGATATATACATTCCAAACATCGATATACATACATATGCGATACTCTTTATCCCAACATAACTACCGGGGTAACCGCGGGATGTTCATAATGTTAGTGGGATTCATTTCAATTACTTGTTAGTTGTTATGCTTAAGTTAGATTTTTCGCGTATTATGTTTGTCATTAAGCTTTACCTAGCAAGTAAATAACACCGAGTTATTACCATTATGTGTTTTTTATCCAACTTATTACAGCAACAATAAGCTATTCGTTGTCGCGGGCCGGATTGAGGACACTGGCGGGCCGTAGTTTGGAGACCCCTGCCCTAGAGCATTGGGTATCCATTTTAGTCACCTTTTAAGACATGCATATGTTACAGTGGGGCTATTATAACATGGACCTACGCGAGGGAAAAACTTTAAATAATTATGAAAATAAACAAAGATAATATTAAAAAGGATATTTTTCATTAACATAGAAGCATTATCTTTTAAATCTAAATTTTTGTTCTCTTTATAGGAGACAATATGGTGTCCACAAAAATTCTTTTAAGCATCCACTTGTAATCTGCTATTATTTTAATATCCATCTGTATATCTCTTTTGATAACTTATTACTGTACTAGCAGTTCATTGAAGTTTCCACTATTTTTCGAAAAGAAATCTGAGCAAGATTTAAAAAAAATGAACTTTTAAACATCAGCTTCTTAGATTTAAGTAAGTCTACGACAAATACATATCCCTAAAATCTCTTAATAAACTTTTTAAGACATGGTGCTTTTTAAATATTCATTGTCGGTTTTAGTCTTTCATATCTTGGAGTTGATTTGAAGGAAATGTTAACGTTACATCAAATTTATGATTGCACAAAATCTCTTTTATTTTTATTTTAAGAGTTAAACTTCTCACACACATTTTTAAAATTAATTATCTCTGATAAAAATTTTAGAATAATGTTCAATAAAGGTAAACGAAATTGTTATTAAGTTTTCTACTGTTCTGAGTAAAATTTACTTATTTCAAAATTTCTGTATTATTTTTATTCACAAAAGTTTTTTGTTAATAATCCAAATATTAAATATTCTATATTCGAGTGATAACTTTATTTAATATATTGTTTCAAATATTAAATAGAGTTGTCGCTCTTGACAATTAGTACTTAAATTGTAATTGCTTTGAAAAATATGTTTGTGTTATGCAAATACCTAATATTAATTTTACTAATCTGTACACATAGGTAATCTAAGAAATCTACATTGAATTTCCTAATCTGTATACATAGATGTCGAAAACATAAAAATATTCGACAAGATATTCATCAGGAGCTTTTATTATTATATGTTTGACGAGGGTTCAAAAATAAATGACGCTTAAAACTAATAAATATATTTACATGCATGTAAAATACTTTTAAATTTATTTTAAATTAATGACAATAATTTTCAAACCCGCTAATAAACTGATTACATAAGTTTTCTCACAGTCATATAAGTTAGTCATTAAAACATCTTAATTTCAAAAACTAAAAAAAGAAACAAATTTGTGTATTTTTAAATAGAATTTTAAAATATATTAAATTAAGTGTTCACTGTAAATTTCAAAGTTAAAACAAAAATTATATTATACCTTTTACTATTTAAAAATATTCAAAAAATAAAAAAATTAGACATATTTTATATTAATGTGTAACGATGAGGAAATTATTAAAGAATTCATAATTAACTTATCTTATAAATTAAAATAATTTTTATCACAATTTTTTTATCAAAATTAAAGTAGTCAAAAGAAAAACGAAATTTCAACTAGTCAGATACAATTATAAGATTAAGAAACTTGCATTTACAAAAAAATATAGAAATTTTATGACACATTATAGAAAGATCATATCTGTTTAAAGAATATTTAAAAGTATAAAATTAATTATGTGTCTTATTAATGAAATTTAAAGATCTGTGTTGAGATAATTTTGTTTTTGAATATATAAATATATTAAAATACTTTTTCATTGTATATTTTTTATTAAATTAATTTTTAATTATTTTTATTATTAACTTTTTTATTAATAAATTATTGAATTGTTATTTAGTTTTTATTAATACTTTATTATATATTTTTTTTATTTTATATGAAATTTATAAGTATAAACTACATTTTGAGAGTAAAAAATACACTTTTGAAATAATTCTATATTATCTCATATTCTAATTGAAAGATTCAATTTTTTTGAATTTTTAATACTAAATATTTATAATTTATGTTGAAGAAACTGATTAATAAATTGCAATATTTTTGTTAATCAAATAATACAAATAATTATTTTGGACGACCATGCTACTAAAGAAGCTCAAATAATGAAATTTATTTCATAACAATATTAATTATTTATTATTATAATTATTATTATTAAATTTATTTCATAAAAACTTAGAATAAACTATATTACAATATAGGAATTTCATGAATCAGATGAAAACAACTCATATTTTTATTTAAAGTTTTCTAAAAATTATGCTGAATAAATAACCTTGAAATGAGTCTTTTTAATGAAATTATATTTTCCTTTATACAATATTTTAACAATGTACTTTATAACTTAGCTTAGTTACATAAATTCATCAAAAGTCTGAACTATGTTAAAGCTTTATATTTTATCTATTGAAATCTATTCATACAATCTCAAGTAATAAAGGCTTTGTAAAAAATTGAAATAATAATAATCCTTTTTCACCTTTTATTCGTTCTTTCATTTCAAAACATGTAAATAATTAAATTTTTGTCTTAATGGCTCAATGCGCAAGTTTACTTATGAATGGGTCTTTTTTTAAGTTTGTCTGTAAATGCTTAGTTTATAATAAACACTTCTATCAAAGAATTCAAGGTCAAAAGGTATTTATGTAGTAAAACAGTCATAAATATTATGTATTATGCAAACTATCAAAAAATAAATTCTTAATTAGCAAATAAGTTTCAAAATGCTAAAGCGTGTATTACAAATAAAAGTACAAAACAAATTCCTCTAGTTTGTTTTTTTAATTCATTTTTCGTCAAAAGAATATTTTTATAGTTTTTATCTTTAATTAGATTTATTGATACAGGTTTTCATGAAACTAAAATGTGTAGGCATGATTTAAAAGTTTTAGATTGGAACTCTGAATATGAGACTTTTTAATTACATTTTAAAAGATTATTCAAATACACTTTAATCGCAGATTTAACATATTTTTATTAAATCTCGGTTGTATATTATAATGATTTTATGAATTGTATAATAAGGATATTATGAATTCTATATTGTGAGGATATTATGAATTGTATATTATAAGGATATCATGAATTGTATATTATAAGAATATTATGAATTGTATATTGTAAGGATATTATGAATTGTATATTGTAAGAATATTATGAATTGTATATTATAATCAATTTCAATTATAATTGTAGCAAATTTAATTATTATAATCAGATTTAAGCTTAGTCTAAAATATTTTTAAATTCAATTTATTATGTAGAAAATTATTTAAACTTTCAAATGTTTTTCTTTAAAAAATTTTTCATTCCTATGAGGAAGAGTAATGTTTTTCTAATTCTCATTTTTTAATTTGACAGCTCTCTCTAACCTCAAATAAAAACCGAAATAACCTTATTTTCGTGAAAGAAAAAGGATACTCTTAAATCTTTTTCCTTTTCTTTATACTTCTATTTTCTTTTCTTTAGATTCGTGTTATTTCTTTTCAACGCTGTCTCTCATTACACAATTGGAAAGGTGAAACATGGAAACTTTCTTATGTTATAGGTCTATTATTATTTTTATCTGAAGAAGTTCATCAGCATCGTATTTCAGATAATGTGCATTTCTGCCAGTGTCACAACCTTGACCTCCACAATATCACAGAATGAATGGAAGGAACATGAAATTTCTCTGGGAAAACCCCAAATGACGTTTTTTTCTCCTCAGGGAGCCTGGGGATTTTCGTTATTTACATAGCCATTACGGTTAATCACAGAAAATTTAATTTCATTGAGTTTGATTATAACCAGTCATAAATATTTTACGATTTAAAATAATCTGCTGTATATAGATATTGTATTTAATAAGTTAATTAAATTTGATAGTAATGATATTAAACGATTTTTTTTGTATAGTTAAAATTTTATAACGGTTTCTATGATTTTTCTAATTTTCTTTTTAATCTTTGATATAACATAACATAATATAGTATATATAGTTATATCTTTTTATAAATACAATTACAACTATTACGATTTAATATAAATATTTTACGACTTAAAATAATCTCTTGTATATAATTATTGTATTTAATTAGTTATCATTAAGTAAAAGGGTTTTTTTTTTTTTGTATATTTTAAATTTTATAACGGTTCCTATGATTTTTTTATTTTTATTTTTAATCTCTGATGGCATAATGTAGTAACCATTATTTTATAAAGGCAATCATATATATTAAGATTTAAAATAAAAGTTTTACGATTTAAAATAATCTCTTGCATATACATAATGTATTTAATAAATTTTCATTAAGGAAACGATTTTTTTTTTTTTGTATATTTTAAATTTTTTAATGTTTCCTATGATTTTTATAATTTACTTTTTAATATCTGATATCCTAAAACACTAAACAATTTCTTTTTATAAACACAATCATATATATTATGATTTAATATAATTTTTTTACGATTTAAAATAAGCTGTTGTATATGGATATTGTATTTTTATTAAGTAAATGTGGTTTGTATATTTTAAATTTTATAAAGATTCCTATATATATTTTTTTTTAATTTTCGGTATCATAATATAGTAAACAATTTATTTTTATAAATACAATCACGGATTGTTTTATATCAATCAATTATTTAATCATGGGTTTTAAAATAACTACCGAAGTCACCATTTTTTTGTTTAATTATTTTAAGCTTTTATGACAACGATTAATGAAAGTTTACTTGTTAAATATTCTTACAGAATTACAATTTTTATAACCTTTTTGATAAATGAAATTATTAATTTCAATTTCTATGAGTATTTCCAATGAAATTCTAAATTTTACATTTTACTTCTTTTAGGAATAGGTATGCTTCTGTCTACTTTTGTTAGAATAATCTTTAATAAATATCTTCAAAGCTTTCAAAAAGTTTAAAAAAATCTTTTAACATATATTGCACCTTAATATTAATTATTAAATTTATTAAACTAAATAATTAATATATTGCACTTTAATATGGCTAAGTGTAATAAAATTTTTAACTAATTTAGGTAATTGTTTAAATTTTTAAATAATTTTATAAGGAATAATTTCAAGAAAAAGTTCAATAAAACTCATTAAAGTTTTACAAAATAGCTTTTTTACATTTAATCCATCATTTATTTTATCTCTTATAACGTATCACGTGCAAATAACATTGTATTTGCGCATGATACATTATGCACATTACATCCAATCCTTTTCATTTGTTATCAAGAAACCGAATCTTGAATGTAGCAATGGCATTTAAGTAACATAATAGGGTATGCCTATGAGTGATTTGTAAATGCTCGTCGCTTGAAATTCAAGTAAAGCGTGAAAAAATAAAAGGGAGTTAAATTTCACGGAGAGTAGATCCCAAGTTTGATGGATCGAGATGAAAAGTGACATCCATTACAGAGAATCCGGATCCCCTAGAACATTGGCTCTGGTAAATTAGTAGTTACAATGCTTCAATATTTTTACTTTTGCACTTGAAAGTAATTCTAACCTATGTCACGATGTGTTTTTCCAAAACTAATTACAATATACCAACTTGAGAAGATGCTTGTAGTTAAATGGTGATATATGTGTGATGTATCACAGTTAATGTATGACAATAATTAAATTGTAAACAAGGATCTCACGTTTGGCCAGTGTTGAACTAGGGTGCAAAGTTTTCAGAAATGTCTAGACGTGTTCAGGATAATGTACTATGAACTTTCTATTTTCAAGGTGACTTTTTGGGGTTCTAAGCAAAATTATGTGAAAAACACATATTTTATTTTTATTTTTAAACAGTTTTATACCTAGTTTTTTAATGTTTATCAATATTTTTATATTATTTAACACTAATAAAAAAATCAGATATTTACGATTATAATTAAAAGATTCATATATGAAAGTTAAAGAACATTTAAGTATAAAATTAATTTTTTTAGAGATCTGAATATGAGGCTATTCAAGGTATTTGTATTGTATGGTATATTATTTATATTTATATTTGTTATTGCAGGATTTTGCTACATGATTTGCTTATCTTTCGTTTTGCAAAAATTGTAGTGTTTCTAATTCATTCCTTATCAGTTCTCCTTTGGTTGCAAGTATATAGATAATCTTTTTTTTCAAGATTTTTTATACCAAACACGATGTGTTATTAGAAAGAAAAATCTATTTTGCATCTTACTGATAATGAGCAAAACAGAAAAAAAAAGAATTACTGTGCTTATTTAGTACAAAATCTCTTAATTAATTAATTTTTTTAATAAGAGCACATATATTAAAACATATATAAATTGAAATGATTTGTATATAATTATAAATAAGTTCTATAAATTTGATATGTGACAGTTTTGACATTGACATGACATTTTGTGACAGTTTCCATGCATCATAATGTGGGCTCCTTAAAAGTAAATATAATAAAGACATATAACTAAATATATTTTTTATTTAAAGCATATTACTACACAATTATTAATTTTTTTCATTTAACTGGCAATAATTCTTAATATACTAATTTATTTTATGGTTATATTTAATACACACATTTATAAACAACTATATTATAGTTATATTAAAATTTTACGTAGAAAAAATATTGTTAAATGAAGCAAAAATCAGTATCATTCGTCTAAGATTTTTAATTCAAAAATTTCATTTATCAAAATTATGTTGTAATGGAAGGAAAATAATTACATTTATTTCTTATAAAGCACATAATTAACAATTTTTATCTAAGAAAATATCCAATTGAAATAGTTTTCATGTTAAATATTTCGAAAAAATAAAAAATTGTATGTTAAGAGTTTTTCCAATTCAGGAAAATAATTGTACAATATTTTCAGAATGATATTTTAATTTACTTTACTTTATAAAACAATGTCATAAATAGTAAATTTTTATCTTCAGCTTGGAAATATCATTTCAGATATATTATGATTTCAGTTTTATTTTAGAATTACGGTTTATGAATAACATAAGTCAATAACACTTTATATATTTTTGTCAATAAATATATAAGAAATATAAATTTTAATAATTTTTTTTTCTTAGTAATTAAGATTTTTTTTAACTAAAATGGTGTTCAATTGAAATAATTTTCAATGGAATACTATAAACCGGTCAGGAAATTTGAAGAAGAAACTATTATGCTTTTCTTTCTTTTTCACATTTCTTTTCATATATATTGAATAATTTCTATATTCAAATAAATATAATCCAAATTAAATGCAAATTTCCAGTTGTACCTTTATTTTTTTCTATATAAAAAGATGAAAGCAATTTTTTTCGTTTTTTGCTTCAAACGTTTGTAAAAGCATAATAAACTTTTGTAGTTTTATTTGTTACTATACCGTGTTATTATTGTATTTTTTAAAATTTATTTATGATAAATAGAGAAGAAAAAATAAATGAAGAGATGTATTTAGAATTTTTTTAAAAATCTAAAAATAAAGATTATTATTTAAGACAGATAGAAAGTGTTATTTTAAAATAATACTCTTTACATTAAAAAAATAATTTTTAAAACAAAAATTTATTGCATTTTAAGAATTTCGTATTCGTGTATTGTTTAATGAAAGTATCAGTTAAAATAAAACTTCTATCTAATATTTAATGCATTATGGGAGTATTAAATATTATCTTTGTTGTTGTTGTTGTCGTGTCCCTCATGGAAGAAGGGAACAGGGATGCAGCTTCTGTTCTGATGGAGCACCCATAGGTAGCAGTCTGACTTTGGCTCTGCGACGCTCTTACAGTCATAAGAGACCCGGACCTACGGCTTAAAGTGTATTCCGAACCATTACAAACATCTACGCACCGCCGGGAGTCGAACCTGAAACTTGTGGCACCAAGCGCCAGAGCGCTAGACATTCGGCCATTCAGGCCCCAAATATTATCTTTTGTAACAAATAATAAAAATATCTGCAATATTGTATAGATATGTTATATATATAATAACATATCTTTTGTAATAATTAGTAATTAGTAATAAAATGTAATAATATCTTCGGTAACAAATAATTAAAAATGCGTGGAAAATTTATTTCACGGTAATCCTTCCTAAAAGACCTTCCTTTTATTCCAAATCAATAAAAAAAAACCTTTTTTCTTCTTCACCAAATAATCTTCATTGTAAACATGAAATTCATTTTGATGAAAACATATAAAAAAGTAATAAAAATTTCAAGATGTCTTATCAACAATAAAAATTATATATCATCTCAGGGTAACACATGCATTTATGACATCATTATAATACTTCTATTGTTCTCTTTCCTTGTTCTTCAATGTTGAATTTATTAGTATGGGAACTCGGATAATTTTGTAAAAAAAAATTCAACAAAATAGTGTAACAGACACACTTTCTAAATAAATATGGATGTTTTACGTATTGATTTGAGTAATTTTTTAAATATGAAATTTATTTATTTATAAATAAATTATTAATGGAATAAATTATTAAGAATAGATTCCTTAATTATTATTGTGACACATTATGAAAATATTATGATGCAGTTATGAATGTATTCATTCAATTAAAAAGTAGTTACTAGATTTTTTTATATATGATTTTAATAATAATTATTAAAAAAAAATAGTATTAAAAAGATACTATTTTTTAATTTTGTTAGCAATAAATATTTTTTTTTTTTAAATGTGTTACAAAAAATTCATGTAGAAAGTTATATTATTTCATATATGATGCCAACACTTTTTAAGTAGGAAGGAAATATTTTGCCAAACGATTTCAATTCTTTTTTTTTAAACGTACTCTCAAAATATTTTTTTCTAATTCGTTATAATTTTTGTAATGTAATTTTTAATATATTTTAATTTTTAATGCTTTTAATAATTTTTTTCCTTATAAAATAAATGATAAAAATTACACGAAATAAAATACTAAAAAATATTATAATTATTGATGGAATAATTTATCAGGAATGAATTTTTGAATTATTATTATGAATGCATTATAAAATTATTATGATGCATTTATTAAGGAATTCATTCAATTTAAAAATAGTTACTGGAGTTTTTAAATAATTTTATTAAAAATTAAATAGTGTTAAAAAACTAATATTTTTTAATATATTTTATTAGCAATAAATATTATTTAAATTTGATATAAAAATTTCATTTAGAAAGTTATATGAATTTCATGTATGATGCCATTTTTTTTACGCAGGAAGGAAATATTTTGCAAAACGATTTCAGTTTTTGTATTTTTATTTAAAAAAGCCGTCATCTATATTTAAAATATTTATTTTTAATTCGTTATATTTTTTTTTAATTTTTAATGCTTTTAATAGCTCCTTATAAGATACTGAAAAACATTATATTCTATTAACATGAAAAAAAATACTGAAAAACATTATATTCTATTTTTGTGTACTTTAAAGTAGCAGATTTCAATGAAAGGAATAATTGGCGATTAATTGTCTTCCATATTTAGTTCATCAAATTGGTTACAGTGTTTCTAGTTTTACTTCTCAGAATCATTAGTTGTCAAGTATTTCATCAGTCTTCTTGGAAAATTTTCTTTGATAAAATGTTTTCACCACTGTTTTACGCTCGCTAAGAATATAACAAATGACATTAGCATTCTCTGACCTTGCATTATTTTATCCATTAATTTTTGTGTTGCAATAAAACTAGGTGATCCGAGATTCATTAAGAGAAATGTGATATGAATATGAAAATATGATAAATAAGATATATTGGTGTCACATTAAATATGACTCAATATTCTATAAACTGATTCATTTTAATAGTTCATTTCATTTTTTTATTTTCAAATTTATATTATCAGGGAAAGTGAATAACAATTATGTCGTGTCTAAAACTGAATTTGGTAAAAACAGAAAAAAAATTATATTACCTGTAATTATAAAAAATAACAGTATTTTGTTAATTAGATATTTAGAAATTTGCCTCTTTGTCAAAAAATATATAATGGATTCTTTAGAAAATTATCTGTAAATTTAATTATCATGTTAACATTCTTTCATAATCCTTACAAAGCAATTATCCTACAAATTTTAATATTTCAGATAAAGTTATATCGTAATATAAATCTTAATATATAACAAGCAAAAGTATAACTGTTATAAATTAAAATGTACTTTTTATAAATTTAAATGTATTATTTTTATAAACTAAAATGTATTATTATTATAAATTAAAATGAATCTTTTAATAAAAATTTTTGTAATAAAAATGCACTTGATGTAAACATTGTACTAAATGGACAGTATTTACGTTAAATACACTCTTATCATAATTTATAGTCATCAAAAAAATAATTTTAACTTATAATATATAAGAACTGAAAAGAAAATTGAATTTGAAAAACATTCACTGTGCCATTTTATTATATTGATCAAACATTCTGCTTGAAACAGTTATTTTAACAGAATGTGCTATTCTAGTAAAAACTATTATTTCAAGGTTATAGATAAGCATAGTTTCAACTTTTAAAAGAGTTAATCACACGCAAGAAATTGAACAAACAAGGAAGACGTTTTCCCATTTGATTTTCATGGTCATGGGAGTTATGATATAATGATTTATAGATAAAAAAATCAATTTCAACATTTATAGCCTGCAAGAATAGAATAACTTAAAAATATATTGTATTTCAAACAAAAGTATATATACATATATACATATGTATGTATGTATATATTTTTTTAGTATTTAATATTATATATATATTTTTTTTTATTTATTTATTTTTTTTTTATAGTTTTTGTATTGCATACATTTTATTTTAAAATCACAAAAACAAATTTTAAATGCTTGTAAGCAATACGTATTTCAAGTTCGTAACTGATCATTTATAAACATGCAAGTTTTACAATTTAGCTGTAATTTAAAATAAAGAATTCCAAGCTTGTTATAATATTTCCGATAATCAAGCCATAAACAATTTAACTTTCCTGAATTCTTTAAATTTTAGAAATTTCCTTCTGAACAAAAAATAATTCCTCAAGTTTAAACAAAAGAATAAGCTACATACATTTCTAAAATTCATTCATGATTTAAAAAGTATAATTTTGATTGAATTAAAGATATTATCTTTTATTGTAAAACATTCTTCGCCTCAATCAAAATAAAAAAAAATCTACATCTTATAGACTTTTGACTCTTCTTTTTATTTGTGAAATTTGTTCTTTGAATATCAATACTCGGACCTTTATGACTTTATAATTTTTAACAATATTTGATTTTATTTGCCCATCAGTTTGAATAAATGCAGTAGAAAATGCTACTACAAATCAAGACAGTAAGTACTATAAGAAATTTCAGAGTTTTTTCTTATATTAATATACTATTGTTAATGAAGACAATGTCTGTTATTACATTGTTACTATATAAAAAGAAACACGAAATCATTTTGATCATTTCAATATTCAAAAAATATAAAAAATTAATTTTATATTCAAATATTTAAATCGACTCATTTATGTCAAAAATAAAATCATTTATTTATAATTTTTATAATTTTCAAATTTTGACTGAAATTGGAAATTTTAAAATGCCTTTTATAAATAATGGCTCTTTGTTTTAATAAATTATAATACTTCTTTTATTCTCTTAAAAGAAAATCAAATTATTTTTAAGTAGAATTGGATATTTTTCAAGAATTAATTATATTATATTTAATTTTTTTTTATTTTATTTGAATTAATTTAATTTATATTTTATTAGAAAATATTTACATATCTCCAAAAACATGTTTTTATGTTCTTTCAAGCATTTTTTCAAAAATATTGTTAATGGAAAAATAGTGCGTTTTTTTAAAGCTATTGCAAAGAGGAAAGCTCTTTTAAGAAACCTTTCCTTTTATTATTTTTTTCTGAAGGGTGTTTTATTTGCATTGATTATTTAACTAAGACTTAAGGAATTTTAAAATAATCTATCCTTTCTCGTAATTATTTCTGATAATTATTTTCGATTTTGCTTGAATTGAAGTTGCTCTTATATTCCCATTTAATTTTATGCTTATTTATTCTTCATTAGAGATCTAAAGTTAAAATAAATATTTCAAACGTTTCATTTTCTTAAAACTAATTTAAATATTGTTGTTTTGATTACAATAAGCTATATTCACTTATTGCTTTGGTTACTTTTTAAATACACTCAAATAGCAAAAAATTTATTTTATTTAAAAATTAATTTTTGAATATAGTCATGTAGTATATTGAAGCAAATTATTAGTTTTATCAAAACAATAATTTAGTTTAATTTATGAATTTGAATTTCTCTAATATTCAAAAAGGTATTACTGCAATTTTTAATAAAAATTTATTGAATAAGATACTCTGAAAGATTTAAATATACTTGAGAAAATATTTGACTTTTACATGAAAATCATGGGCATGAGATAAATTTTAATTTAATGTTTAATAATTTGTAAGGATGAACCTTAAAAAGCACCAATTAATCGCATGTGTTTTCTTGCATCATATTTTAAATTCTATTACAATATTAGTTTGAAATTAACTATATAATATCAAAACGCAATGACAAATTAGTCACATATAGCAAGACACACTTTAAAGTAGCCATTCTATATATCTTAATTTTTTTATATTCTATATATCTTAATTTTTTTATATTCTATATATCTTATTTTTTTATATTTTATATATATAAATTCTTTTATATTTTTTATATCTTACTTTTTATATTTTATGTATCTTAAAATGTATATATCATCTATCTTAATCCTTCTTTATATATAATATATCTTATTTTTATTATATATTTCTGTATAATAAAAATTCTATTTTTATTATATATATAGATATATTTGTTATATTATATATATTAATATTTCTTTTATTACCACAATAATAGCCAATAAATAATGTTAAGAAAAAAATACCAGTGTTGATATTTTATTTTAAATTACACAAGATATTGAAATGCTCTTAAAACAATCAGATTATCTGATTAATCAGAAAGAAAAACCCAAACATATTCAAAATTAATCACTTTTTTCCGTTATAATCTCAAAAGCATCCACGTTTCTATTGTCGTTACTCTGTGTGATATACATTACTGATTGGTGCTGGAAATTCCCTTTTGCAAGGAAGGAGGAAAAGGGGGGCAAAAAAAACAAAAAACCGACCAGGTTTTATTTTTATTTCAAATTTTTCATTTTTTTGCACAATACCTGCGTTCCTCTAGCCACAGCATCCCCGTGGCCCTGACGCAAAGCCCATGACGTCACGTTCACGACCAAATAATAATGAAAAAAAAAAAAAGTGAGCAATTTCTTCCCTACAGATCGGCGTCCGACGGCAGGCTATATAAAACCTGATGGCCGGTCGTCCGTTTTCACTTTCTTTCTGCAAAGTGTTACGTTGTGTGCTGGGACCGGGTTAAGTGGGTTGCAGATAGTGACGTGCGAGGGTAAACCGGCCTATCATAAGTGAGAGGTGGCAGCCAGTCGGACGGGTCACGTCGTGAAAAAGAGAGAGAATATACTTTTTACAGAAGCTGAAGAGTGCATTTCGATTTCTCTTCTCGTGCTTAGTGAGAGTGGAACTTCCGCTAGAGAAATTTGGTGGGGAACTCTTTGGACGAACATTCGCTAGGAAAGGTAAGATCGCCGTATCTTTCGCATCTCTCCCTCTGCGGCTTTAACTCTTTACGGTCTCTTTTAAGCAGAACATTACTGCGGTATAAATGTATCGTTTTAAAAAGGATTTTAAAGACTTTGTTTTTGATATATACAGGAATTATTGCTTATAAATATATATAAAATATTTTTCTTTAAATCCTAAAATATTATTTATTTAGAAAAAGTACGACACTTTATTTCTAACTAAGGCTCTCCTCTACGGTCTAACTCTTTATGGTTTCTTTTTCGTAAATCATTACTGTTGCATACATATACCATTTTAAAATGGATTTAAAGAATTTGTTTTTTATATATATATGGAGTTATTATACATATATATATAGTATTTTCTTTAAATCCTAAAATATTATTTATTCAGTAAAGGTAAAACACTTTATTTTTAACTGAGGCTCTCATCTGTGGTTTAGCTCTGTATGGTTTCTTTTTCGTAAAATATTACTGTGGTATAAATGTATCCTTTTAAAACGAATTTTGAAGAATTATATATATATAAAAATCAAGAATAATATATCTGAATATATCAGGAATAACTTTTTTTTCTTTTTATAAAATATATTTCTTTAAATCATAGGAAATTATTCATTTAGAAAAAGTACGACACTTTATTTCTAATTGAGGCTCTCCGCTGCGGTTTAGCTCTTATGATTTCTTTTTCGTAAAACAATACTGTGGTATAAATGCATCATTTTACAATGGATTTTAAGAAATTTGTTTTTCTATATATCAGAAATTATTATTATTTTTTATAAATTTGTTTAAACAGAAAATTTATTATTTAGAAAAGGTAAAAACTTTTTTTTTCTATTTGAGGTTCTCCTCTGAGGTTTAACTCTTTGTGGTTTCTTTTTCGAAGAACAATACTGGGGTTTAAATATATATTTTTAAAACGAATTTTATAGAATTTGTTTTTGATATATCAGGAGATATTATTCTTTTTTTTTTCCTTTTATAAATCTCTTTAATCATAGAAAATTTATTATTTAGAAAAGGTAAAACTTTTTTTTCAAATTGAGGTTCTCCTCTGCGGTTTAGCTCTTTGTGGTTTCATTTTCGCAGAACAATACTGCTATATAAATGTATCATTTAAAAAAAGATTTTAAAGAATTAGTTTTTCTATTAATCAGGAATTATTGTTCTTTTCTTTTTCCTTTTATAAAATGTTTTTTCTTTAAATCCTAGAATATTCTTTATTTAGGAAGGGTATGACACTCTATTTCTAACTGAGGCTCTCCTCCGCGGTTTAAATTTTTCTTGTTGCAATTTCAACAGTTATTACTGTACACCTTATTCTTCCTTTTAAAACTGTTTTTTGAAAGATTTACATGTTTTTGAAATATTCTTTATTATTTGAAAATATTATATTATTATTTTTTCACTTAAATAACAGTTTAATTTTCCTTAAATATTTTTTCTTTATATCATGTAAAATCAACTGCACATATAAAACCACGTATCACTTTATCTTTCTAAAATACATATTTATTTTTGTTTTAACTTTTTCTTGTTTCTTTTTGTAACATTATAAAGTTACCTGTATCCTCTTTTATTTCAAAAAAGATTTAAAAGTACCAGATATTTTTTGGAATACCAGATGTTAATTTTTTTATTTAAATGAAAAAATTTTAACTTAAGAAATAAATATTCTCATGAAATTAATTAAAACCATATATTGCCTAATCTTTCTAAAAGAAGTACTTTTCTCTAGTCTAACCCTTACTTTTCTATTTAATAATATCACCTTACAACTGTACTTATCATTGGCAGTTTAAAAAAGGATTACAAGAACAACTTGTTTTTTTTTTAAGTTAAAATTTTCTTTCAGAACCATATTTTAACTTAACTGACTAACTAGGAAATTTTAAGATCGAGACATCGTAAATTGCTTCTCAACTCTTGCTGATTCTTCTTTCTTTTCATTGTATAATTCTGTAATTTTACTATAATGTTTTTAGGTATTATATTCTCTCATTTAGGTACATATTCACTTATTAGATATTATATTCTCAGTTTTTAGGTATTATAATCTCTCTTTCAGGATATAACTGATTTTAAGGAATCTATCAGAAATTAAAAATCTTACTTCTTCTATTTAAGGCTGAAATTTCTCTTTATTTTTTTTATCGTTAAATCAACTTTCGAGGAAAGATAAAACGGAATTTTACTTTTTTCTTGTTCGTCTTCTCTTTCTAATTGATGATCTCCTTTCTGGTTAACCGTTGTTTCGTTTTCATAAGGAAAAACTTAATGATATAACTGTAATTTTTGTGCCCAATTTTTTTTTTTTTTTTTTTTTTTTATTATTATTTTCTAACTGGTTGTAGAATTTTAATAGTTGTTAAATAAATGGTATTGTATTTTTTAAACAATACAAGATTTAATTATCTTTTAAAAATATTTTCATTCTATAGTATAAATTTTCCTTACTTTTTTTCTTTTTCAAAATACATTAATTATTTACGTTTAGAGTTGATTTTATGATTTTTCCTGACAAATTGCATTGCAATAGCTTAGTAAATTTAAAAAAATTTTATTTGTGAATATTTTTCCAGTTAATATATACTGGTTTGTCAGTGTGATGGCCTTTTTTTTCTTATCTTTTAGAAGCAAATAATTATTCAAAATTTGAAAGTTTTTTTAAAAAAATAAGAAATAAAACCATAAAAAAACTAATTAAATTCTAAGAAAGTTTTTATAAGGTGTATCCCACGTAAAATTATTTTTATTTTTCAGTTTTAAAAATTAAATTATAAATTAAATAATTAATTAAATAATTCTCTAAATAATTTTATAAATTAAATAAATATGTTTTTAAAATCATTTAACGTACTTATCATTTCCTTAAGTAAAATACGATTCTTCGGTCATTTTAGTCAGATTTCTAAAAAATGCTTAATCCTTTTCAAATTTTGTTGAGATTTAATTTACAGTACCTCTGAAAAATGAAGTAATTAATTATTTATCTTTTTGTTATTAACAAGAAAATTTTCGTTTTAAAATATTCATATGAAATTTGTCTAACAGATATCAAGCAAATATAATATGCAAACTCACATAAACCTTAATAAGTATTTCTTTCCTAATCAATTTTAAAATATGTAGTCTGTTTCATTATAAAAGTGTATCAAAATATATTGTTTTATATATTTTTTATAAAATAAGATTTTTATTTATTTTTATATTTTATGACAGGTATTAATTGTTATATGTATATTACATTTTTTAATTAAAATGCATATGCATTTAATTAAAAAATGCGTTGCGTTATGTTAGTGAAAGTTAAATATTTATTAGTTACATAATATATAAGTTTCACACATATATAATATTTGCGTAGTATATTCATATAGTAATGCCTAGTTAATTTAAATTGTAATAATTTTTATACTTAATATCTAAATATTAAAATTAAATAATATAATAAATACCGCAAGACTGTATATGAAACACCATGTCTAAGAACATAATGATTATAGATATACTGTTATTTGATTATATATATATTATATTGTTATTTGATTACTTTATAAACTACAGAAATAAACCACAAAAAAACCACTAGATAGTATTTACAAATAATGGAAAATCTTAACCTAATAAAGCTACTCTCCTTATTTGACTACTCACTCTGTGATTAAACGCTTTGTATTAAGATAACTCCATCACCAGTGCGCGCTACAATTAGCGATGCACCATTTACAATTGCTTCAGACGCATTAATAAAGGTGACTTCTTCATACGCATTCATTAAGCCGATGACTAGACTCATTTTACCTTTTATAAACATTATTGATTAATGTCTAATTTCCGTATCTTGTGATTAATAACACGTGCCTCCGGGGCCAATAACATCGAAATTAACCACACAGACCCTTGCAAAAAAAGCATGCCTCTAAAGAATTATAAAAAGGAGTTATTAATCAGGTTTCGTCTTCGATCTTGAATAGAAAAAAAAATCATCTTTCCAAACTGCCTTGCGCATTTCAACCTTGTGTTGTGCCAACCATGTTGCGTGGAACCGATACCATCCCCTGCAGGCATTTAACCCAGTTGCACTGGGAGCCCTGCAGGAAAAAGACTTTTACAGATTGACTTATTGACTTTCACTGGCCAAAGAAGGCGAAGGAATAAAAGAAAGGCAATTCGCCCTCGCTCTCATCTTAATTAACTTAACTTTCCTTAAATAGATTTTTTTAACAATACAATGCAGAATTTATCGTTGTAATTTATATTTAATGAGGGTATAGAACTTGCAAGAAGTAGCAAAATGAAGTAGTCATATGATGAAAGCTGTTAAAAATGTTAAAAATCAAAATTATTAATTAAAAGGAGCTAAATAATTTATAAAATTAGAAATTAAGCATGTAATTGATATTCATAATATGTAACGAAACTTTTATTGCAAATTTATAAAAAAAAAACTACTCGTCTTTTTTGTTATATGATACTCGGTTAAAAAAAACTATTGAAAGTTAAAACACCTGAGTTTGAATTCTTGTTTTTGTTACTTATTTAATAAAATTAGCATACTTAAGATAACATGTTAGTCAGTGATAATAATTAAGAGAGGGAGTGTAAAATTGAGTGTTTAAATTTTATTAAAAAAATGTATTAAAATTGAGTTTTAAATTTTATTAAAGCATTTATATTTAAAACTTTAATGTATCTTATTTAAATGTACTAAATGTGTATTTTATTTAAAGTGTGTATTTCAGAAAAAAAAATATTATTTTCAAGTAAAGACTGTGTTTTTTTCAGTTTTAAAATACTGTTTTTCAAATTTTAGCAGAGTTTAGAAAAATATTTTATTTCCATACTCTATGAAATACAACCCAAAAATTGTCTAAAAGAGATTTTGTACTTTTTTAAAGAATTATTTTGTTTACATTCTTTATCAGTGTACAATATTATGAAATATATTATTAGGAAGAAAAACAACATAAGATATCAATAATATCTACAAAGATCCTTAGCAAATTGAATTCATTCCTACCATAAAAAAATTAAGAAAAGTACGAGAGAGGTAATTTTTAAAATGATAAATAAAGGATAAAAATATTATATAACATTTATATATATGATTCATTAATCTATTCTTATAGTTACCTTATCTAAGAGATTTCTTCAATTTTAATAATTTAATAATGATATTTAAAATATTAAAAAAGGCACATTTAATTCCTATATATATTTATGAAAATATTTAATACTATAATATAACGATTTAATTAATATAATATATTAGATATTATTTAAAATTGTCTGTATAGGGTCAAATCTTAGTTACATTGTTGTCCCACATCACTTGTAAAATATCACGATTAGATTCTTTTGTCTGAAAAGTATTTAAATTAATTAACTGTGAAGAGTAAAATATCATATTTGTCTTATTCATTTTACTCTTCACAATTATTTACTTTAAATCATTTTCATACAAAAGAATCTTCTCGTGATATTTTTACTTCTCTACAACTTGATATCAAAAGCAGATTGATAAAATAAGTACCTTCTTCACCAAACTTAAAATAAACCGTTTATAAGTTGAAAATACTTTCAAAGAGCTAATGTTTATGTGGTGGAACCAATTTAACGACCAGAAAGATCCACCCTGCGCAACGATTTCTCCCTTCTTAATGTATGCTTCCCTAAATCCACTAATCGTTTCTCCATACACGACCATTCCCATTCGCAGGCTAACCATTAGAGGTCGGCTGACCTAGCCCCCCCAGAGGTTACGGAAAGTGCGCACTCTCAAAATGGATACTTCCTGGGTTTGTTAATACCTTATTATTCTTCGAAGGGAAACTAGGTGTTATGTGCATTTTTCTTAATGGAAGCTCCTCTTTGCGGTAGTTGTTTGTTTGCAAACATCGTTAAAGGAAAGGAGCGTTTATGTTGTGAACATGATACACTGGGTAAATAATAATGACATAACGTCAGATTCTTTTTTTTTTTCTTCCCAAACAATAGTCCTACATTTAACCGGTTTATTGAGGATATTTTTATAAAATGATTTCTTTAAAGTGATTTTCGACTTTAATTAAAGTAATTTTAAATTTTCGTAACTATTTTATAAATATATATTTGCTGCAAATATAATTTTTGACATTTTTGTTGAAAGAAAATACATTATTATTTGTTAGAATTTAACACATTTTTTTTAAATAAAAATTTATCACTGTTGTTTATAGTACGATCAATAAAAGGTCTAAAAATGTCTAAAAAAGTCTAAATTTAAAAAAAAAAATTATTTAATAAATATTCAATATTTTTTTAATAAAATAATTATAATTAGTGATGTAATTATAAATTAATAATTATTTCATTTCTATAATTAGTTAATAGTTAATTATAATATTTAATTATAGTTAAATATTATAATTATAATAAAAAATTATATATAAATAAACTATTACATTCTATTATATAAATAAATACGTAATATAAATATTATAAATTATAATATAATTAATTATTAAAATTAATTATAATTAAATAATTGTAGAAATTATAATAATAATTTAATTTATTTATTATTTTAATTAAAAAAAGTTTAAAAAATATTTAATTAAATTTTAACATCACAATCAGTTTTTTAAATATATTTTATTTTTCAAATTTAAAATCATAATGTGTATTAAAAACTTCAAAAGTTAATTTAATTACACCACAATTAATATGCTTTGAATACCCTATACCACACACTGGCATTAAATGTTACGTAAGTGATTATTAAGTTTCAAATGAAATGTTATACTGTTGGTGTAGAATTTCAATTAGAATGAATACTCTTTTGATCAAACATCCATTCATTCTCCGAATCTCTGACAATTGCGCATACATTAGGTAAATAAAACTTGAGGGAGTAGTACAACAAGGCTAAAGAATCTATTAGTAAAAGCTCACGCGACTGGAATGTGTAATTGATCTGGGGCCATTGTGTTAGTGGATGTTCGTCCCAATAACCCTTACGCAGTTTTTCTTTTCTCGTGTGTGGTTTTTTTTTTTTCCTTGCACCAATAATGGGTTGATGCCTGCAATGACGTCATGACTCATCCACGTCCTACCTGTGATGCAACATTTGGCTTTTTTATATGTAAATATATTACTCTGAGGCGCAGATAATGACAATAGAACTCAACTGAAATATTGTTATGCGAAAAATATGCATAGTTTCAGTTTCTCTCACTTTCACTACTTTCGTTGTTTCTTCATCTCTTCTAAATTGCATTTACACTTCAATCTGGTACATTTTTTGGACTTTTTTTGTAAATATATATTATCATAAATAAAGTATCTATAATTAATGTAATTTTCTACATTAGCATAAATTAATATTATCACCTATTTATTTCACATAAGAATATTATTCAAGTCACAATAATAATAATGCATTATAAATAAATATATTTAAGAAAATTGGTATACTTTTATATTTTTGCATGTACTATATATATATATATATAGTAATATGTAAAAATACAAAAATATACCAATTTTCTTAAATATGTTCGTATATATTGTATTATTATTGAGCCTTGGATAATGTTCTTATGTGAAATAAATGAGTGATAATATTAATTTATGTTAATTTAGAAGATTATATTTTTGAAATTTAAAATTATTAAGAAAATTGTTTTATTAGTTTTACTCTTAAATTTTTTAATTGAGGTTTTAAGAAGTTTCGGCTGAATTTTCAATATTGATTTTTTGTGAGTGTATTATTTAAGGATAGCAAATTAAAATATTGATTTATTAAAACGTATTGATATTTCATAACTTTTTTTTATAAAAATTGATTCTAATTGACAAAATTATGATTATTAGTAAAAAATTATTTTCACTTTATTATTAAATAAAATAAAAATAAATAATTAAATCGGTATATTTCACTACTATATATTATTCAATGAATATTTTCGTTTATGTAATTTTAAAATATCTTTTTAAGAAATTTTATTCAATTGAAATTATATGAAGTACAAAAAAATAATAAGTTTAGATAACCAGGCTTTTGAAGTAAAAATCAATACTCAAAACTTCATAATCAAACTTACATCACTTTTTAGCTGGATATTTAATTTCCATGAAGTTTATGAAAGCTAAAATGTGGCAATAACTTGGTTATTATTCTCAATAAATAAATAAATAATCCAGACGTCAAATTTTTCAAAAATATATATATAAACATGACATTTTTTTATATGAATTTTAAAATTTGATTAATATCGTGATAATATTAATTAAGCAATGAAAAAAAATATTTCCTTGCCCATAACAAAACTCTCGTGCATTTAATTAAATATTCGCTGAACTCATTTTTTTTTTTTTTTTTTTTTTGTCATATAAAGGAGAAAAATGTCTAAGTTCACATTACTTGAATCTTCTTAATTTATGATCCCTCGCTCTAAGACTAAGTCGTAATTAACCTGGATTTCAGTTTGGCAGGAATTAATCCGTCCTACGTTTTGATGCCTCATCGTAATTTCCCCACTGCAAGGTGACTAACCATCTCCCAGTAGGAACGTAAACAAGCAGCATCTGCAGTGTGCCGTTCCACCTATTTTCTTTGAGGTTGTTACATGTGCGTCACAATATTTCTACGGGCTGGCGAAGCTTTTACTGTCGCTTCCAAGGAAGGGCTGGGTTGGGCCGGATCGGCACTTGGTGGGCGATCAAGGTTGCCCGATGTGAGAAGGTGGATAACTGACGCAAGATGTTTAACCTCTATCTACCAACTTAGTTCCCTATCCGGAGGTGGCCGCAGTGAAAGTGTAGGTGATACCTCACTACTACAGGCACTCCTTCAGCTACCTTGGAGCCACTTCCACAATGGCTCGGCTATAAATAGTTGTGCTTTGGTTTCGTTCTCTATTTTGCTAAGTTAAATGGGGAAAAAGCGATCAGCTAAACAGACATTGTTTCTTTGCAACTGATATTTCATAATAAGCTTCTTAATTGTTGAGATAATTTAATCACGTCATTACTACGTTAGTTAATTCAATTTTCCATTTCGGCTAAGCATACAATTATTGTTTTTAAACGGTAAGAAATTGACAATTAGAGCAACAACCTACCAGTCCTCTATTACTTTTGCAATAGTGTCGTTAAAATTAATTAATACAGAAAATTCCTCCAAAATACTTAATTTTCATATATTTTTGGAATAATATACTAAGCATATCAAACTATTTTAAATGGATAAAGGTATGCATGAAAATAACCATGACCAGAGAAAAATTTAAATTTGGATAAAAAAATATGTCAAGATTTGGTTTGTCGCTCTACGGTAATTTTTTTCGTGCAGCTTAGGCTAATTAGACTGGGACCTACAGTTTAACGTGGATTTCGAACTACTAACAAGCATCCATGCCACAACCAGGAGGCGAACCTGAAGACTCTGGTACCGAAGACCACAGTGTTAGCCAATTGGCCATCAGGTCGCAGATTCCAAGGCGAATAAGAGCCAACAAAAGGATTCATACAGAAAATATCTCAAGCATTTAAGCAGATATGTGCAACAGCTCAAAAGAATTCAATCGTGCACACAAAGTTTTACGTATAGATTTTTGTAAAAGTTAACATGATAAAGTTAATTATGCTAACACTCATTTGCAATCTCAAAAAATTCCAGAAAACAACAAATAAAAATAAAAATAGCGAAATAAATCCAAATATGCATAGATTTGAAAAACATTAATAATAATAATAAGCAACAGCTTATTTTTAAATTTATAAAAAATTCAAATTTTTTTTTATATAAATACGTCTTCAATGGCACAACAGCCCCATGGTGGGCTAAGGCCGGCATGCCTTCTGGCAGATTTCGAGACATTGGTTGCTTTATTTTTGCTGGGTAGGGTTGACCGGGTGATATTAGACCGGGACTTACGGTTTAAATGGGTTCCGAACTACTACAGACACCCACGGCACCCAGCGCCAGAGCACTAGTCGCTCGTCCCGTAGACCGCTCTGTTGCAAATTAATCTATATAAAAAAAAGTTGATAATACAGGAAATATTTTTAAAATTCTATAAACTTCTCGAAGACTGAGTAAACTAACTTTCATTACAAATATGCCCTGAATGGCAATAAATATACCAATGTAATTATCATAAATGGTAGCAACAAAAACTGAATAACTCATAAATAAATTACATGAATAAAAACTTTTTAAAAGCTTACAATTTTTGCCTTGTTAAGCAATCCCTTTCTTCGCAAATGACATTATATTCGACATTTAAATGTCCTTTTGCATATGTAAATTCTAACTAAATACTTTCATTAACAGAAAATATGTCGAATAACATTTAAAAAATACATATTCGTTTTGAAATTACTTTGTCTAATAAAAGAATTTTGCCAAATTCCACTTAATAGCACCGGTATAAAATAATCTAGTTATTTAATCAACTGGATGTGACTCAATTGTATCTTGGATGTCCAACACTATTTCGCATGACATGTCAATACATGAAACATCGTACTTTTGAGTTTTTATGCATTAATAATTCGTAGGCATAGTATGTGCATAAAAAGAAAGCAAGCTTGGCGCCACTGTGGGCAGATGGCACACCCAAACTTGATGGTCAGCGTGGGGTGAGCCTTTCTTCTTGCTTTATTTTCTGCATCAACTTCTTGATTTGCATTTTTTTTTTTATCTCCGGATAAGAACGATGATTCCGAGAGCAGAATATAAATTTGTGATTCGTTTTTTGACCTGTGGATCACTTTTATTGATGATGTTAACTAGCGTGTTGTTATTCAGCCTTCTACCAGATAAGGTAGAAATTACCTGTCAAAGTGATTTTTTATTTAGATTTTGTGTTATCCAGTTTTTATGATAGAACGGAATTTCATTTTTGATAATTTGTATTTATAAGTTTAATGCGACAAATTAAAATGCATGAAATGACTTTGATTTTCGGGTTTTTTTTAATAAATGCTTATTTATTTATATTTTAATTATCACATAATTCCAATCTCAAGTATAAAATAAAATTGAAAATTTATATATAAAATGACCAATCTCTTTTTTATAAAAAAAAGTGCATTTAAATATTTCTGAGAATTTTAAAATTTATATTTAAAAAAATAGTCGGTTTCGTTTTTGTTTTTTAGTTTGACTTAATTTTCTTAGGTTTTTCATTCTTCATTTTAATCAATATATATTAATAAAAATTTTCAAATACATTTCAAATATTTTATTTATTTCAGACTACATTTAAAAAAAAAACTAAAATACAAGCTTAAATTATTTTAGTTATGCATTTAAATAAATCGATTAATACATTGGTCTGGTTTGTCGCTCTATGTTAATTTTGTGCACACGAGGGTTAATTAGACCGGGACCTACAGTTTAACGTGGAATTCCGAACCACTCATAAACATTCATGCCAAAGCCAGGATTCCAAACTGAAGCCTGTGGTACCAAAGGCCAGAGCACTAGCCACTTGGCCATCAGATAGCTGAGTTAACAATTAATGCATTATATATATATATATATGTAATAATTAATGTATATATAATAATGTAACAATTAATACATTATTATATAGGATGCACTGGCTAATGCTGTCATTCAAATAATGTTGGAATTATGTCATATTTTAAATTAATAGCTACTCATTTCAACTTCTAACAAATAGTTCGTTTTTGCTTCGCACGATATCAATTTAACTATTACAATCATCACTGCCAGAAATAAAGCATTACGTTCAGTTTTCTCAAGCAAAGCATCCAAACTCTCCGTTATGACGTGCCAAGGAAATAAACAAACAAAGAAGAAGTACGAATCCCGTTTTAAATACACAGTAAAACAAGCGCGGCATGCAACGTATCAATTGATCACATTGAAGAAGAAGAAGAAACAAATAAACAAAACAAATAAAAAAAACGGGCAGAAAGTGAAAAGAAAAAGAAAAAAACCAGTTCCGCGAGTCGAGACAGCACGCGGCAATAAGCGAAAATTAATTTTAACCACAACTTCGGCCGATGGAGGAAGTTTTGGCTGCATCTGACACATTTAAGAGAACAAAATCACCACCTGACCTAAATCCCGCATCGGGATAAGTAATACAAAGAACTTTTGGAAGAGAAATGAATTCCCCAAAATACGAGAGGACCCTCCCTTCCCCACCCCTGGCAAAACAGAAAAACATTCGACCTCTCCGGTGACCCTGGACCAGCCATTAAACGGTAGGATCCTCATCTGGAGAGCCACCTCCTTACCCTCAGCACACAAATGAACCTCTTTTAAGTGCTTTTAGACCGGAATGCATCGTAAAAACCCGTGCTTCTTCACAAAGTAAAAAGGTTATTGTTGCGCAAATCTTGAAGTGACTTCTAGATATACTGTAATACTACAGTTGCTGAAGATTTGCTGCGAGACAAAATTTATCTCGCTGTAAAACAGCTGTGTTCCTACTTTAGTTTAGTTTAGTATCTATTTCGTTAAATTTAAATTTGCCAAAAATACAAAAACGGGACAGATTTCTTTTTATTTAATTTTTTTTTAAGTAATGAAATGATTTAAGTATAAAACTTGACTGTAATTTTAAACAGGTTACATTTTTGCGAATTAAATTTTAAAAATACTTAGTAAAATTATTTTTATAATCTAATTAAAGTTTTTGTCATAAATATGTTTAAAGGGAATTTAATTTGGACAACTGTTACTTATATACTTAATAGACTATTTTTCTTACCACTAGAACGCCACATTGTGCCTAGAGTTGAGTTGCCCCTGTACAGTTTGGGAACAATGTGGGTGAGAAGTCTGACTGGGCTTTGTGACGCTCTATGCTCATTTAAGAGGGGGACCTACGGTTTAAAGTGGATTCCGACTATTTTCCTTAACAAAAGAACACAATTTTTGTATTATAAATTGACTTTTTAATGGTGAAAGATAATTTTCATTTCTGCCAAATGGATAGCACTCTGGTCTTTGGTACCACAAAGGCTCCCAGGCTCGAATCCTAGCTGTGGCAGGGATGTCTGTTAGTGGTTCGGAATCCACCTTAAACTGTAAGTCCCGGTCTAATTATCCCAACGTGTGCACAAAATGATCATAGAGCTACAAGTCAAAACAAATCTACAGTTGCATACGCTTAAAATTAGAAGCATAGGCAACGAAATATATTAGCAAAAAAACCTTCAGAGTAAAAACAAAGATATCAATAAACACGTATTAAAAAAAATTTTTAGCATCTTAAATCTGCTAATATTTATGTATATTATTTATATTTTCTGTTTTTATAATTCTTAAGAGAGTTCTAAAATATATATTTTATTAATGAATATTCACACTTATCTTACTTTCTAAATTATTGATTTTTTTTTTTTTTTTTTTACTATTTGCATTTTTTGTGGTTTAATATATGGCATATTTATTTTATACGCATAGAATTTTAAGAAAATTTTAATCTTTTAATTTTACATATTTTGTTATCTCATTATATGTGCACAATGTAGTAAAGATAATATGTGAATAATAATATATATAATATAATAATAATGTGTGTATTAATTACAGTCAATTTATAGGACAGCAGATTGATTAACTGATATTTAAAATTTATCATGTAAATTTTATTGAATTTTAAATTTTTTCATTTTTTCGCTTTTAGGTCTGTAACGAAACGACATCGATACACTTACGATGAAGGAGGGGGGCCCGTGGAAGTTTTGGATATTGCCATTGTTACTCGTTGGTAAGTATTACATTAACTGATACTTCATGAATGCCTCTATAGCATAATAAATTTTTATTAGTCTATTCCCATTTCAAATATTTTTTATTTGCATTAAACCCGAAAACACTCATTGTTTAAATAAATAAAATAGGATAGACATGTCGACTTGACGAGTTACAATACTTAACGGCTAACTCAAATCTTTTAAATGTTCATAATCCTTGTTATTTGTTCGAGCTGTCTCTCGGAAGACATGAAGGCTGACAATTGCTTTGTATTCGCTTGAAGCAACGTGCTTTATCTTTGCAATCTAATAACAAGCTTCTGATTACTACCGTAAAACAAAATCGTCGATGCTTCCCGAGATAACATTTAAAATGGTCTTTCCACTTTCGAGTCGCTTTTTATCCTTTTGTGGCAGCTCGCCTCTAATGTTTCCTATTGAAGAAAGAGAGAGACGGACAATTACTTTGCGCGAAAGATGATAAAACCCATGTAATTGTGGATAATACTCTTGTGATTACAATAAAAGACTCGCTTATTGTGTGTGTAATGCGATAAGAATATCTTTTCTTCTGTTTGTCTAACATTATAATACATGATTTATGACAAAGAAGCATTTTATTTAAGGCTGTTTTTTAAAAAAAAACACATCAACTATTTGTTAATGACATTTTGGAAGTTGAATCCAAGAACATAATTTAAATACGTTTTAGTCATTTTTATAGTTTAATTTTAGCACGAATTCTAAGGCATTTTCTATTTTCTTCTATTTTAAAGTAAAGTATCTTACGCCAATATATATAAATAAAATGCTGCATTATTTCCTGACAAAACAAAATATATTTTTGTTGTTTCTTATCTCACTTGGTAGACATCTAGACATTTCTACTTTAAATTGCGTGTTTCTCTCATATTCTTATAAAAATTAAAGACAGTTCCCCAGTTTTCTCTGTAAAAGCAATGACATTTACAAATAATGATTTATTTAATAAATTCAAACCAAACAATGGTGTAATGAAGCAACAATATTTTTTATGAATAATAATTATACTAGATTCTACCACAAATTTAATAATATGATATGGTAAGCTATCTGAAACCATAAACTAAGCAATAGTATTTTAAACAATACTTCCTTAAGTCTTTTTTACAGAATAAAAATATAGTTAAATTTAGAATGAGTTTTGTATTTACCACTTCTTAACTTTCTCATATACGACAAAATCTTATTGCTGAGATTTGTTGTTAAAATTATAAAGAATTAAAATTGCTTGAAGTTCTTTCTAAGTGTAAATAAAAAAGAAGCATTTTGTTGTTGTTTCTTATCCTACTTGGTAGACAGCAACATCTAGAACAAGCCCACGAACCCGTGTGGTCTCATGGTAGAAGGAAAAGGAGGCGACTACTTTTGTGATGGAGCACCTGTAGTTAGAAGTCTAACTTGGCTCCATGACGCTGACTTTTTTTACGGTTTAGGGTTGTCACCCTGCTCCCAAAGCTCTACAGACATATTAAACCAGGACCTATGCCTTAAAGTGGATTCCGAACCACTACAAAAATCCATAGCACCGCCAGGAACCGAACCAGAAACCTGTGGCACCGAGCGTCACCAATCACTCGGCCATTCAGGTTTACAAAATATACCAAAATGTTTCAAGTTCAAAAAATAACAAGCTAGTGCGTTAGTATCGGAATAAATGGTTACCTCGACATTAAAAAAGATACAAACCCCATTCTTTTCTAAACAATACCATATAAAATTGTTTTGCTGTCTTAAACTATAACAATGTCTTCAGTGAAGTAGAAAGCAATAAATATATCGAAATTCACCCAAGAGACGCAATACCGTGTTACATAATTCCAAGGATATCTTATTCAAATAGCGTGATTACGTCATGATAGAGATGCGGGATGTTCCAGCTATAAATATTAAAAACATCTTTGGCATTTTTTGCTGCATTAGGTTCGAAAAGCTCGTGGCATTCGGCCTTCAGAGAAATCGAATTAAACTCTGCAAATACGCCGCTTGATTTTTCAGTCTGGTAGTGTCATTAAATGGTATGGGGTGAGTTAGTCACCGTTCTATTCCTTTTACGAATTACCGATGATGACATCATTTTCAGCAAGGTCAAATAACCCGCACCAGGAAGTTGAAACGGACCAAATGTATGTAAATTATCATCAGTTGACTTTCCTAATGAACTTCTACATATTAACTATGTTCAGTAATCAGCTTGCAATTTTTCATGAACAAAATACAATTCAATTACATTTATAGAATTTTCTCCATAAACAACCTGAAGGAAAATTGCGTTATGGTAGACTCATCCGTAGTAGTAAATTATGGTAGACTAATCAGTAGTAAGTAGCGTAGTAGTATATAAACAAAATGTCTAGAGAAGGAATATTAAAAACATCGAATCACAAATGCAAAAAAATTTTACAACAGTCACTATTTCAATAAATAGGCCGTTTTTATTTATTTTATTGATTAAAGAAACAATGTTTTAGAGTAGACTCATCAGTAGTAGTAACATAAGTAGCAGTATACAAACCAAATGTCTAGAGAAGAAATATTAAAAACGCTGAGCATTTATAAATGTAAAAGTAATTATGCTTTAAAATTTTTAAACAATCACCGTTTCAGTAAATAACTCCTTTTTATTGATTTTATTGACTAAGGAAAAAAATGTGTGATGGTAGACATGATAGTAGACTGATGCTTTACTTGATGGTAGACACGATGCTTATTTTATGGTAGGCACGATGATAAACTTATGCTTTATCACCATCACACATGTGTGATGGTGATAAAGCATCAGTAGTAGTAAAACACGCAGTAGTATGTATACAAGTCGTAGTAGTATGTATGCAAGTCGTAGTAGCATACATGCATTTAGTAGTATACATATATAATAGTATTATACACGTCGCTTTTATTTATTTAAAGTTTTCGATGGCTTAAAAGGTAAATAAACTTTACATAGTCCTCGATTTTCAAAAATGATTTGTTTATTTTACAGAAAGTTAATATTAAATTTGCCATAAAATTTACAATAATACAAGTAATAATAATTTGCCCATAATTACAATATTACAAGTGTAATGCACATTTTATTTTATTAATTTCCATGTAGCTTTATATGTTAATTGAATACATTTTCATCTAATTCACTTTCATTCACATATTTATAAAGCAGACCTAGATTCAGCTGATTATATTAATAGATTTATACATTATAAATTCAAAAAAGCACGCTTATAGATAGGCAGAATAAATTTCTCACGGACAACCTGACGCGTTTGGAATTTTAATGAAACAATTTCACCTTATATCGACGATTACGATTATTAAATCTTTTCTTAGATTCACATCTGTGAACTTTATATTATTGATTGTTAATCATTATATTTGCAAAATAAAAAAAAATCATTTCCAAAATGATTATAAACTAAACCAGAACTCTTCACTTTTGATTTCGGAAGCCCTGCGTACACAGAATGACCATATGTTAGAATTCGTTAAGCCTAATAGATCTCAAACCGGGTCTCGCATATTAAATGGCAATTCCTCTGAAAAAAGGTGCGGGTTACTCCATTTAACTGCGGGCGATACTCGGGGGTATTTCGAAAGAAAATAAAAAAAAAACGAGTGGTATCTGTCTCTGTCTAACAGTTTCTAATCAGTGCGAGTAAATGAGCGTCTGACTGAAATCACGAGTTAATGTAAATCAATGTAAGAAATGAGTGCTCCGAGTTTATTTTCTTATTAATTCGTTTTGCTGGAAGGTGTTTGAGTTTTAAATGATGAGATGGGTGTCAGCTCGTGTTAATTTATACTTTTTCCCGTTCGGCCACGACAGAACTAGACTGATGAAATGGGTTGCTGAGATTAGGCGGGGTAGTTTTCAATCTCCGCCGTGAAGAATTGCCATGTAATTTCGCATAGCTAAGTGACAAAAAGAACTTAAACACGGAGAAAAGCCTGTACAAAAAAAAAAAAAAAATCTGTCATCAATCTCTTTGTAAAAAAATATCAATTTTCGGTTTGTATTTATGTCAATTAAAATAATATTTAATTATTATATCTGAATAAATTCCAATTTTTAATAATAATAATAATAATAATAATAAAATAAAGCAAGTAAAAAAAAAAAAAATTTTAAGTCAATTCCTACTTTTTTTTCACTCTATTGCAGAAAGTCCTTCATAAATAATTTTCATTCATTTTTTTAAGTTTATCTGGCGCCATCTATTGGTAGATATATGCAACTTAAATATAAAAAAAACTAAAATTAATTAATTAAATTTAATTAATGAATTAATATTTGAAAAAACTGTATTAACATCAACTGTCATCCACTATGAGTCCAAAAAAAATGTATTTCAACTTGAGTGGATGAATAAAAAGTATTTTTGAACGATTGAAAATTTGAACAAGATATATATAGGGAGAGTGTGAGCTAATAGAAGGAGTTGAAAAATTTATAAATATAAAAGAGAAATTGCATTTTCTCCAGTATGATAATATATATAATATGTTTTTATAATAAATGTAGAAAAGTTTTTTTTAAATAAAAATTCTTATTAATAATTTTAAATTTACTTATCATACTGTTACATAGTTTTTACATATATAGTTAAGGATAAAAATTTTATTTTCCGGCAAATTTTGATGAAACTTTCAAATTTTCTCATATATTTTTTCCTAGTAACTCAACTTAATACAATATCTTATAAAAATATATATTATGTATTCAATACAATAAGTTCCTGATTTATTCTTCATGATTCCAATTTATAATATACAATATTCGAATTTTAAAAACCACTAGCAAAGTGATTTTATTCTAAGAAGGAAGAGATTTAACGTCAGTTGCCCTAAGATATGATATTCAAGCAAGATCAAGATGCTAATAGAACATTTTTTTTTATTATATGAGGCATATTTTTTTAAATTATTGTATCGAATGAAAAAGTTATCAGTCAAGTTAATAAATGTGTGCTAAAAGAGAGACATTTATTGCTTTTTCATGAAAATATTTCCTGAAATTATTTTATTTTAAAAGATCTATGATCCGTTTACATTTTTCTCTCCTCAAAAATGAATCTATAACAAAGATGTTATAGATTCATAAGATGTTATATATAGATAAGCCTGAACTTATTTTATTTCGTTGTTTCTTTAAGTAACTTTGCAACAGTTTTTTGTTTGTTTTATATTAAGACGTTTGATATCAATATAAATTATGTTTTATTTTAATAACATTTATGAAAATCATATCATTACTAAGAATCATGAATATGTCAGGATTTCAAGGTAAAAGTATATTTACAATAAAGAATATTTAACAGAAAAAGGCAATTGTAAAAAATTATATAAAAATATAAAAGAAAAATGCAATTTACAAAAGACTTCAAAAATATCTTAAGAACTATACTGTGGGAATGTACAAAATGCGATTTTTGTTGATGATAGATTTTATTGATAATGAGCCAACTTTTTCAAAAAATAATCCAGTAAATTATAAAACAGTCAATACACCTGCTGTTTAAAATAAAACTAAAAAACTGCAGGCGATGTATTAGATTATACAGAAAAGTAATTGATTAGGTCTCAAAATTTTATTTGAACTTAAATTGCCCGCTGACTAGCAATGCAAGCAAATTATAGAAATGTACACATATGACTAATTTGTTAATTATGGTTCAAAGAAACATTTATTTATAATATGCTTCTGAAAATAAACGCTTTTATATAGTAATGCTTTTTATTTTGATGTGAGCATTCTCAAGGATTTGTTTTGAAAACTATAATATCATGCAATTTCCCTTAAATATTAAGCAAAGATAGTAGTTTTTCTGTTCTGTGAAGTACAAAATTATAAGTTATTTGTCATCTTGAAGGTCACACACTTAATACAACAAAACACAAGAGCTTTATTAAAAGTCATAAATAAAAATATTGTATTGGTTTAGCAACTAAATTATTTTGACATTGGAAAATAATATTAAAGCAATTCAATTGTGAAAAAGACATCTTATACTTACAATATTTTCCGAATTTAATAATAAATAAAAATAGTCAAATTGTTCACAAATTTAAATATCAAAGAAATAATATGGTATCTAATTAGTTATTATTTTTTATTTTAATGTCTATTTTAGTATTTATATAGTTGTCCTTTCCTACATATAAAATTTATATTTATTATTTATATAATATATTTATTATTCTTAATATATTTATTTCTAAATATATGTGCGATCAACAAATTTTATCATTCGAAATAATTTAATTAGCACAATTTGTTGACTGGTATTTTAGAAGCCAATTCAGTTGAATTTATTAGCCAACAATCCACAATATAATATTTGTAACTACGCATTTTAATTAAGCGATATAATTTATTTGCTTTATTTTTATGTTCTGTCTACTACAAATAGAAAAATATTTCAATTAAATTGCTAACTAATAACATAAAAATATGTGAGAGTTAAAAGACTTTTAAATAAATATGGCAAAATTCAAAACTTTAGTATTTTAGTTGTCAATAATACTTTTTGCAATAATAAATTTACAGTTCAATAAAATTACATTTAAAATACTCAATACTTGCTTCGAGTAAATTTTTTATGCTCAAATAAATTTTATTCCTTGAAAAATCATGAAACAATTGAAATCTTTTTTTTAATAATCTTCAACTTCTATATTTTTGTGCATTGTTATTTAGAAATTTCAAGGAAGTGATTGTGAAGAGTATTGTTAAAATTCAAAAGCTTTAGCCAAGAACGTTTTAGCTTCTAATAGTTTTAGATTGTGAATATTTTGCTTATAATAGAGACTTTAATAAGTTTGAACTATTTTTAATTATTTAAAATATTTTTTGTCATTCATTAATCACCATAATTATAAAATTATCAGTTTTTTTTTCATTCAGTCGAACTAACAAAACAACAAAATTAATGCAATCCATAATAAATAATATCCATAGGAGATTCAATCATAAATATTCATAGGAGATGCAATCATAAATATCCAGCAACAAAATTAATGCAATCCATAATAAATAATATCCATAGGAGATTCAATCATAAATATCTATAGGAGATGCAATCATAAATATCCATATCATAGCATATATAGCAAACATATTAACTATTCCTTTTTAATAACATTTAAATTTTCATTCATATAAACTGTTAAACCTTCTCTATTTTACACATTTTCACTATTTAAATAAAATCCATTACAAAATTTAAAATTTAATTGTAACGTTATCTCATAGAGAGGAAAAGAAAAAACACAATTTTGAGTGCTTCATTTAAGAGGATAAAATTTGAATAAAATTTCATTAATTAATAAATTATTTTTTATTTTATATTTATTCATCAATTTAAACTTTAAAAAAATCATCGAAAAATATATGAGGAATATTTTTTTGTCATTCATTAATCACGATAATTATAAAATTATCATTTTTTGTATCACGTAATTAAACGTAATTTAAGAGGATGCCATAAAGATTCTTAAGTAAATGCCTTTAGTAATAAAGCGAATTCCTATCTAATGACATATTATGACATGACCTTAACAACTGGATTTAAATAAAACTAAATTCATTTTTAAATTCATTTTCATTAATAAAAAAAAAGAGCAAAAGGTTAATATTTTTAAAGAAATTTCGACAAGATTAGACTTTGTCCTTTCAGGTGGTTAAATGAACCTTGAACTGTGATTTAATCAAAACTAATTATTTAAATGTTCTACTGTTTCGACATCGCAGTTTAATGAAATGAGCCGGTTAAGGTCCCTCACAACGTTTCCTTTTTTTTTATTTTTGTTTTCGTTATTTAATTCATTCTCGCAAGGCTGAACTGCATGTTAAAAAAAAAAAAAGGAAAAAAAAAAAGAAATACAATCAGAATTTAACACACAAGTTGCCCAAATGCACCCTGGGGAAATGTCGAAATTCACGAACATTGATCCTTTAAATCGCCAACACGCCCAACACTTGTGATTCAGCTCAGTTACCTAGCTGTTGGTCATCACGTACATCGACAAGACCCTGACTCCTTATTTACAAATAAGGAGAAAGTGTAGAGCATTTGAAATGGAAAGTACTTTTTTTCAGGGCTTTGTTACTTCATCGCACGTGGAAGATAAGGAGCGATTGTGTGAAGAAGAAGAAAAAAAAAGAAACTAACAGAGCAACGCCTAGGTAGAAAAAAAAAGGATTTTACTCATTGCAATTCAAGTCGCGAAAAGAGATCGGTTTTATGAATTCAATTAAATAATACAAAAACTTTTGCTTTAAAAAGAGTTATGGTTATTTATCTGAAATTAATAGGGAAATTAAAAGTACACTAACTCTTCTATATAAATAGAGATATTCATTAAAAGCACCTATATTTTTACCTGCAAATAACTTCAAGTGCATTTAGTGATTTCTATATGGATTATTTATTTTATGATTTTATTATGGGGGATTATTTATTTATGATTATTCATCTGAGAGCAATAAGAAAATTAAAAGTACATATCCATTAAAAGCACCTCTTTTTTTTTAATTACCTGCAAATAATTTCCAATTTAAGAGATGCATTTAGCGATTTTCAACATTTAGAGAATTTCATATTAAAGGGATTTTATAGTTTAAGTGATTAAAAAATTATAAATTAATTTAATTTTTAGAAGACAAAAACAATTAAAAAGAATTTTAGAATATAGTAATAATCATTCCTAAGAAAAGTTTATTCATTTTGTAATTTTTATAAAAATCTGAAGAAAAGAAAATTCAACATCGTGAATACATTTTAAGTTGGTCAGTTTTCTGAGGGTGTTTATTTGTACAAACAACAAACTATAACAACAGACAGAAAATAAGTTATTTTTCAATATTCGAGCCTTACAAACATTTAATATTTAAATCGTTTACCATTTTTATTCTTATATTACATTTTTTGATTTACTCAAATTTTTTTGCAAATTTAACTTTCAATTACTTTTAAAATTACTTTGCAATTATGGGAATCAATATATTTATCAAATTTATTTGTAATCAGTAATTTTGAAGCGTAATTTACATATTTGATACTTGATAGATCTTTAATTGAATAGACAATGATGCTTTATAGAAATAATACTGTTTTGAATTTAAATATTAATACTTTTAGATTTTCTTCCAACGTTTTAAAATCACGCTGATTTTTCATAAACATTTTAACATCTTCAATGTTTATAAAACATTTAGGGAAGACATGTATTTATGCATGAATGTATGGATGGATGGATGAATGGATACAAAGAATGTATGTATGTATTTATGTAAGTATGGAGACAATGAATGAATGTATGTATGCATGGAGACAATGTATGTATGCATGGAGACAATGTATGTATGTATGTATGTATGCATGGAGACAATGTATATATGTATGTATGCATGGAGACAGCATTTTAACATCTTCAATGTTTATATTCAATCATACATTAAATCACTATAATATGTTTTTTAATCGTTAAAAATGGTAAAGTTTAAATTTCATTAAAATACGTTTAAAATAAGTTACGTACACGTTATGTACACATATACACGTACACACTTATAATATGCTATGCTAATGTAATTGATTCATTTATAAAGCAATAATTTGAAATTGGGTCATTTTGCATTTATTAATCAATATCCTTTCATGTGATACTTTAAAAAACATCAAAACTGCTACATCAATATATTGTTAAATCATGTACATAAAAATCAAATTTCAGGAGTAATTAATCAATTTATGTTCTATTAGTTAATTTATGTGTTCACTCATTGTTTAATTTATTTATTAGTTAATTTAGTTCAATTTAATTATTAGTTAATTTAGTTCAATTTAATTAGTTCTGTTAGTTCATTTTAAAATTTTGGACATGGCAAAAGAATGTAGGTTTGAAAAACTGTAAAGAAAAGTATTGTAAATGTGTTGTGGTTTAGAGCTGTCCTAATTGAGAAGCAATTTAACATCGCCTGTGTCGAACAGGCCAGGGTGGCAAACCACACCCTTTGACTGGTGCAGATGGTATGATATTTACAAGCGATTAAAACTGCAAAATGTCTTATCGTATCTCGGCATTTGGCGATCAAGCACTTCTCTAGAAAAATGGCGAAAAATAAAAATTCGATAAGTAGGCCTAAGTTACGCCCAGAGATCGGCCTGGTTTACATGGACGCGTCGAAAGAACGTTTCGAAATAAAATATATAAAGAAAAAAAGAAGTAGAAAAAAAAAAAGCAATGTGTAGAAAAGAGACAAAAAAAGAGTAAAGAAAATCATAGGAGTAAAAAAAAAAAAAAAAAGAAAAGAAAATTCGTAAATGCACATCAGATTAATAACAAGTTTTAAAACTGGTTGTATCTTATTATTGTCCAGTTTTGTGCGGCATAAATTAAGCGCTAAAATATGCCATAGGAATGTCCATTTGATAGATGATTATTGCAGAGTGGAGAGCTTCCGTTATGTGCCGGTGACGTGAGTTGAATGCATTACAGAGCCGAGTACCAAATTCTGAATTATTCCATTAACCACATCATCGCAGACACGCTTGGGTGTCACCCAATCACTTGTAAGTGCTTCGGGATCGTAATTGGTGGTGATTAGCCGAGTGTGATAAACCGAGCTTTGGTTTTGGAAGAATTTTAAATCCCTATCTTCGATGTGGGGAAAGGGAACTCACTCATTTTAATTAGGGGCGGAATGTGTTTTCAGAAATTGGTTTGAACCAGTTGAATGAGGATTTCTTAAAAGCAATTGAAGAAACCATAAAATTAATTGCATTGATATTCTCGGGTTTAAATTTGATAGGTTTTTTACATATACATTTATGTGGTTTGAATTTGGGGTTTTTTTTTTACATGTCATTTAAATTGATAACCGATTTGGAATTTTTAATACTTATTTGAACGAATTTGAAATCCTTATCTTCGATGTGGGGAAAGGGAACTCATTCACTCATTGCTAGTATTTTAATTAGGGGCGGAATGTGTTTTACAAAATTGGTTTGAACCAGTTGAAAGAGGATTTCTTAAAAGCAATTGAAGAAACCATAAAATGAATCGCTGTGATTTATTAGGCTTTTCATATACATTTATTTGGTTTTAATTTAGTTTTTTTTTTTACATGTCATATTTAAATTGATATCCGATTTGGAATTTTTAATACTTATTTGGACTAAATGTATTGGAACAAATTTGCGTGAATAGAATTTAAATGCTATAAAAAATATGTTGAGCGTTGACATCTAAAGAAAATTCTATTAGTTAATCGAATAAATGATTTTTAAAAAATAAATTATCGGTTGCTACAAGTAAGTAATCAGAATATCTCCATTTAATTCTCAATTACATTTGAATTCTGATTAATAAAGAACGAATAATTAAATATTAAATATCTATACATTTTTGGATGAAAGAATGTTCTGTCTTTATATAACAACAAAGTTAGCGTTTTGTCCTATGTAATTGTTTTTGAATAAATGCTAACGAGGGGATAAATGCGGTTTAAGGAATTAATTTAAATCTCCTAGATTATTTTTTATTAAAACGTTTAACTTAATTCAATTCATTTTAGTGCGTTAAAAACACATCTGGAATTTTATAAAAAATTCAATTTTAATTTTAAGTGGATTTACAATTTCTTTGTACTGTTATATAATTTAAAATTTATGAAAAGTGAGTTGAAATAGAAAAGTAAAAAAACAATGAGGCACTAAAAAGAATTCTTTCAAAATTAATTATTTTTTTAAATTATATATTCGCATTCCATAATACTTTTAAATTTCTGTAAGCCAAAAGTAAATTTAGTCCATTTTAATTTTTTAAATAAATGTAGTATTTAGTCCACTTATTACTTTTAAAAAATCAGATTCAAAATAATGTACTCTTCTCTGTTTCTGTAAAAACACGAAAAGGATTTAAATAATTATAAAATTTTATTGCAAAAAAAGAAAAATTATTATTTTATACTAATTAAAATCATCATAATTATATTTTCAATTTAATAAAAAAAATCTTTGTTGATATTTTTATGTAAGATTTTTTTTTCCATATTTTTAAAATCAATATTATTCTAAACTCCATTAGATATTATTGTCACATGATTATTACAGAATTACATTATAAAAGGCGTGATTCAAAACTAAAGGAAAAAAACTTCAAAATAAAACTTCAATTATATTTTAATATTGTTTATTACTTACAGTTTGAAAAAAAGTTTATATTCCGGTGATGAAAATAAAAATACATCAAAATTATCAATATAGGCAATTTAAATAATTACATGAAATAGGAATGAGTTATAGATGAGAATATTCACATAATTTCATCAAAAAGATTAAAATATTTTACTTAGCATAAAACAATCATTTTTCTGTGGTCTAATAAAATTTTATAATTATTTAAACCCTTTTTTGTATTGTTACAAAATCTTAATCTATTCTTTCAAAGTAGTAGATGGATAAGCATTATAAATAAATGCATCAGTTTTTTCACTCAAAAACATTTAATGTTACCACATATCTTCACGACTATTGCTAATTGCATTAATATGTGACCAGAAAACAATTAACCTATCGATAAGAAGTGATGATAACCCAATAACTTTCCCCATAATTTAACCATCCCAAAACACGCAAGAGAAAAGAAAAGACTTAATGATTAAACAATTATTATTACTTTCACATACTGCCTCAAATTTTCAATCAATTATCGCTCGTTGACCTGCTTTTAGCCTTGCGAGCTGCTAACTTCTTGGCGTTCCAGCATAAATAAAGAGTAACCAATATGTCCAATGAGGTCATACCATACAATTGACCCAGGTCGCTACTGACTAGCATTCACCATCAGAAGGATGGTCTCCCAGTTCGGTGACAAATCATTAGCCATGAGGCATAACAACAAATACCAAAGCTTGTGCATTTTATTATGCGTCTACGGAAATCTTCTATTTAAAGGGCTAATAAGTCTGTGCTTTTTTTTAAAGCGTACGGTTTTTGATAACTTGGATAAGCATGATATATGCTTATGAGTTTTATTGTGTCTTGAATGCTAATGGGCTTATTCAGGAAATGAATGCATTTTTCTATACGATGTTGGATCTACTGTGACATTCAACTTTCTTATCAAAGTGTGCATTGCATAAAGAAAATATCTTATCAAAATTGTTGTAACAATGGCTATTTTTATACCTTCTTGCTACTTGAACAAATTTAATTCTCATTTACATTTAATCTTATCTTTCCTGTGTGACCAATTCAGATTCTCGAAGGAAGTATTTCTTGCTTCTTTATTGTGAGAAGCTTATCTTTTTACATGCTTGTTATGTAAAATGCAAATATTCCTAAAAGATTTATTTTACTGTCATGATATAGATTAATTCTGTTTATTATGCGTAATTCGTATGGTTAAATAATTTTTTAACAAACGAATTTGTAATGTAAAATATAACATCTTTCACATAATCGCAGTTAAACGAATGTTGTTGTTTAATTTTTAAACAATTTATATTCCATTTATAATTTTTAATTAGCAGGTCTAATATAGTAAAATATATTTTATTTTTCCCTTTTTTTATTAATTTATGTAATTATTCCTTTTATTGCTCATGCATTTATTGCTAGGTTATAGTTAGCAGTACTTTGCATTTTTTAAAAATATGAAGATTTATTTTAAAAGTTTAACTAATTGAAAATAATAAAAAAGAATCTCGTCTGACAATTTTTAATGCAATGTATTGATCTTTTATGTAGATAAAACTGTTACGATGAATTATTTCAATTAATGAAATTTTCTGCAATTTGAGATTTTTATTCAATGAGAATAAATAATATATTAATATATAGTTATTCTATATTAAGTTAAAAAATAAATTAATTAAAAATAGGTGTAAATAATATAATACATTACAATATCGATAGATATATTTATAATTACTTTATAGTAATAAATATAAATCTTATTTCTATATTAATAAATTAATATAGAAATTTTATATTCATTTTAATATTTATAGAATTATAAATTTTTCCTACCATTATGTCATTAAGCATTATATTTCTTAATACAAAAAAAAAATAAAATTTGGAAAGAAAACTATTGAAAAAAGATATTTCATATATAAACAAATGTATGCATTAAAGAAGATACAAGTCTTACTTTAATTTAAGTCGGACTGATCATCTTCAGAGCTTATTTAAAAACTATCCGTACCAAAAATTTCATTTAAAGTTTCTTAAGCTTTTAATTTCTCATTTGTATACATGGGCTATTACATCTGAATCAAAAACATGTAGGTTAAACCTCATTTAAGTACTTTTACATAACTAAGAATCAAAATGATATTCAGAGAAACAATTAAATTGCTTAGCGTTATGACTGATTATCATACCATGATAGCACTGTGTTCTTCCGCAGCCTGTTTGGCCACTTGCAGAAAGCACTTGATTGATTGAGCCACTATTGCGAATTTATTAATGGAGAGGGTATTCATATCCGCATTTCTTACTTCTCATACAGTTATGGATCTATTAAATCCCATCAGAAACTCAACCTGGTAATTTTTGTTTGTGTGCTGTCCATTAGTTCTTAAAAAACAAATTATACAGCTGTAGGTCAAGAACAGTGCGTCTTAATGTTATGTGAAGCCATAGAGAAAAAGCTAAGATTCCATCTGTGATACTTATGGAAAACTTTTTTTGATTGCTTTCATTCTAATTTGCATTTAATTATGTATCTCACGTGATTTTGCAATAGTTATAAATTGCATTTATTTAACTGAAAAACTTAATATTGGTAAGAATGAAAACAAATTGTCTGTGTTTGTGAATAGGGAATTACATTTTCTTTCTTATGTAAATTCCTTTTGAGTTTTGATAAAGATTGAAGTTTGATAAAAGAAATTAAATCGTGTAATAAAAATTCAAAGTCTCCCAAATTTTTTTGCTGGTGGTAATTTTTTTTTTTTAGTATATTATGCATTTAACTCTTAACCCCAGTTATGAAAGTATAACTAAATATGTACGTAAAATAAAGATAAAGTTCTAAAAAAATAATATATTCATGAATTTTTTCTTGATATATATGGAAATAAATAAATAAATGTAAACGAATCTTGCTCGCGTTTATAATATTCAAAAAGTAATTATAATAATCTACAAACTATCTCTATTTTGGATGCATATTTTTCTTTTTAAAATGTTTGCATTCCGTAGAGTGCAAGTTTTACATCGTAAAGCAATATGTTTTTAATTCATATCTCCATTTTATTTTTCATAAAATCTTCCTTTTACTTGAGATTCACAGCTAAATCTCATTTTTTCCAACGATAGTACCATATAAGGAATTTCTCAACTACGTTTTTCTTAAAAACAACAAATATCTTTTCAGAGATTTATTTTCAAGGTGCCATTTTAAATATATATATATAATTGCTTCATGTTTCATGTAATTTTATGACTAAATACATAAATAAATAAATCTGTAATTTTGACCGTTTAAAAATGTTATGCTTGCAATGCTAAATTTATATTATTTAATTTTGCAACATTATTTGTTTAAAATCTTTTTTTTTTTTTTTTTTTAACTAAATATCAGTTTTTTTCCATGAAATGTTATTAATTGATGTCAAAAATGTTATTCAATCGACTATTATTATATTGCTTCAATAAAAAATTGCATGGAAATATATTAACATTTATATGTAGAAAAGAAGTAAATTATTAATTATAAAATTAATATTAATCTATATTAATTATAATATAAGCTATTAATTATAATTTTACACAAATCTTTTTTTCATTAAAGATTTGAGTACAAAATTTCATTAGCATGTCAAAAGCATTTTTAATTAATGTTTTATAATACATTTCAAATTCGAAATATTTTTAATAATTTTCATCTTCAGTACAGAGCAATAAACAAAATCCTGTAGTTAAAAAGATATTGTGTATAATAACATGAAAAACCATTTAAACTACCATAATTTTCAAATGAAATTAGGGTTGGATTGGGTTGAATTGGGTGTAATTAGGAAATTAAATTATTGGTGATAAAATCGAAGGCTTTTTGATTAAACTTTTTATATTGGAAATTTCAGTACGTGTCAAATATATAACAAAAATTTAACTATTTTTTAGTAGCATGCAAAGTCTTATACACTGTCATATAAGATCTTTGATTAAGTTTCGCATTAAAAACTACTTATCTATTCAAAATTATACGGTAAAATCATGAATAAGCAAATTGCATTTATCAAAATATTATGGTAAAAGCAACAATAACATATGTTTGCCTCTTTCTCGCTCTTTAAGCAACAATAATTCTCATATAATGTGCGTTTCACCCCAATAAGTTAGGTTATCACAAACATCAAACTTTCCAAACACATTTGCATGAATCTTCAGTCTTTGTCAATTCAAATGCTCGTAAACAAATAAAAAACTTTACTATTAACAACCCTCCTGTTCTCATTCTTCAATTGGAACATCAGGTGTTCCTATTTCATTGAAAATGACAGCATGACAGAATACAGCAAATTTCGAATGCTAATTCAAACAACAAACGAATCATCTTTCGTGTCCCGGTAATAAAAAACCCATGCTGGATGAGTGAGAGAGAACCGTGAAGAGATAGAGAGAGAGACGACGTCTGATGTGAATTGGAGATAGTCAAACAAAGGTCACAGAGAGCCTCTCGCCGTTTGGGAGGATCCCAAAATCTATCGTTTAAAGAAACTCACGTGACCTTTTCTTTTGAAAAATATTAGAATGGAGAAACGGAAACACATGTATAGCCTCAGCTGGGGGTGTAAAAAATTGGCCCACCCTCCAGATATCAAGCGCGTGACGCCCTAGGTTCAAGATACGTTGCATTCCAGGAGTCTTCAGTGACTATTGGATTCTTTTGTAAAAAGAGTTAACCCACGTGACTGGCAAAAAGGTTCCCAGTAACCCATTTCGAGATCCACCTGTTTTTGTAAGGCATTGCATCAATGTGTCATTCCGATGTGAGATTTTAAACGAATTTTTTGTTGAAGGAAATTTATGAACGGATTTCAAAACATGATGCAAGGAATTATAAAATCAATCACCTGCATTGGAAATACCAGTCTGCTTTATAAAGTATGCCCATTCATCCAAATTTTCCATGGTGCTAAAATCTATTGTGTTATAAAAGAGAAATGCTGCCATTTTGAAGGACTCTTTCACAATGTAAAAAAATTATACTCGTTCTGTTTTGCTAAGAGCTCTTTCATAATCACATAAAACCTTTTTCATAAATAAACATGAATTTCTTAAATTATAGAAATTTTTAAATTTTATATTAGATTCATTAAACAATTTCCGCAAATAAATATTAAAAAACTTTATCCTTATCCCCTATGGTTTGGTTTGTCACTCTACCGTCATTTTGTACACACTTTAAGCTAATTAGACCGAGACCTATAGTTTAACGTGGATTTAGAAACCACTAACGAAACATTCATGCCTCCGCCTGGATTCGAACCTGAAGCCTGTGGTATCAAAGGCCCGAGCGCTAGACAATTGGCCATCAGGCCGCCATTCCTTCTAGATCGTAAATTTTTGCTTCGGTTAATGTAAAAAAAAAAAAAAAAAAAAAAAAAAAAAACTTTTTTTTAAATCTGATTCATCTAATAAAAGTAAGATATAATACATAAAAAAAATTTGAAAATACAGAGTAAATCAATATTATGGTAAATAAAAATAAATTAGAGAAATACTAAAAATTTTCTTTAAAAAATAGTTTCAGTAATATGTTTAAAAAATTAAAAACCCAAATTAGTTTGGATATTTTAAGCTTTGAAACATTATATTTACCACCTTATAAAATGTAAATATTTTAAACAAATAGTAATATTAATTATTAGTAGATACTGTTTTTTTAACTTAAAAAAGTAAAACTATTTTATTTTAATAACAAATTATGAAGAGTTATGAAGAATATGTTAATAAATAAATATAATTCAACAATCAATTTATCTGAATTAAATATTCTATAGTGAATATTTTTTCAGTAAAAATATTTAAAAAATTATTTTACCGTATATAATATGACTAGATTTGAAAGCATTTTAGTTTTGTTCCATTTATTTAAATTTAAATTTTTAAAAAACTGTGCCTTAAATTTAAAAGCTTTTATGCCATCAAAAGAAATAATTATGTAAAAATTAAATTCCCTTGCACTAACCTTTAAAACTCTTTAAAGATCACAACAAATGAAATTAATATAAGTGCAAATCATATAATAAAAAAATTTATGAATAATAAATAAACATCAGAAAATATATTTTAAATAAATATATTGGTTTTCATCCAAAAATGTAATAATAATAATAAACCATTAAGATAAAATGACCCGCTTCTCTCAAAAAAGATCATCTTAAAAGATACACAGTTCACATTTCGAAACATATAAAGATAATGTCACGACCACAAACCTGATTTTTATATTATTTTTTTTTTTTTTACATCATCATCATCAATCCCTACCATCACGACTGCTCTGATACATCACATAAATCCTCACACCCATAATGTTGGTTGCCGTGAACCGCTATTCCATTTGCTGCCACCCACACGTCAATATGTGAGCCAGACATTTGAAGATGAACTGCATTCCTCGAGTTCCCATCCTTCCAGCAACAGGAGGAAAAAACAATTGGAAGACGGGCACTATGGAACAAACAAGGGCGAGTCTTCTTCCAGCATGGAAAAGAGGTCAAGGTATCAGACAACAATTAGATGGAAAAAAGGCGCAGAGAAAGTTTATCATTACTTAAGGTACTTTTACTCTTTACCTTCGCAAACTATCATCTGGAGAGAATGCGATGGCGCCCACCTGTGAAGGCAACCTATTTACCAGGCACCCGACCTTTCATCAAATTGAGTCATTTTTTTTTTCTACAGCTTGTTGAATTTCAATTATTTTGTAATGATATTGTTGTGGGTTTTCTCAGGTGTTAGCAAGATCAAATTAGGCCTCTTTCTAAAGGAAGAGTTAGTGTAATGAAAGAAAAGCCATGTATGGGAAAATAACATCGATTGTAATTTTATTCTACAGAATACATCAAAAGTTATCTTATAACATGTAATAAAGGACTGAGGGTAGAAGTTTTCTTTATGATTAACTGTATTGGCGACAGTGAGTTTCTATCAATTTAAATATGGTTTTGATACATTATGCTAAATTCTTTGTTTATCGCATATTTCCTTTTTCACTGTTGAAAATCACCAAAATACTTCGTTGATAATAAAATTAACAAAATCTGTTAAGAAGTTATTCTCATTTTTTGCAGAATAAAATTTATAATCAATTTTAAATGCTAATTCTTAAATTTAAATAAATGAAGGATTAAAAGTATTTCATTACCAATTTAATAAGCATGTACCTGCTCATGTGGATTTGGAATTTAATGAAATTGCAGATTCTTTGGCTAAGAATGCCAAAAGTCTGGATCAGACTGCCCATCCAACTTCCCTTGCAGATGCAAATGCCTTGGCAATATCGGAACTTATGATTCCTTCTAAGATCAAAACTAAATATCAAATTATAGATCTAAATGTCGACGGAAGAACAGCTACTACTCTCAAGAAGAAGCACCACAAAAATATGAAAATTTCTGCTGAGGGCGTTAAAAAATACCAAAAATGTGGCAATTGCCCTGATGTCGAGCTTACTCCTCGTCATGTCTTTGATTGCCCAGCTGTTGCAGCCGCCATTCATTGTCTGGACCATCCCTCGGAAGAGGATTTATACTCCAAGCTGGCAATCAACATAGCCAATATTATTCTGGAGCACCTCGATATTTGATTTTCTTGTACTCTTCCGGGGATACAACAACAACATAAGCACAATGTTTTCTAATATAAGTGATAGTTCCAGTATATAAATTTTTATTTCTAATTTTTTTTATTAAATATGAAGAATAAATTCCTTTTGATAATGCTATTCAAAAGTGATATTCCAACTTATGAGACATTTCCTTTTTATAAAGAATGTAGTAGTATACGTCCAAATGAGAAAAAAATGAGTTTACTATTTTTGTTAGGCATATTAATATTCCTCTTAATTGCGCCATAGTGATTTTAATGTAATATTCTCATAATATTTCTTATTTGTTTTTCAAAAAATTTTAAATAATTCCAACATAAATCCATGTTATAAAATTCTCAATGTATGTCTTCATTTTCAAATAATATAACTCGCATATTGGAACGATATAAATATTTTTTACAATACGAATCATATCTTACAATAATGTGCTATTAAATAACACGCTAACTCTCTGATTACAATAGCTCCTCCTCTCTTCCGGGTTTGCACAAAAAAGTCCGTCATCTTCCAAAGTCATTAAAATGCCTCTTTTTTCTCCATCCTATTTATGCCTTCGAGGGTCTGGGATGAAACGTGGACGTCAAGTTACACAACATGATCAATCTAGGATTTTTAATGAAAAAATAACCAAAGAATGCAGTATGCGCTATGCATTCCCTCCCTCCCTCGCTGTCAGCCTGATTTGAGACCTGAAGAATTTGACACTGTGTTTGGCATCCAGTTCTTCACATTTTATTAATGAAACATAACCAGATGAATGAGCTAAATCAACACAAATAAATAAACCAAAAATCATGTGATTAGCAAAAGGGTGTTATTCGTAACCCCAGGGATCTGTCACGTGGCAGCATTTGCAATGGCCTTGTTTCTTGAAGTAGGGTAATTGTATGAACGTCATCAAATTCTTATCTGCGAATATTATCGATTTTAATTTAAAAAAAGAATATGGAAAAAAATAAACCAAAACTATTCAAATCTCTTTCACGATGCAGTTTTGCTACATTAATCATTGCGCGTTTTTTTATTTGTTGTATAAAGATAACCACTTTCATCATCTATCATAACATAAATTTCAAGTTATTGTGTATTTTCAATAGAAAAATAACGGTACAACACGAATGTTATAAGAATTTCGTAATGATAGTTTTAGTGAATTAAATTTCTTTTATGAATTTTTTTTAAGCATATTTTAATATTCGTCATTTTCGTAAAACCTGAAATGGTCATGTAGCAGTTTATATTATTTTTTTTTATATCATTAAACAGAAATCAAGTTTTCTATATTTTATTGTAAATATTTTTATATTAGTTTTGTAATAAATATATATTAAGACATTTAGAAACAAGCATTAATAGGTAAAGCACCAATAAATGGTTTTTAACTGCAAATAGGTTAGCTGTAGAACAATGAAAATATTTAACGATCTTGATTATATAAATAATATATATTTTATATATAAAGTTCAGCCAACATACACGCATATGTTATACACAGAAAAAAAATTTGGGGTGTTAGTTTTTTCATGAAAAAGCTGCTTCTTCTCCATTGCCGCAACAGCCCGGTGGGCCGATTCCGTCTGCCAGATTTCAAGACAGATTTGGTTTGTTTTGTCGCTCAACGGTTCTTTTGTGCACCCTTTAGTCTAATTAGATCGGTGCCTACAGTTTAAAGGGGATTCCGACCCACTAACAAACATCCATGCCACAGCCAGGATTCGATCCTGAAGCCTGTGGTACCAATCGCCAGAGCACTAGTCAACCGACCATCAGGCCGATTCAAGACAGGAGATGTTTTCTTTTCACTAGGTAGGGTTGTCCGCCGCACGTCCAGCAATCATATTGGACAAGCACCTACGGTTTAAAGTGAATTCCGAACCACTATAAACATTCATGGCACCGTTGGGTGTCGAACCATGGGGCACAGAGCACCAGAGCGCGTCACTCTGCTATCAGGCCCCGAAAAAGCAACTTAAGTTTTTTTAAAAATTGTAAAGCAATACAGCTTAAGAGGTAGCATTTAAGTACTAACTATTCGTTATTTCAAATAAACAGAATATAATGAACAGATCGTTAATAGTTAAAGAACAAGAATTAAATTTTAATATGTTCAAAATTGTACGATTCTAAAAATTATACTTGAGAATTTAATTTTTAACTTATTGAAGTAAATATTACCCAATAAATGATGTTTATTTAATTGGTAATATATAATGTATATGGGTAATTATGGTTTAGTTACCACGGGCTTATATTAGCCATTAAATTAAGGTTTATTTCAAATGCTACATTTCAAAATAACTACATTTACCACTTTCATAAACATTTTGGTTAGCTGCTTTAAATACAATTTTTTTGTACAATTAAATTTTATTTATTTGGTTCATTTGTTCTGCGAAATCAGCTCATCATAAAAATTCAACAATCAACAATCATAAAAAATTGCCCAACTTCAATTTTCCTATCATGTTAAAATATGAAAAGCAAGTCCATCTAAATAATACTAATCATGTGAATATTATTCAGACATATTTATGAAATCATAATTGAATATTCTGTTTATTATAATGAAAAATTATTCATTAACATTCCTTATTTTTTTCTCCATGACTTTAATTCGATTAGTAGGACAGCTAATAAAAATCGATTTGAAAGATGTAATTATCACATTGAGTTTTATTGTAACGTGGAAGACTGCTTCCTCTACCGCCTATCACGCGAACTCCCCATTTATTGCAACATTATTGTTTGGGGTTAATCAAAGTGCGCCACACATTTTTCTTGTGCTTTCATTTTATTTGAAGAAATAAGACTATAATTCAGTTCTGCAACTATTAATTGCTTTATAAATCTAACTCAATAATTAAGTCCTTTCACCATTCCGTTTCCTACTGGAGAAGTGAAAAATAATAACACTCCCGCCGAAATCGTGCGTTTCGTGACTAGCCCAGCACGCTTCTCGACTCTTTATTTTCGTCTTTGCAAAAAGCAGGGCAGCTGTCAATCAGCTAGGCTAATTTCCTGGAGCATCCACTAATCAATACAGAAAAGAGATATTGGTTTAAAGAGTATTGGAATTCTTCAAGGATGTTGTAACGAAGAGAGAAAGGATTGTCCTTCTCTTTTTGTGCTGTGATTGTAGATTGTGAAGGGCCTTGCATTTTAAATATTTAATTAAATATTTTAATTAAATTCCTTGTAATGAAAACATTGTTTATTATTATTAGAATAATATCAATCAATGTTTTTGAAGTGTTTCTAGAGCTTCTCTATATCCAATGAGTGTTCCTTTTGAGTTCGTATTCGGACTAGTATTCCAGTATATGTCTCTTGTTCTGTGCTCATATTTTATTAGTAAAAAAAATTATTTATAGATTAATTATTCTCGTAAAACTTCTCTTTTTGTGATGTGATTGTAGATTACGAAGTGACTTGCATTTTAAATTTTCTTTTTAAATATTTAATAAAATGAGTTGTGGTGAAATTGTCTAAAAAAGTTGTTTATTGTTATTAGAATAATATCAAGCAATGTTTCTGGAGTATTTCTAGAGCTCCTTGTATTTCCAATATGTACTCATCGTGGTTCATATTCTGGCTAGTACTCCAGTATATGTCTCTTGTACCGTGCTCATATTTTATTAGTAAAAAAATTATTTATAGATTTCTAATGAATATATGCTTTAGCACAGATGATTTACATATAGAATAATAGATCTTAACCCCGTTTAAAAAAGTGGCTAGTAACAGGAAGAATAAGCATAGGGCCCAGTAGGCTTCAGTACCCATAGCCCAGTACCCATAGGCTTCAGGTTCGAGTTCCGACGGTACCATAGATCTTTGTAGTGGTTCGGAATTCACTTTCATTCGTAGGTCCCTGTCTCATATGACTGTAAGAGCATCACGGAGCCAAGTCAGACTTCTACCTAAATTAAATAATACCGTACATCTAAATTCTACCAGTACCTAAATATGTACTATCTAAATTCTACCAAGATTACTCACGGGATGTCTGTCCCGCACTGCAGGACACTGAGGATTAGTCACATAATAAGCATAAGATGAATAGTAATAAATTAAAAATCGTTGTAAATTTGATATTTGTGATTATTTATATCGAAAAATACAGCAATTATGCAAATATTGTAATTAAATAAAAAGGTAATTATTCTTTTTTATAACATAATAACTTATTTATTTCAAATGCACCCAATATTATAATACAATAAGTATAAGATCAATAGTAATAAATTTAATATCGATTTAAATTTGTTATTTATGATTATATCTATAAAAAAAAATACAGCAATTACACAAATATAATAACTAAATAAAAAGTTAATTATTTTTCTAAAAAATAATTATTTAGTTACTTCAAATTCTTTCATTATTATTAATATATATTTGAAGACTTCAAGCAATAAGATATTGAGAAATATTAACAAATTTTTTTTAAAAAACTTAAGATATTGAACTACATTTATGTAAAAATAAAAGTTTAATCACAAATCGTATTATTTCGAATTCAAATTCCTTTGACTATAAATTAAGATGTTTCATACTATTTTTAAATTACAATGAAAAATTGACCTTCTTTTTTTTCTGCTTCAATATCATTTCCTGAAATTAGATCTTATCTGTAAAATTTCGTAACCTGATGAGTTAAAGAAAGGAGAAAAATAAGGAAGTTTTTCAAATACCTTACTTCTTGACATATTTATACGGATACTTTTTCTGTTAGAAAATAATTACAAAATTTACTGCATTAATAAACTCTAGTGAACTTATAGTAAAATATGTAAATTTTTGGAATAATTGCCCAATAATCCTTTGAATATTAATTTAATTTTATATATAATTTTATTATGTATTAATTTAATTAATTAATTAATTAATTTCTATTAATTTTATATTTAATTTTATATATATATATATATATAATAAGTGATCACTGGTAGATGTCAAATCCAATAATATATGGAATTAAATTTAAAACTAATTAATTTTTTTCGTTAACATTTTTATTAACTGTAAAATCGAAGTTTTTCTAGAAGAAAGTGTGTAGCTTTCAATTATTAAAACATAATCATAACACAAATTCTAAAGACGTGTTTATGTGATTTAAAAAAGAAAAACTAAACCAACGGATTTAGGAACAGTCTTATGTATGATACATGAGGCATGATGTTAACAATGGGAGTTAATTTGGTTTGATTTGTCGCTCTATGGTCATCTTGTGCACAAGAGGGCTAAACAGACCGGGACCTACAATTTAAAATGAATTCCGACCACTAGCAAACATCCATGCCACCACCATAACAAGGGGTTAAGATAAAAACATTACAAAAAGACAAGGTTATATATTTCGCATGCATACAAAACATTGAAAATGATATATTTATCACACTATAATAAAAAAAAATCTATCGAATCATTACTATCTGAATCTAATTTTAAAAAACTCCCAGCATCAGTTTGTCTAAGATCATTTAATTCATAGCGATAAAAAGTTGTTGAAAAATACTACACTCGTTTTTCTTTATTCCTTTTTCTCATTTTTCGTTATGTCCATAAAATTCATTTCATCAAAAGAAAAACTACAAATCGTTGCAAAAAAAGTTTCAAATTCCCTTTATAAATAGTAAAGTTCCATGCACTTTTTGCCGGTAGCGGTAGCCCGTGTTATCAATTAAACCGCTGTGGAAAATATGTCGATCACTCTTAAGATGGAACAAAGAAAAATAAAAATTTCTGAGTTCAACCAGTACTGGGCAGATGTATGGCCTGAAGAATAAGTTCGATCGGACATCCCCCCAAGGTAGGTTGCGTTCCACTTCGATTCTTAGACTTCCTGAGGAAGAAATTCACTTTTACTTTTCTCTCGACTGGCAGAGTGCCTCTGGGCAAATTTTAAAATTCGAAAACTTGAAGGAAGAAAGGTGCGAAGAACCCATTTCTATTATTGATGAAGTAAAAAAATATATTATTACTTATTATAAATAAATGTTACATAATAATTTTTATTCAAAAATCAAGCCAAAATATAGGCTGATTTATTGGTGTTACTTTCATTTATAATATACAATAGGATATTATAAGTGAAAGATTTTCTATAGATTTAGTAATAGTCAGTTATCGAATATCGATTGCTGAAAATTATCGATAGTTATATTAATTATATCGATAGTTTGGATTGCTAAAAATTAAATTTTTTAATGATGCAGAAATTTTGAAATTAAAATTTTTATAGATTGAAAATAATTTCTAAATGCAAATAATAAAAGATTATTAACTGAGATAAATAAATATTTTGCAGCATAGATTGATAACATTTAAAATATATTCAATGTTATAATTTTACAATTTTTTAGAAACGAACTACTAGAAAATGTAAGATTAGTTAGAATATAAAACATAAAGAGAACTCGAATCTTAAAGTCTTTACTTTACTTACAAAATAATGTACTTATATAAATATAAAGTATTTTTTGCTAAATAATGAATGAATGAAAGAAAAAGAATTTAAAGCGAAATAATCAAAAAGATGGGCAGATATATATAAGAAGAAAAAGAAATTAGATAGAAAAATTCGTGTAATCAGATAGTTTGTGAGGTTATCAACACCATTCATAAAGTTTGTCAGCACTGCACGTTTGTTACTCAAGACTCAAGAAAATAATTTTGCAAAAATTAATTATTAAAAAATTAAGTATCTGGAATAATTATATAATCGGGTAGGTTATTCATTAATATTTTTTTCAAAAACCAAATAATAAAAAAATACCTTTTTTAATAATGTTAAAGTGGTATTTTACGTGAACACATACGTATTCAATTTCTTATAATAATATATTTAAATTAATAATAATTGATTTACTAAAGCAGACCTTCGTAATTTTTTTCTTAACTAACAAAATATTACTTAATCTTAATTTATAATTAATATTAACTTATTGCAATAATAATATTAACTTATTATTGTAAAATTGTAGATTATTTTTTGCTATACACTGCGATTTTGAAACAAGAATTTTATTTATGATATGAGAATAAATGTATGCAAGATAAAAAAAAAGGTAATATTGAGCGAATAAAAGCGAATTTCATACGGTTAATTGTAATCTAACTACATTTTTAAGTATATTAAAAGTATTATTTTAAAAATACATTACTTTATACCTAAAATAGATTTTCCAAGATCTTTATTCATAAAATCATTAAGCATTAAATGTCCTATTTTGAGTACACATGTAACAACCGTTTAGTCAAACATCCATTTTAAACAAATTATAATTACTAATTGTGAAAATATATATGAAATTATTTACAATTTTTTTTCATATTATAAAATTATTCTATTTATGAAACAATATATAATTATATTTATAAAACAATTAATTAAACTTCTTATTTTAAAATATTTTTTAACAAAAATGTTTTCCTTGGTAAATGTGGATTACATTTAAGATAAATGAACGATATTTACTGTTTTTTAAATTCAATAATTATTTACATTATTAGTTTAATTACGTATTCAAATATAGGCAGCAGTTGTTTATTTAACAAATACCTACAATCAAACATTTCATTACACAAAAGCAATCTAATCAAATTTCTATTAACTCATCATAAAACTCAATTGATTGAAAGGACAGAGATAAAAAAAAAAAGAAACATCATTAAAAAAGAAAAACAATTAATTAAATCCATCAAGAAGAAAAAATTATCTACAAAATCATCAAAAGATATTATGTTTTCCTTTAATATCAAACATTTGATTAATGAGATCTGAAAAAACCCGGAAGTTTTGTACCTGAGGGAGACCGACGTACAATACGAATCGAAATAAAAATAAATATCTTTTTTTTTCTATTCAGAGAAAATAGAGACTTTAAAGAACTTTATCTGACATATAAATTACCTCCGCAAAAGAAATTAGTTACGAACGCATTCCAGGAAGATTTATATTGAATGTGAAATATTCAATGGTAAAAAAAAAAATATCGCACACATTAATCTATTCGTACTGACCTCGTCTTACACACTCAGGTGACCTTCAGAAGAATCTTCTTTACATGTTTTTAACTGTCATGATCTTGCGGAAAACCCGCTATAAACGTCAGATAATTTAAAACAGATAAAGATGCATTACATATTTTTGTCTGCTTCTGTCCTCGGAAATTCCTGGTGTTTCCTTTTGGCCATCTGTGTCTTTTTCTGATCGCCGGTTAAAAATGTCACTGTCCATTGAAAAATATGTGCGGTTCTACGTGATTTATCTTTTCTGCAGCCTTAAGTAACAGGCTTCTAATACAAATTCTGGTATTAAAGTGCTTTTTTACTGTATTTTATTTTCAAATAAAAATATTTCAATTTCGAAGGACGAACTTTGAAAGATTTAACGACCTTCACGACGTCAGAAGTTGAAGTTCAGTGAAAAATTTTCGACTTTTTCTTTTTTGCATTCAAAAGGAAAATTATTTTTACTCGCATTCCATTAGTTTAATTTTCCTTATTTATTTTAATTTCTGATGCATGTAAACAAATAAATTCTTATTTATGATAACATTAAAATAAATTTCAGGCACGTCTAATATCGTTGTGATATAATTATCAAAAAATTAAATTGAATAAAAAAAAATAGAAAGCATTATTAATATTTTAAAATATCTGGTATATCTGGATCTAATTTATCATTTTAATTTATAAAAATTTTATGACTGTAAAATTGTTAATTTATTAAAACGAACTTTTTAATTAACTTAAAAAAAGAATAATGAAAATATTTAATTAATATTTCAGTCATTCTGTATACCACTATAACTTTTAATAATTTTTATTTCTTTCTAATAACTTATGTTTCTAAGTAAATTCATATTTATTTTCAATTTTATGTGTAATTTTTTTTCTTTTCCTTTAAGTTTTTATATACATATAATAATTCTATTTTTTTTTCTTTTAGGTATTTTGTGCATTCAATTTTCCGAATGTGTGAGTAAAATATCTTTAATTTTTTTACTTAATAACATTTTTAACATTCTATTTATTTTAATAAAATATTTCTTTTTTTTCAAATATATATGTAGTAACCATGTGAATCAGGATATTCCAAATCAAAAGTTCTTTTTAAGATGGTTTTCAAAAAAAATTAAAGAACTTTGGGTTTTTGTATTTGAAACATACTTATAAATTAAAAAATATATATTAAATGATGCATATAACTTCTATTATTTTTTAATTCATCACAATTAAACAAATTCTGTATGAATTTATATTTTAATCTATAAACTGACTGTATTTGTGAGGGAAAAAATTAATAATTTTTTTCTTCTTTTTTTATGCATGTAAAAGGAAATATTGTATTTTTCTACTTTATTGTAACTTAAACAAATATAATATTAACTGAGGATACTGATTACTTATAACAATGCATATTGTTCCATCAACGATTTTGTGGAAAACTAGCAAAAGGTCAAATCAGAAAGAGTCAAACACAGCGTTGCAATAAAGAGAATGGTAATATAGGAAGGGATTTTAATTAAAATAATAATAAATTTTATTTTACTTAACATTTTAAATTACATACACTGAAGGGACAAAAGTCATGGGATACCTCTTAATATCGTGTCGGCCCTCCTTTCGCCCGGCGAAGTGTAGCAACTCGACGTGGCATGAACTCAACAAGTCGTTGGAAGTCTTCTGCAGGAATATTGAGCCATGCTGTCTCGATAGACGTCCATAATTGTGAAAGCGTTGATGGTGCAGGATGTTGGGCACGAACAGACCTCTCGATGATGTCCCATAAATGATCGATGGGATTCATGTCGGGCGATCTAGGTGGCCAGATCATTCGTTGGAATTGTCCAGAATGTTCTTCAAACCAATCGCGAACAGTTGTGGCTCGGTGACATGGCGCATTGTCATCCATAAAAATCCCATCGTTGTTTGGGTACATGAAGTCCATGAATGGCTGCAAGTGATCTCAAGTAGCTGAACATAAGCATTTCCAGTCAATGTTCGGTCCAGTCGCACCAGAGGACCAAGTCCATGCCATAAAAAAAAACAGCCCACACCATTACGGAGCCACCACCAGCTTGAACAGTGCCTTGCTGACAGTTTGAGTCCATGGCTTCGTGGGGTCTGCGCCACACTCGAACCCTACCATCAGCTCTTACCAACAGAAATCGTGACTCATCGGACCAGGCCACGGTTTTCCATTCATCTAGGGACCAACCGATATGCTCACGTGCCCACGAGAGTCGCTGCAAGCGATGTCGTTCTGTCAGTAAAGGCACTCGAGTCGGTCTTCTGCTGGAATAGCCCAAGAAAGCCAAATTTCTCCGCACTGTTCTAATAGACAAGTCCCTTGTACGTCCCACATTGATTTCTGCGGTTATTTGACGCAGTGTTGCTTGTCTGTTAGAATTTACGACTCTTTGCAGACGTCGCCGGTCTCGGTCGTTAAGTGCTGGCGGTCGACCACTGCGCTGTCCATGGTGGGATGTTATGCCTGAAATTTCATACTCTCGGCACACTCTTGACACAGTGGATCTGGGAATGTTGAATTCCCTAACGATTTCCGAAATGGCATGACCCATGCGTCTAGCTCCAACTAACATTCCGCGTTCAAAGTCTGTTAATTCCCGTCGTGCGGTCATCATCACGTCAAAACCTCTCCACATGAATAACTTGAACAGAAATGAAAGCTCTGCGCCTTTATACCTGTTCTACGCGATGCTACTGCCATCTGAAAATTTGCATATTGCTATCCCATGACTTTTGTCACTTCAGTGTAATATCAAAAGAAAAAAATCACAATCTGTTCATTCACAATTTTTTCATTCAAATTTATTTTGCACATTATGATTAGTACTCCCAACAAGAAATCGATTCGTCCTGTTCCTTTTTTAAACCGGATGTTTATCTTTTCACATCAGCAGTGGACGGACTATATATACGCATAATCCCCAGATAATTTATTGGTTTTTAAATCTTTGTTTATTTTTAACAATTTAGTTTGTTTTTATAGTTTTAAATATCTTTGTTTTGTCATTAATTTTAGATATTATTGATAAATAAAATTAATGATAGAACAAAGCTATTTTTACGATATATATTCATTTATTTATAGCTGGTATTGAAAATTGTAATAGAATTTACGAATTACATTTAATTAATTCTTCATTAAATACTTATTTTGTATTTGAAAAAAATGTTTATATTGTTATCTTTGAATCAATGTATCAGGGAAATTCATGCTATTTTAATTTCACAGCAATCCTACAACGGGGGTGGTGCCAGAGGTGATGAGGGTGATCAAGCTCTTGGATTTGACAGCGTACTTCAGCGACACGATGGATACGTAAAAGGAGAAACTCCAACTATACCACAAACCAGCTTTAGCTGTTCTGCTCAGCCATATAATCCTGGATTATATGCTGACGTGGAAACACAGTGCCAGGTATATAGTTTTTACATTTGACAAAAGTTTACATTTTATTTGTACTATATTCACAAACTGTATTCTACTACTATATTCTATATTTCATTTATATTATGTTCACAAACTATATTCTACTACTAACTACTATATTCAAAATTTTGATATTAAATATTTTTTTAAAAATATTCAAAATTTGTTTTTATTTACAGTTTTATTCTTAACTTAATTTTAAATTTATGTATACTTCCTTCATTTTAGATACATTTCTTATGTCAAAATATAAAAATAAGTTTAATTTTTTTTTTATAAATACAGTTAACACTAATTTTACTGAAATTGACCAATAATAATTAATACTTTACTATACTTTAATTAATACATTAACAATAATTTAGCTAATTGAAAAGTTTATTTTGTTCGGAGTAAATGGTAATTATTTCTTAAATAATGTAATAAAAGAATACGGTAAATTTTTCTGGTTGTATAAGTGAGCAGTTTTTATTTGTAAAATTGTTTTTAACTAATTAAAGAACGTAAATTTAATATGTTTCATGAATCGTTCAATGTGTTTTTTGGAAAATTTAATCTTGATGAATCTTTGCTAATTAAAAATAAAAACAAATTCTGGACATATTTTAGTGCCATTCAAATCTAATTACATATTTCGATACTTCGAATATTTCATCTCATTTTTATTTGTTTCAGGTGTACCACGTGTGCTTTGAAGACCGTCAGGAAAGTTTCCTTTGTGGACCAGGAACAAATTTTAATCAAAGGATATTAGCATGTGACTTCTGGTATAATTTCGATTGCAATGAAAGTCCTTCCTTTTACAATGTTAATGCAGATATAGGAAAAGTTCCAGACACAATATTCAAACCTGGTCAATCAAGAGTACCAGGAAGTCAACAACCATCATACCCAAATTATCCTAGACAACCTGATCAGCCGCCATCAATTGGCTCATATCCTCCTCGAGTAAGCATTCCTCCACCATCACGAAACGATCCCCAACCTCCAATTCAGAGACCAGAAACACCAGTATTTCAACCTCAACCTCCAATTCAGAGACCAGAAACACCAGTATTTCAGCCTCAACCTCAACCACCAAGGATTCAACCCCAACCACCTAGGATTCAACCACAACCCCAGCCACCACGAATTCAACCCCAACCACAGCCCCAGCCACCCAGGATTCAACCCCAACCACCAAGAATTCAACCTCAGCCACAACCACCAAGAATTCAACCTCAGCCACAGCCACCAAGATTTCAACCTCAGCCACAACCACCAAGGATTCAACCCCAGCCTCCAAGTTACCCACAGCCTGGTACAACAAACGTTGGAGTGAAACCTCAATACCCTTCCACAGGCTCAGGTCATGGTTCAGGTGGTAGGATACCTCAGCAACCTTATCCACCATCTATACAACAAGAAGAAGATACTGGTTACCAATTTGATGGTTACAAACCTCCTAAGCCAGTTTCCCTCCCACTACCACCACCACCACCACCTAAAACACCTAGGCCCTCATTTCCTCCTGTTATCTCACCCCCTCGTGTGGCCCGCCCTCCACTTACTCCAGCAATCGTTCGACGACCAGAAGGAACAATATCTATTCCGAGAGTCCCAGTTACACAAACAGAATATCATCCAGATGCTAACCTTAAAGGAAATGTTGGTTACCAACCACCTCGAGTTCCCCAACCAAGTCGTCCTGTAGGTACTGGTTATCCAAGTTATCCAGTTTCTCCTAGACCTGTTTCCCCTCGACCAGTTCCCCAAAAACCAATCGGTAGGCCTTCATATGTTCCTCCCTCAACAGTTCAACAAGAACATGTAGACACTGAATATGTGCCTCCACCTCCACCATATCCTCCAAAACAACCCTCTAAGCCATCTACTTCATTTGTTCCTCCCCCAATTCAACAAGAAGTAACCCATGTTAGGCCTCCTCCTCCACCACCATCAAGGCCCGCTTATGTTCCTCCACCATCACCTCCTTCAAGGCCCGCTTACGTTCCTCCACCATCTCCACCACCAAGACCCGCTTACGTTCCTCCACCATCTCCACCATCAAGACCAGCTTACGTTCCCCCACCTCCTCCACCACCACCAGTAGCTCAAAAGCCTATTGAACCTAATTATGGAAAACCTCATCAACCTGCTCCATCCATAGTAACAGAACACCAAAAACCCGCTGGACGCCAACCATCTAGACCCCAAGTAACAGGTGGAGGTCGCCAACCAACCGTTCGTCCACCTCAGCGTCCAAAACCTATCTTTCCTCCAGCTTCTGATCATCCCAATTCAAACATCAAGGGAGGGCCTGGATATAACCAACCACCACCCCAAATTCCTAGATTCGAGCCAACAAGAGTTAGTCGACCATCTACTCCCCAAGGTGGTTATGTACAACCAAAACCTGTTCAACAACCTATAGTACGTCCAGATGTATCAGTAAGTGGTGTAAAACCTACAGGTGAGAAAAGGCCCAGTATTTCTACTTCCACTGGATATAAACCTCCTCAACAAGATAGAATTAAGAAACCTAGCGAACCATCCAGAGGAGTATATCAACCACCTATTCAGGTGATAGATCACCCTCAAAGAGAAATCAAAGGAGCAGATTATCGAGATCCAGTTCCTCATCAACCTCAAAGAATCAAATCTCCTTCTACATCTGTCTCCGGTGTAAAACTACCTCAAGGTAGTGGATATCCTCAGCCACAAGTTCAACGTCCAAGAGCACCAGTAGTGGTTTCTAGACCACAACCTCCTTCAATTCCAGCAGCCGTTAAGAGACCTACTCCAGTTGATAGTCAGCTCTATGAGAAGACACGACCTCGGCCACCAGCCCCACAACCTGGACGAATTAAACAACCATCTCAAATTCAAGGTGTTTCCCGGCCATCTGAACCCCGATTTCCTTCTCACCAACCCATTGACCACCCAAATGCTAATGTAAAGGGGGGAGTCTACAATCAGCCAAGACCACAGAGCCCACCATCGTCTCCTTCGACTGCTTATGAGCAGAAAACGACTTCGACGAACCAAAAACGACCGATTTCAACTGGATATCCATCTCCAGTAAGTAATCCTTCTCGAGGTAATAATGTATACGTTCAACAAGTTGTTCAACAGAGACCTCAAACGAAAACGGTCTCTACTTCAGGAGTAAAAACCACCGGTGGCTATCAACCACAATCCGCTTCCCAATTAGGATTGCCCTCCAGAGTTCCTAAGCCTGATTATGATGCTGGTACCAGTTATACTCGAGGGCCTGATGTATACCCTAAACCAGAATTCGGTCAACCCAATGCACCTTATCAACCAGTTTCTACTCCATCCAGAAGCACTCAAATTATTAAACCAGGATCTCCATCCCAAAACGCCATTACAAGTTCTCAAGTTAAGCCAGCATATCAAGGATCACAAACTTCTTCCGGATATGGAACCCAAGTTCGACCAGATTATGAAAATAGGCAGTTACCTGGCCATCAGCCACCTAATCAACCACAAGTGTTCCCTCACAGAGAAAATCCTGACCATCCTAATGAAAGCCTTAAAGGAAGTGGAGCTTATCGACCTCCACCCCCAGCTGGTTTCCAAGCAGCTGCTTCAGAGGTAAAGGAGCAGAAGATTTTGCCTGAACCAGAACCAGAACCTGCAGCAACATCGCTCCATGGCGATACTGGAGCTGAATGAATGCGTTATTAATAAACACGCAGTAGAACTGTTAAGATATGTGTTTGGACGTTGGTTAGTATCCCCATTTGATGGGCTATAGTTTTAAAAACATTCAGATAACGAAGATAAGGGGATTATTATGGGGACCTAACGTTCTCAAATCGCACAAAAGTTGTTTTGCGTTGTGTTTTCTAATAACTGTCATCTTTCAATTTTTTACTAAACTTTTTTTATTTTAAAAAATTAGACTAGTATATTTTTTATTAAAAAAAATGTTTCATGAAAATAATAATACTTCTGTTTTGAAATCTATGAGTGCTATGATAACTTTTAACTAAAATATTTTTAAAAAATTTATGAATCTGTGATAAAATAACTAAGACACAACTCCTTTACTGTACCTAGTGCCAATAACTACGCTACTATTTTTGAAAGTTTGCTATAATATTTCTTTTTTTATTATTTGATATATGTCATAAAATATCACAAAAATATTATTTAATTAAAAAAAATTATTATATTATAAAAGAAAATGGATGGCATATTTTTTTTCATCATATATACTTCAAACAAATAAATATTCTACATACATGTAAATAAGTATTTTTTTAGGATTTGTTTAATCTTTTGTGATTTCTATGTTAAAGCACTGTTGTATTTCTCAGACATAAAAGTCTGTTCTGCTTTTTCTGGGGTATATGAATAACTTATTGTTGTATTTGGTTCTGCTTTTCTCTTCGCTTGTTTACAGCATTTTTTAAAACAATTATCATTTAATTTAATTTTTTTATTTAATTTCTTAAAATTTGACATTTGATTTTTTTTTCTCTTTCATAAACGAATAATTAGTAAATTTATTCCTCAACTTATATTTCTGTGAAACCTAATTCGAAGTTTTTTATTATTTTTTTTAAATTTTTTTATATATTTAAACTTGCGAAGGGGAAAGCAAAGTATTCCTTGATTTCCATAGCGGCAAGTCTTGTTTCTGGATTGACGTTCCTTTCTCAATTCCAAGTCTTACAGAATCTTTACTGCCCGTGGAAATGTTGATGCTATTCTTATGTCCATCCTTATATGTTTTTTGCTTTGTATGTACGTATCATTATGTAAAAGTTGATTAAAATGTTTCTTTTTTTCTAAAATATTCGTATTTACTTTGATCTGAATTGTCTGACATGAAAGTTTTTATTTTAGAAGAAAATAAAAAGATTCCAAAATGAAGGGCATGCATTTAATTTTCCACGAATATGAATTAAACAAGCTTTATTAAATATTTTAGTATGGAAATTGATCAAACTATTCACATTTATGTTGAACAATGAAAACTATGAAAACTATTCACATTAAACAGTGAAACTATTCACACTTTATAATGAAATGAAAACTATTTACACAATAATGAAAACTATTCACATTAAACAATGAAAACTATTCACACTGAACAATGAAAATTATAAAAACTATTCGCATTAAGCAATGAAAATCACATTGAATAATGAAAATTAGGAAAACTATTCCCATTAAATAAACAATGAACAATGAAAACTATGAAAACTATTCACATTAAACAACGAAACTATTCACATTAAACAACGAAACTATTCAGATTGAACAATGAAAACTATTCCCATTTATGTTGAACAAATATAAATTAAACAATTTTTTACATTTAATTATAAAAAAAAAAAATTTTTAATTATAAAAATAAAAATAAAAATTATAAATTTTTCTGATTCTCCTTATCAAGATTCTATATCAAATTATATTTATTTGTAAATACTTAAAATCCAAATTTTTCAATATAATAATAAATTTTAAAATAATTTTAAGATATTAATTCATAAACCAGTCACATGAAGTAGTACTGTTGAATTCATGTTTATTAATCTAATGAAATCCTCATCATTTACCTAACTAACTAACTCCCTGGCTCTACAGCTCATTGTGGGCCAAGGCCGTCTGCCTACTGGCAGATTTCGAGACAGGGAATGATTTACTTTTCATGGGGTAGGCTTACAGCCTTACGCTCATTGCTCTTCAGTTATATTAAACCGGGACCTACAACTTGTTTTCGAAGCCCTACAAACAACCATGGCACTGCCGGGACCCGAACCCTGTGGCACCTAACGCTAGTCACTCGGCCATTAGGCCCCCATCATGTTTACCACGTTTAATAAATTAAAGCTTTACGTTAGATAAAACAAAATATTGAATATAAAAAATATAAAGCCACACAGTTAATAAATAATGTAATTTATTTCTGCCTATAACTTTAATATTTATAATAAAAATGCTGCACTGGCGAAAAACATCAAAGGAATCGAAAAATTTATTTCGTGTGATACATTTATAAAGTGTGAAAACAAATAAGCAACATAATATTTTATATCCGGGATACATAGACCACAATTCGCTTCTCAATTTTATTTTAAAAATATTCCAAGTATTTAAACTATGAAAGATTTTTAAATTAAAGCATGAAATAGGATTCATCTTTATTTTAATAAAAAGAAAACATTTGAGTGTATTAGAAAACTACTTTATCCAGTAATTTCTTATTTATAGCATTGTCAATAAAGTGCAAACTTGGATGAAATGTATCTAAGTAATTCACCGTGCAACCCCATGTACACATATTTGTCTTTTAATGATATTTACAGCCGAAAATATTATCCATTTTTAATATTATCCATAGGCTAAACAAAGTGGATGTGGTTATTGCTAGAACATATATCAAAATTCGAAAACCAATACGGATCAAAACAGAGTAATTTCTCTTTAATCCGGCTTTCCATAGTTCTACACATTCTATTATCTGGCACCAATTGAACCTTCGCTTTCGTATTTTTTTCCATTTGGATTAGGGCATTTGTCGATCTTGACCGCCAGATTGCGACATTTTCATGTATACACATTAAATATGTATAATGTGTACATATATATTAAACACATTAAAAAAGTACAAGTTTTATTGGTTTAAATTTTTATCTAGGGGTTGTTATCTTTGATATCCCCATAAACACTCGATATATCGGCATTAAGCTAAGATAAGCCTGACAATCGATAACGCTGCAAAATCGCTAATCCACTCGGCCGGTGTACATAACGATCCAGTTTAAAGAGAGGTTACTGTTCATATTTGTAAACAAGCAATGTTAGAAATAGATATCAAAAATCTTTAAATAAAAACCCTTTGCCCAATAATTTTTCCATTTAGTTGTCCCAAAAATCAAACCAAATACAAAAGCGCTTTTTAAACTAATGCTGTATTATTATGTCAAATTCATTATTTACTTTTTTAAATATCATATTATTTATTTTTTTAACTATTACCCCTAGAGAAATGAAATAAACACATGTTGGTCATCGAATACATGCAGCCAGCGATTTTCATAAATCTGAGCATTCCTACTCTTTATTGATGCAAATATTGTAAATGTACAAAAAAAAAACTTATTTAATTAAATAAATAGTAAAAGAATAAATAAATATTCAAATATATAATATATTCAAATCTTTAATTATATAATTTAATATTCAAATATTTAATTATTATGTGTAATATATAATAATTAAATATTCAAATATTCATTAGGAATATTATTGCAATACATCGCTATAAAGCGGTCAAACGGAGACAAATGCTATGCACGAATTAAAAACTAAACTCGTTATCTGTAAAAAAAAAAAGTGATAAACAAACGAAAGTATTGAGGTAATAGTGTAACACAATTAAACTATTACAGAATGTTACAATTACAAATAATGATATATTAAAGAATAAAAGAAAATGTAGAATAACAAAAACACGGCACTTGCGGTTTTGTAACTGGTTTTCAATCCCATTTTGTTCCTTTCCAAAAGATAAACTACGATAATTATGGAGTATTTTTAACACTTTTCATTTTAATCTAAGTGATAATACAGTACTGTAATAACTGATTTGAATTTAAAATAGCTTAAAGTAATACATAATACTATTTTATTAGAACATATTACTACATTAACTGCCTATAATTAATATTCTTCTAAATGTATATAATTTAACCCTTAGATTCTTCACAGTAATCTGAAATGTAGTGAGTTTGTTACTAAACGTGTTTATTAATAAATATTTATACGTAGTTAAATACGTTTCTGTGGGCCTGCTAAAAAATTTAATTTTCTTTTGACGACCGTTATTTTTTAACATATTCTTCGCTCTATAGCCTTATTAGTTTAATCTATACCATATTTATATGGAGTTGAGCTGTACTTACCATACGGTATTAACATCATATTGCACACATGGGATTAAAGATCTCCTCTATAACGCTAAAGTCTTCATCAAATACTTCCTAAAATAACAAAAACGTAACATGTTAAAATATATCTTTTTTTAAGCGGTGTATTTATTTTTATACTTGAATTCTATATATTCTTTCTACAGAATCGTAATTTTAATTGAGGTAATATATAATATATTATTTATATTTAATGCTGTTGTTATTTGAAATGACTCGAACTTATACTAGATGGCAGCACTAATTTTTTATATCGATTTAACATTACAACTTCTGAACTACTAGTGCGGTTTTCAAATTGTTGAGTGGTTTCCGTTTAGTCCCCAATGTAACCCCTTAATTTGTCAGATATTTAATAGATATAAAAGGTGTGCCATTCGAAACCTGCTATATTGCACCCACTTTTTATCACCAGAACTTGAAAAGAACACCTTTAAATGCCACTCAGAAGTAAAACACACAGTATGAAAGACCTTTCTAAACTTTAAATTTACTCTGTCTACCCCCAATGTAAGCATCAGATTCTTCAGTTCGACTTCATTCTTTGGATTTCAAACTCAAATTTTTACATAAATATATTTACATGAAATTAACTATTCTATTGAGAACATTGAAAGTTTTGAAATCTGAACTAAAATCACATTTTACAATAAAAACTGTACAAATCTAATTAAATTATTTGTATAATTTTCAAATAAAATTTAAACAAAAAATTTTAAAAACTAATAATGATTACTCTGTCTACCCCCAATGTAAGCATCAGATTCTTCAGTTCGACTTCATTCTTTGGATTTCAAACTCAAATTTTTACATAAATATATTTACATGAAATTAACTATTCTATTGAGAACATTGAAAGTTTTGAAATCTGAACTAAAATCACATTTTACAATAAAAACTGTACAAATCTAATTAAATTATTTGTATAATTTTCAAATAAAATTTAAACAAAAAATTTTAAAAACTAATAATGATTAAAAATTAAATAAAAATAAATTATTCAGCAAATTAAATAATTGATAATATTGAAATTGCACAATAGCAAAATAATCTAACAATTATTAAAATAATAATTACATAAATAATTTTAATAAAATAATTTTAATTTCCTTTAATTCGATTAATTTATTTAATTTTAATGTAAAAATAAATAATTTAATAATAATTTAAATTATAATAATAAAATTTAAATATAAATTTAATTTTGCTTAAAATCAAAAAGCAAATATTCTCAAAATTTTATTTTAAATATTTTATTCAACAATTCTGAACAAACAATTTTTAATATAATTTCAAAGTATTAACAATTCGCACCAAAGTATTTAAATTTCAACTTAATTTTGCTTAAACAGCAAATATTTTCAAAATTTTATTTTAAATAATATTTTATTCAACAATTCTGATTAACGATTTATAATATAATTTAAAAGTATTAATAAAATTTAATTTTGCTTAAAAAGCAAAAAGCAAATATTCTCAAAATTTTAATTTAAATAATATTTTAATCAACAATTTTCAGCAAAAGATTTTACTATAATTTTGAAGTATTAATAATTCGAATTATATAATTTAAATATCAGTTTCAATTCACACAAAGCTATCTAAATAACTTTAAAAAAAAAACGATAACTTTAATTTTTTCTTATTATTTTATATTAAATAAATCAAATATGTTTATTAAACTAAACAGGGAAAAAAAACATTCTTATTAATATTTTCATAAAATTTCCTATGTTTTTGTGGGAAATATTTTCAGAATTCAATGCCTTATTTATTATCTCAGAAATTTACTTTTTTTAAGAATGATTTCTAGTATAAAATTAGTACTTAGTACTTACTCTAATTAGTACTAAGTATTTAGTACTTTAAATGGAAAAAACTTATCTTTTTTTTTTTCCTCCATACAAACTTTCATATAATTCTGCTCATTCAATTTTTCAGAATTGATCTCAAAAACTTTAAATTCAAAATTCAATCGTACAATTCTTACATATACAATCTTTATCACAAATATAACTTTATCATACGTACTGTTGATCAAATGAAATATTTTAAATCTTTAATTGAACACAGAAAATATTTATCCACAGTTAAAAACAACACACTTCATAAACAGATCAGGTATTCTAAAAAGTCAAAAAGTTCTAAATTCTTAATATGCAGAGTTGAGTTGTCGGGATCCTGATATTAAATATATTGGAGAGAAATAATTAATTATTGAGAAATATACAATGTAGGTTGTAACTAAATATTTATACTTTTAATAAATATGAGATAATAAAATTGACAAAATATGTGATTTGTATAATTTTGAAGATAATGAAAGAAAAGTAAATAAATATTTTTTGGGAAAATAGCTGCTTCATAAATTATTCATGATGCATTCATGGATTTTTTTGAACGATTCAGACTGAACTTGCACGTGCGTCATAAGAGAATTATAATAAAACGTATTAAATATATAGGGAAATTATTTGTGATTTGTCTTCATAAAATAGTAGATAACTGTCCATTGAAACACCTGATAATTAGGAAGGCCTCATTTTGTCACAAATTTCAGTTATTTAATTTTTAATAGTTCCTCTAAAAAAATAATTTCTTCCAATAAAAATTATTTAAGAAAATCATAAAACATTAAAGTTAAATATTACATAAATAAATGCGGAAATTTAAAGAATTATTTTGTACAGCGTAATTTCTCATAACTATTCATTACCTTATATTATTATATGTCATTTAATTGACTATTCAATGTCGATTCGATTATTCTATGTTGTATAATTAACTATTCGATTTAGATTCGATTATTCCAAATGTCTAATCATACATGTCTAAATCTATATAACTATATATATAACCATTCGATTTCGATGTCGATTCCATTATGTTATATCATACTGTATTTTATATTCGTCTTTGAAATTTTTTATTAAGGAAATAATTTTTTTAAAAAAATATGAGACGATGTACGACTTTATAGTTTCAAAAATTTAAGTAGAGAAGTTATTAAAAATAAAAGTCAAATATTGAAAAGTAACTCATGTATTAAATATTCTTGCGTTATACAATTTTTTTTAAATTTCAGGTCTGGGATAACTGAAGTAAGATATGCAGCACTAATTCTGAGTGAATGATACATATAAAGTTAAGTTCAATCTTGCTATTTGCAAAAATTGTGTTAGATGATTAACACCTACATTTCACACCAATGTATTACTTCAAGAAATTTAAAGAGTTTAAATTAATATTAGCGTCAATTTTAAAATCCCTATTAATAGGATTGCTTTTTTTTTACCCAGGTAACTTCAACATCATTGTATAATAAACTTACAAAAATAATAAATTCTAAATTAAATAAAATTAAAATTAATTTATTTAAAAATACATAATTTCTTAAAATCTGACTACGCCTGACTTAATTAAATAAAATCCAAATTTTAAAGAGCTTTAGAGCATAATAACTTTTGGTGAATTTCGCCAACGGAGCCTGATGTACGATTGACTAGCTCTCTGGTGCTCTTCGCCACAGGTTTCAGATTCGAATCTCGGAAGTGCAATGTCTATTTGTAGTGTTCGCAATCCACTTTAAACAGTACATCCCGGTCTAATATGACTTCTACTGTTACACCACATCACTGTGCCTAGAGATAAATTGCCCCTTTACAGTTTGGGAATGTTGTAGGTGAGAAGTCTGATTGTGTTCTGTGACGCTCATATCAGGCCGAGACGTGCGGCTTAAATTGGATACCGAACCACTGCAAACATCGATGGCACCGCCGGGATTTGAGCCTGATACTTGTGGGACCGAGCACCAGAGGTTTAGACACTCGGCCATTCAGGCCGCGAGGCTATGACTATGAGTCATGACTATAGAGCATTGGATGTAGGGCTTGATAATCTTACTCTGTAAAAAGAAAACATCTCCTATCGCGAGATCTGCCAGTAGGCAAGACATCTGTGGTGTTGTCATTTACTTTTAAACATACATATTAATAATTCCCGATCCTATAAACAACTAGCTACACCGTTTACTTAACACACGATAACCATTATGAAATTCCGCAATAACCCATACCACTTTTTAAATCAACTAATTCGCATGCCTTCAGAGACTTATGTAAGTTGGAAAAGGAAACACACATGAAATATCACACAGACGAAAATTTCATAATTTAAAATATAAACAAAAATGTATTTATTGATATTTACAATAGTAAGCTTGAAATTAAAGTCATTTAATTAATGTTATCAATAAAAGTATAATTCAGACAATGCCTTAAATAAAATATAACTTATACAGTTGCTTGCAATTCTAAATTAAAGTCCAATAATATAATAACAAGGTGATTGACCTTACAGTTTCATAATTTGCCACTACAGCTGGGGAAGAAGGGCTCCTTTTTCCTTTGTTAACTTTAATGTTTTTAGTGATAATAATGCTCTATACGCACCATAAATCAAAGTCTTGGCAGCAAGGGTGCTCCGTCCAACCGCTCATGGGGCTCTTGTGTCAGCAGGAAACCAAGGGAAACTTGACTATATAATGTAGCTTGGATTGTATACTTTCTTCTTTCAAGTCACGCTGCTGCCAGGGGTTCACCAGTGAAATCATAGAAGTATGCCAGAGCAGCCAGTCATTCCGAATCACCGTCAAACTCCCAGTTAATATCTCTATATTTTGCGCTGGTGGTGTACAACCGTCTCAGCCTCGCTCAGGCACCTTCCTTCAAGCTCCGGAGTCTCCATTCCTCGTCTCTTTTCTTTCTCTCTCTGTCCCCTTGCGATGTCCATCACCTCCATTTTATAGTTCATTCTCGGTGGGGGGGCGATTGCCGACACCGTATTAGAGTCTATATCTGTTGGGCAGACACTCCCCCGTCCATAAATCCAAATCCCCGTCTTGATCAACTGATTTCTTGACCATCTGGCCTCGAAGTGTTTTATGGCCCCTGCCAATTAAAAAAAAAAATACTTTCCAGGGGAGGCGATTGCCGACACCGTATTAGAGTCTATATCCGTTGGGCAGACGCTCCCCCGTCCATAAATCCAAGTCCCCGTCTTGATCAACTGATTTCTTGACCATCTAGCCTCGAAGTGTTTTATGGCACCTGCCAATTAAAATACTTTCCAGGGGAGGCGATTGCCGACACCGTATTAGAGTCTATATCTGTTGGGCAGACGCTCCTCCGTCCATAAATCCAAGTCCCCGTCTTGATCAACTGATTTCTTGACCATCTGGCCTCGAAGTGTTTTATGGCCCCTGCCAATTAAAATACTTTCCAGGGGGAGGCGATTGCCGACACCGTATTAGAGTCTATATCCGTTGGGCAGACGCTCCCCCGTCCATAAATCCAAGTCCCCGTCCATAAATCCAAGTCCCCGTCTTGATCAACTGATTTCTTGACCATCTGGCCTCGAAGTGTTTTATGGCCCCTGCCAATTAAAATACTTTCCACATATATCCCTTTCATCCCCAGCTCTGACCCATCCGGTCAGAGTGCGGAGACCACACACAGCCCCCTTCCAAGGGACACACATAGAATATAGTCTAACATATACAATAATAATATAGAATTTTACCATAAAAATATTTACTAAAAGACATTGCTCATATTGACACGACACATCTGCCAGCCCTGTGGTGGGCCAAATAGTCTTGCCCCATCACAGGCTGTTGAGCAGAAGAATTTAACCAACATAATATGCATAATGCTAGATTTGTTTTTTTGGTTTTTTTTGTTTTTTCTACCTTTTCAATGAAATGTAGCAATAACATATAGTAGCCTTATTCAATGTTTCAATTGATATTTATTATTATTTGAATTGTCTTTAAAGAAAAGGGTGAATTTTTTTTTGTGTGAACGAATTTAACTCAGCTCAAACTGTTTTAACACGTGGGTCGTTTTCTTCCTACGGCATCTCGTTATTTTTGTTATCCTGAAAATTGAGAAAATTATAGCTGAAACACTTCTGCGAAAAACTTCACAAATGACTCTGCTCCCGTACCACGGCATAGTAATTGTGTACTTTCCCATTTGGATAGAATAAAATTTTACATCTCCATTTCTTTGTGTAGTCAAATTGTAGCTCCACTCGTTCGTTTTTTCCATAAAAGTAAAGAATATGCTACGACGCGATTCTGAAATATGTCAGGAATTTTCCTTCCCTTCAAATTATATGTATTTGAATGAACGTAATATTTATATGTACTATATAATTAACGAATATTTTTTTTTTGTTTAACAAAGCTGCCACCTTACATGAAACATTCTAAAACACTATAAAAAAAAGTGATACAAAGAAATATTTTAATTATCACTCTACTAAAAAAGGAAACAACTCTACTAAACAACTCTTATGAAATACAGAAAATATAATTAAATATTTAATATTTCAACATGTCCTATGATGGAAATTTAAGCATTAAGTTCGTTTTAAATTCGTAAAATAAATTTTGTTCATTTTTACATTTTATAGTACGTTACGCTAAAATGTAAAATTATTTAATTCGAAAATGTAACATAATTCATTCCGAAGCTAAATTTTCTTTTACAATTAGTTTTTCTAATAACTATGCAGATAAATAACTATGTAGAAAAGAATATAAATGTTAAAAAAAAATTAATCCTTTTCCATTATAGAAGCATTGTGCATTTGATAAATTACGCATAATAATATGCAGTAATATTAGTGTTTTGTATGTAATATAGTTATCATAATTCTTTTAAAATATGCAAAATATATTTAAAAAATAACTTCATTTATTGATAAAATAAAAACAATTATTTAGAAACTTCAAAATTATATTTATACAGCTTTTTTTTAATTATTTTTTGTAAGAAGGTTCTTTCCTTTTCTCCATCTCGCCAAAATTACAATTAGGCGCCAAAAATCGCCAAGTTTCTATCGCAATTATCGCAAGTTACAAAAATCTGAAATACATGTCTAAATCTAATTCGAATTTCATTAAAATTACTTTTGATCAATAGACGAGTATTATAACTATTCATCAAAATAAATATTATCTATCTAACATGCTATTTTATGATAGAATTCGATTTTTAACCTATATAAGTTAATTATTTAATTTCCATGAATAATTCTGCAGTGAAAAGTTCCTTCTTTTTCCCTTAATTTTAACTAAATAATAATAGTAATAATAATAATAATAAACAAGTAGTTCCCTTTTATTTTTTAAACACCAAATAAATCTGTGATTCATATATTTCTTAGATTATATTACTTTAAAAACCAGACTGATATTTTTTATAATATTTTTCACAGTACCCACTTTGTAGCCTTGACTTAATCTCAATCTACTCAATCAAAACCTTGCAAGGTCTTTTTCTGCCTACGTAAATTTCAGGCAAAGCGATAGAGAAGAAGACAAAATAGATAAAGCATGCTGTATAAGGTGTTAAATTCGTGATTTTAATCGTAATTATTTCATTACAATTTTCTGAAGAATCAACTGCTTTGTGAAGTATAAAAATGTAATGTTGAAAAATTAGGGTGGCAAATTAGATTTTAATTAATTGAAATTTAAATCATGTCTCAATTTTTATTTTTACTGGAATAATTTTTCTTATGAGATATTTTTAAAATGAAGGTTCCTTTTAACTAATTAAAAATTTTAAGGGGATATATTAAAAAGTTTCAACAGTATCTCCGGGTTATATTAAATAAAAAATAATAATTAAAATAAGTTTATTTTATCATACAACTCTTTTACTTTAAATGCATGGATGCATTGCAATATCTAAGCAATGCATCCATATCATATGACTATTTTACTTCAAAAATATAATTGGTAATTATTTTGAAAGATTCTCGATTTTTAATGAAAGATTAAAACAGGGAATACGATTTAGACACATATACCTACGTACAGGGAATACGATTTAAGCATTCATATATTAGAAAAAATATTTCATATAATGATTTCTATTTTATTGCAGACTAGAACAACGCCAACTTATGAGTGTACAGTTAGAGGACCGGAGGTCTGACGTTAGAATTCCCTGGCGGCATTGTTGCAGTCACTTCATTCACAAAAGAGGAGAATCGATGGTGATTGTGGTGTGTAAAACATCTTGTGTCTGTAATCAGACTACCTGCTAGGAGTTTTTTTGGATTTTTCTTTCATACAATACACAAATTCGGGAAGTTACAACTAAAAATATTCCCAGAAGGAACCGTCCTTCCTCAACACTCTTTGGTGGACTGTTCGTGGTCTATATGAGGCTCATCTACTCGTATGTTCCACTTTTGTCTTTCTAATAGATAAAAAGCTACGGTATGGGTGCTGATATGGTAAGGTATGATGGTACTGATATGGATATTGATACGATACCATATACTAGTATATACCATTCATATTATGGCTATTGATACGATATGGGTATCGGCGTTGATAGAAGGCTTACATACGGGAGTGAGATGTGGGGTAAAGAAAAAGACTGGAACATTAGTCTCCTTTGTCAATAACATGCTAGTCTGGATGTAGGATCCTTACATGTATACATTTTCTTTTAGCCCCACGATACTTATTGAAAAACACATGTTCCATTTTAAATTACAATAACAAAGTTGGGGCAGCTGTTACTAAACAATACATTGAAATACGCAAACATGTTTGGATCAATACATAAACACGTTTAGCCATGAATATAAAAAAAAACATATATAGAAAACATTTGAATAATTTTTACATTTGGTTACTACAAAAATGAAACCAAACACAAAAGCTCATATTAAAATGTCGCCCTTTGTACCAAAGCACATATTAAATGCCCTACTTAGTTTTCTTTATTTTGTTTTTCATTACAGTATACTGTTTTAATTTTATATAAATTCAAGAAGTATATGTACACTCAAGAGCCAAAACATTATGACCACCCCTACATTTTGCAATGAACTCTCCTGGATGACGTGGAAGGCACGTGATCTGGTGGAAGTGGTATTTAACTGGTATTAAGTGGTGGTATTAATCCATGCCAAGGCGGGTTGAAGCTGTGTTGCGCGCCAAAGGTGGGCCAACTCGTTATTGACAGGTGGTCCTGATGTTTTGACTCTTGAGTGTATGTTAGATAATTTCGAAGTATATTTTTCTGTCTGTGAGTGCAGCACACAGCCAAGTTACAATGAGTACATAACAGTCCGTGTCCTTCACAAATCTATGCATCCCACGGTCAAATTGTCATGATTGCATCTGGCTCAAATCCTCCACAAGTCTGCTCATCCCATATTTAAGAAAAACTGTCTTCTTGCGATCTTTTCAAGGAAAATAACTTACTATACAGGTGTCTTTAAATTTTATATCCTCACATCTCCTAACAAAGAGGAAATTCCTCCTTCCGATTTTTTTTTTTTTTTTTTTTTTTTTTTATTATTATTACAGCTTTCACATCGCCTATTGTGGGGTTTTTTTTTATATACCTTTTTATTACTAATGACAAGCATTTTATATATAATACAAATTATACAGCACTGTTTAAAAATTGAAGTATAAATAATGATTAAATAAAATTTATATGATTTTTTTGGATTTATAGTAATTTATGAGCAACTGAAAAATATACATAAATTACATGATGTAAATGGGAGGCATGATATTTCTGTATTAAATTTTCCTTTTTTTTTTTTTTTTTTTTTTTTTTTCCCTGTAAAATTTGACTTAATGATAATATTATATAATATGCATAGTAATAAACTAGTATATTTATTTGTTTTATATACATATATACACGTGCGTTTTAATAAACAACTTAAATTTATTGCAGTAAAATGCTGATTTATATTTATTTGAAATAAAAATTATATCTTGAATTAGTTTTCATCCTAACTTTCAAATACAGACGGCGCCATATATCATTATCATTTTCAGCAATATTTGGGAAGATGGAAAATAGTATATAAAAATAGTAACCAAACTTTATAAAATACACTCATGTCCATAAATTAAGGATAATTCAGAATCACACAGAAATTGAACTCTAAAATAAAAATTTCACCTGTAGAATTATCACACACATCTTGAAGAAGAATATGCAAATTACAGGAAACCACCAGATGGCGCGGATAGTACGTCACAATGACGAGAGAGTAAGAGAGGGGTATATAAGGAATGGTGGCAAAGAAGTAAAATTGTTCACAAGCGCTTTAAAAGCCTTTCAGTGCAATAACCGCATAGTTATGGCACAAAGGAAGCATTTGGATGATTTTTTACGTGGTAGAATTATCGGACGACTGGAATGTGGACGTACCCAGATGGAAGTATCCGAGGAACTTGGAATCGCCCAGAGTGTCATCTCCAGGCTTTGGCAACGATTCCAAGATGATGGTAATGTGAGTAGATGTTACAGCAAAGGTCGCCCCCGAGTTACAACGCCGAATGAGGACCGGTATTTAGCAGTTACTGCCAAAAGAAATAGACGGAGCACAGCATGAGACCTGTCTCGTCAGCTCTCTTCAGCTACCGGTACGACAGTTTCAAGGCAGACCGTGTACAGACGCTTAGGGCACACTGGTCTATATGCTCGTGGGCCTGTCAGATGTGTTCCACTTACCGCAACTCACTGTCGCCTGCGATTAACCTGGAGTAGAGAGCATGCATTGTGGACACCGCAACAGTGGTCTGGTGTGATGTTTCCGACGAGTCCAGGTTTAGTTTGCAGTCTGATTCTCGCCGAACTTTCATATGGAGAGCGCCAGGTACCCGTTACCACCAAGCCATTGAACGACACCGTTACGGTGGTGCAGGATGGCTCGTTTGAGGAGGAATTATTCTTGGTTCCAGAACTGATCTGCATGTTCAGAGCGTAACGATGACAGGCCACATCTATCAGGATGTCATTCTGGAACAACATGTACGTTTGTTTCGGGGCGCCATGGGTGCTGAATTTCTGTTTATGGATGACAACGCCCGTCCTTACCGTGCAAACATTGTAGACGAATGCCTTCAATTGGAGGATATCACCCGTATGGATTGGCCAGCATACTCACCGGACTTGAATCCAATAGAGCATGTGTGGGATATGCTTGGCCGACGAATTGCAGCCCGTCAACCCCCTCCCACCTGTCAACCGGAACTTCGGAGGGCATTGCTTGATGAGTGGTGTAATATTCCCCATGATCAGATTGATAATTTGATACCCAGCATGCCTAGGCGTTGTAAGACCTGTATTGCATCGTCCGGGAGACATACTCCATATTAACCATCTTACTAACCATGTTATACTGTTTTTTGTAAATAGGTTTTTGAAATTTGCCCCAGGGAGTAAAAATCGCAATTTTTATTAATTATGTCAAACATATAGCATCTTTTTTTCTCTTTACCTTTTGTTTAATAAATAGACTTTACAAATAAGTCAAATTTGTTTTGCTTCTGTCTCTTTCTTTGCCTGAACTTCATTATCCTTAATTTATGGACATGAGTAAATAAATAGTAAATAAAATGGGGATATTTCCGAAACGGGTGCACCGACTACAATTACTGCTTTTGGCGAAAACCGACTCGCCAGCATGGCGAGAAATTTCTTTTTATAGGATGTTTGTCATGGTAACCTATTGGTAATAAACAGGGGACAGAGGGAATATCATTTCCTTTTCGGTGGGTTCCTGGAATGTGGAGGGAAATAGAAGGAGTAGAATCGCGGAAAGAAACGAACTAGTAGTAGTATAGTATGCTATTAGAATCAAGAAGACACATATATCACACTAATCGTTTGGCAATTATTTTTTAATTCTTTTTAACCATGCTTCAGAATTTTTCATTACAATAGAAGAATCACAGATTCAAATTGAGCTATACGTCCAAAAACAAACATTAACTTAACTTTGAGTAGAACCAACTGATTATTATTTATTTACAATTGGGTAATATATATATAGAGAGAGAGAGACAGAGAGAGAATATATAGATAAAATTTTAAAACCCTTTCAATGATAATTGCACAAACCTAATATAGAATAAAAATAGGATTTTGTACCTTAAAGTCCATTTTATTAGACTCCACACATTTTATAGTGGAATTTATTTCTTTTTTATATATAAACTAGCCCCACAATTGTTATGTTACTTAAAACAAGTAAATATAAATTATTATTCAAAATCTGGGTTTGCAGTTTTAATTATGTATAATAATTACAAATAATGGGGAGAAAAGATGGTTTTTTTTCACTATGCAACAATTATGAGTAATTATCATTTGTATTAATTATGGTAAAAAATTAATCATTAAACAGTTTTAAAATCTTTTTAAGATGAATGATTTAAGTGACCAATATATAGGGTGAGATCAATACAGATTAAGTGAAAACTTATGATCCTTTAGATTTACTATTCATAATAATAGCAACCCTTTATTGAGAATATTTACATAATGAGATGTTGTTTCTTTAATCAAAGTATTTATTCGATATACACATGCAGTGCCTCATCAAAATTTTTTGCACAAGTGTGGCTTTCGTTATTAGGTCACTAAAAATATTTTTCATATAATGCGTGTAATGTTAAATAAAATCTTAGAACACTCAATTGTCTGTTATCTAATATTTGTTTATTTAATTAAAATCAGACTAGATCAGGGAAGCAAACTTGATCAGAAATTTTACAAATTAATTAGGAATTTTCAATCAGGGAAAGATTAAAAAATTGCTCAAAGAGTTAATTTACGTTATATGCTTGGTTATTATTATTATCCAAAGAAATAAAATGTAAAAATTTGATTATTATTCAATAAACAAAGTGATAAATAAAATTTCATGAAATTTAAAATTACAAATGTACAATCTACATAGAAGATTTCAGTCCTGATTGTCGATTGCTAAATTTAAATACATGAAATATCTTTTAAAATCCAATTGAGTGGACACATTTGTTTGAGAATTTTTAGCAAATGCTTTAGCATCATTTATATGCTACAGGCAAGATAAATTCAACTCTTAAAAAATTATACTAATTTTATATGTTGTTCAAAATAATGCTTTTAGGTTTGTTTTTTGGAATTTTTATGCTGCTAAGTATATCTATACAAAATGACATTTTATTCATAAATGAGCAACTATTGAAATTAAAAATTTTAAAAACCTCTTTTTCATGGAATTTTATTAACTAGCAGATTAGGAAATACTTCGCTGTTGCTAAATCTGAGTAAATGTATGAATTAAATAAATGCAATACAAGCTCAATATCAATTCATTTATTCAATTAAAATAACATAAATTGAAATGTGTGTGATAGTTCATTTTTTTTTCTCTTATTTCACCACTGTTTTGTTTTTGACATTGTTTATTTTATTTAACAATTGGATATAAAAAAGTTGTATTATTTCTTGAAATATATTAACACAATTATATGAAATGGCATCCAATTTACTTGCTTTACCTCTATACAGCAGCAAAATTCTATTACAATGGCAGTCAAAATGTGGAAAATCCAATCTTCACTTAACACTGTAAAAACAACAGCACTACTTATTGGATTTTCTTCAAACCACACTCCTGCCACTCATAAGGCCAAATTGTGGCAACAAAACCAATAGAGTCGTTCTTAAGTATATAGGGCACACACATATAAACATGCCTTTAATTTATAAATATGGTACATATTTTACAGCATTTGATCTTAAACACATCTTAAATAACATTGTTTAGTTAAAAGTTTTAAAAAGTAATCTGAATGGCAGCTTAAATAACACTTTTATTTACAAACTGTACAAACATGTTGGGTATTTTGCTTCCATCTGAAACAGGATGCGTTTTGACATAGGAGATGAACTGGCGTCGAATCCTGGCCAACTCCCCTGCTGTCAGTGGATCCATAAGGTGAACCTGATTACAAATCAAATATAACTCACACTATTATGGATAAAAAAGGCATTATGCATGAGAAAATTGGGAATTTGGTAAGACAATTTCTTGTTAAGACATGTTTTTATTTTCTGTTTCTTTTTCGTTTTATACTTTTTTACTGTGAAGATCCATCATTTCTTGCATGGATGTTCAAAACAAACAGTCAATTGGAACAACAATAAATTTAGATTAACCACAGAATTTCATATAATTTTAATATTCTATGACATATATATATATATATATTGATATTGTAATAGATAAATACAGCAATATATATATATATATATAAATACAAGAAAAAAATTTTATCAAGCTATACGAAAATAAATTAAATCTAATAGGATCATATCTAATTTATTTAAGATATTCAATAATTTTATTTTGAACATTTTCCTTTTTCATTAAAAATAAGATAATAAATTTTCAATATTCATAATATATCTTAATATTTTTTCAGTTATTTAAATAGCATAAATAAAACTTTTCATATTTTAAAATGTGATTGATGTGAGAAAATGTTCTATATGGAAACATTGTAGACATAGATCCTACTTACAATAGCAATTATTCTGGGAACATTAAATTAAAATGATGAATCTGAGAAAATAAATGATGTGGAAAGAATAGATTGAGGTTTTTAAATATTGAATTATTTTTGTTCAATATTGCTTGTAACTATATAACACTGTTTACGAACTGGAGTTTGGAATGAAAATAGGAAAAATTAAAATGAAATTTTGAATTTGAAATAAGAGATATTAAAAGCTATCATTATCTAACAAAATAAAAATTCTGTTAAACAACAACTTATTTAACTAATAACTAAAATTTATAGCATCATTTTTGAATGTGTATATAAATGATAATATGCTATGGTCACTTGATTGTTACTTAATTGCAATGCGAATGACTCTGAAATGCCATACTTAAATAACAGGTGATTTCACTGACTCAAATTCATTTAAGCATTTTAAATTATACTTTTATCACTGATATTATTATTATTGAAAGCCAAAGAACTACAGCAAAACAACAGCGTAATATGAATAGAAATTATTGATATTTTATATTTATTAAAATTATGCTATATTCATAACTGAAATAGCAAAATTTTATTTATTTAATACTTTAATTATTTAATATTTAAATATTTTAAATATTAATATTTAATTATATATTATTATTTAATATTTTAAATATTTAATATAAAAGTACTTTTTGGTCTGCATCAGGCACTGTGATAAAATCACCAGGTGTACAATGCCTTTGAGCACTCAGAATACTCTTCACAATTCCTTGAGTGACCTTATCAAGGTCATATAAGAAGTTGGTGGCAGCTAAAGGTTGCTGAAGAGAGGAAAATACAATTTGTTTATTTAATTTAAAACAGAAACCAATTACATTTAGCAAACTAGTTTTTAAAAATATAAGAAAAAATTAATGTTTTTAAAACAATTTTTTAATAATATTATAACATCTAAAAGTATTCCCACATGCATACTATTTCAAAATATTTAAGTTCATTAATAAGCCATTAGATATTCTTATTATTGTTTTGATTAATAGTGCCCTTTTAAAAATAGTAACAATGGAATTGCACTAAGTATAAATCTTTGCTTTTGACAATGGTATTGTAGGAAACATCTGGCTATGGGGAGTAAAAAAAATCAGTGGAACCATGTATTAGAATTTTGGAGATGTTGATTAGTTTATGACATCTAAACAAGACTAGAAACTCTTGAATCAGCAGAAAATTGGTAAAAGAGAAATTAGAAGATTTTGTTTCTTTCTTCTAATGTTCTTATACACTGAATATTAAAAAGTATCTTTATACACTTATGTACAGATTCTCTATGAGAAATACACAAAGTCCATAGTTGAATATTCCTTAACTCAAAAACTTGCCGGAGAAGTTAACTAAATGTTTTATGAAATATATATATATATATATATATATATGTGCATTTAAATATATGACTATGATGAAGGTGAAATATTTTTAACTAAAACAAGATATTTTTATTGTATCAGATATTGACCTTTTTATTTTTAAATTGCATATAATGTTTATTTTTAAAAAATAAATGAAACTTTAGTCACCCCTTCAAAAAAATACAGTTATCATTGCATTATTTATCACATTTTTGCACAGACTCTATATTATTAAAACAATACAGAAGCAATATATATATATAGAAAGAGAGAGAGAAACCTTACAAAAGGTAAAAATTATACATAATTTTAAAAATGCCTCTCTCAAATATGCTTATATGAAGTTAAACAAAACATAAAATATTTGTATAGCATATAAGCACTTTTATCAGATAGCTTTGAAAAAAAAACAAATTTTTCATAATGAATTTAATGACATATATTATACAAATAATTTTTAATGGCTAATAGATCTATACTATATAAAGCAAAAGATTCAATCATGTGCATGTTTGTATTTGATACATAAGATACAAAACAAAAGCAACTAAAAGGCTAATTATTTTTCTCTAAATTTTTTACATTTTTATCTGATCCATAGTCAAAAAATAAAAAAAAATCTGTCACACTTTTTATTAATGAAAAAACAGAATTTTTGTTTTTATTCTGAGACATAGTTAATTAAGACAAAATAGAATTACTTATAGATCAATTTTTATTTACTTAGTTGTTTTTCACATTTCAGAAGAAATGAACAAAATAATTTTACTATTTTTAAAAATATGAAAAAATTAAGTCTGATATTAGATTTCAGATAGGGTATATCATAAACTATGTCATACATAAAGCCAAGCAATGTAGAGAAATATGTGCAAGAATATGAAATTTCTTTTTTAAATTTATGTAGTAATCCAGATCGACAAGGAAAAAAAAGCAAAGCCATATTTTTTGTTAAATATATAATTGATTCTTACAGTTTGAGTGGACAGATTGGGGGGAGGAGCTTTCCTCCTATACAGAGCTCCCTCAATATCTTCAAGAGGAAGTTCCTCATCTTTGTGCACAATGAACAGAGGTGAGTCCCACCTGTTTCGGGAATCTGGAGTCTCATATCGCTGGATGACAGCTTTGAATCTTAAGAAAAAGTAGAACAATACATTGAAATATCAATCTCATCATTTTTCTAACATAATATAGATCATATTATAAATAATGATCTTAACTGTTTTTATGAATACTAAAAAGGCCCACAGATTGTAAGCAGCCTTTTATAATCCACACCTCAAAAGTCTAAGGTTTTTTTTAATATATAATCCTTGAATAGCTACAAAATTATGGTACTATGAAATACAATAGAATGTTAGCATATAAAGTCCACTTACACCTCTTCACTATATTTCTCCGGTGAGTTACGATTCTCATTGTAGATCCAGCAGTCAGCAGGAAGTAAATCACAATGGATCTGAAATAAATTCAAGATTTATAAATATTACAGAATTATTTGTCCTAACTAGCAATCATATGTATTTAATCAAACATAAATGGATAATCTTTGTTTATAAACATGTAGTATTTTTTTAGTATTATTTATAAAAAACAAAATTGTAGTAGTTGATTTAAAAAGACAATGTTCAATTGCAGTTTTTATAAGTTCTTGGATGATTCAAGAACTGCTATCACTTTAGGAAATTCAAAGCTGCAGATTAATTAAATATTGATTTTCAGCAGTGAACAATTATTTATTACTTCTTAAATAATATTACAAATTTCAGCTGCAACTAAAGCCACGTTACTTAATTCTCAGTTGTCCTAAATAAAAAGAATTCCACATTAATGAAGATGTAAATTTAAATATAGTTCTAATATTGTATGTCTATTTTTAGAAAGATAAACTATAACCACACATTTGCTACGCTACATAAAATATATTTTTAACACACAAAACTCATTTGTTCTATATTTAAAAAAAAAATCCAAGTTTAAAGGTCCTCAGTTGAATATTTAAAAATATATATATAATGCATTGCTGCATAATGCTATACTTTCCAAAGAATTATCAAAGCAAAGCATTTTTAGTATAATTTACAAAAGCCAAAAAAACTATGGCTGATTTAAAAAATACAATGTTCAATTACAATTTTTATCAGTTCTCCGATGATTCAAGATTTTCTGATATATTAGCAAATCAAATAATGAGATTTATTTCATCTTGGGATTAAAAATATCTACATAAATCAAATTGTTGTTCCAAAAAGCAGAATTTATTTTCTTTTTATGAAATAAAGTCATTTTCTTCTATGGCTCTGTAGATTATTTTAAATTGATATCTCTATAAATCCCATATAATAAAACAGTTAAAAATGCAAAATTTTTGTCAAAAACAATTGATTCAATGTAGATATGAATGCATGGCCCTATGATGTGATATTTTATTTTTATCCTGCAGTCCCAATATGCGATTTCTGACATAACAGGAAAGTCAACATGCCAAAGTTATTTCTTAAGAATCATTTTACTATAGCCACATTTAAAACCTGCTATTTTATGTCTTCTACAATTATTCTTATTGATGAACAAGATGTGCATATTGAACATTTACAGCACTAAAAGTAAATTTTTGTACATTTACATTATGTTTGTTATTCATCAGTTTTTATTTTCATTTGTAGTATTTCAAATACTAGCATATCAAGTTTTATAAATGTACATAAATTATAAAAAGTTCTAGAAAACTTTAAGTAAGGTGAATTGAATTATAACCATTAGTATAAGTCTTACAGACTTGTGTGTATGTGTTATAGTGTACGTTTGTAGTGCCAATACGGATTTCAATATACTTTTTGTAATAAGGTAAAATTGTTTATAATTATTACACAATTCATGTGTAATGATAGTACATTTTACGTGAGTCACTTGGAAGGATGTATGTAATGGTCACTAGCCCTTATCGGAGATGAATCCGATCTGTTGAAAAGAATGATCAGTTTCTGGAGTTCTTTTGCTGCAACTGTGATTGAAAGTGATAAAATTGATTGATTTTATTGCTGTGTATTTTAGTTGGCGGGGCATTGTTAAGAGAGACAGTTTATCAAGACTTAGTTATCTGTGCTCAAGTATTTATTGATGGGGTGTCTCTGCCGCACGGATTCCTTTGATGACGGATATGTTGATAAACAAGTGTTTTGGAAAAACTGTACAAAAAGAACTTGTCACCTCTTTCTCCTGATTAAGTGTTGGCAATCACCCCCACCAATGAAAAGGTTTATAGGGGCAGATTTTCTAATAAAATCCAGTGAATGATGAGTGAAGGGGCATGTGGTCTGGAAAGACATGAAAATGGATGTTGGAGACATCAAAGAATATCAGAGAAAATAAAGACAATGAGATAGGTGTTCTCTGGAGCTGGCTGAAAAAAAAAAAAAAGACGCTGTAAACCAAAACGGGGAAGGCAGAATGAATCCCTGCCTGTTGTTCATCCAGCAACTGAATTTCACTGCAGTGGAGGAATGGTCCACTACACACAGGAAATGTTTGCCTCCAAAAGATATACAGCAAGTTAGCAAAAAACCCTCTGGCTGCCGCATCTGTACATAAAGAATCTACACATCTAACCTCCTGATGATTGCACCTGATTCTCGTAAGTTTCATTAATTTTTCCATGAACTAAATAATAATAATAAAAAAGCTCCATTTTGCCAGCAGTTGTGGCATATGCATTAGGAATGGTTTTGGGCTGGAGATCATTGTATTTATATTATAATGAGATGTAGGGACACTCATAATTTTTATTGCTAATTGTTATTATCTATATTGTATATATATTATATTTGAGAAATGATATTAGAAATTTATCTGTACTAATATACCATTAACAGTATGACTCATTTTAACTATTTAAATTGTAAATATTAATAAATACATTTTTATTTAAATCATGAAATTTGCTTTTAATTTATTTCATTTGTATGAGTTTCCTTTTCCAACTTGCATAAGTCTCTGAAGGCATTCGAACCAGTAGGTTACATGTAGTATGGTTTATTGCAGATTTCTAGGTATATTTCTTTTTAATGGGTTATTGGAGAATTCTTAATGGTTAATGTGTGCTGGGTAGATGGTTTAGTGTGTTCTTTTTTTGGTACAAGTTATTGAATATTTAAGGGTTTTAAGTTGTGTTAAGTACACCACAAAGTTATTTCTTAAGAATCATTTTATTACAAACCACATTTTAAGCCTGCTATTTTATGTCTTCTACAGCTATGTTATTGATGAACAAGATGTGCATATTGAACTTATACAATAATTAAAGTAAATTTTTGTACTTTTACATTATGTTAGTTATTTTTAGTTGTAATTTTTAAAATTTTTATTTTCATTTGTAATATTTCAAATAGTAGCATATCAAGTTTTGTAAATCTAAATAAATTACAACAGAGAACTTTGCATAGGGTCAATTGAATTATAACTATTAGTATATAGAACATTTTAAATAGCATTGCTACTGTTACATCTTACAATAACAATTTCAATACATAAAATCATAGGTGGAAAAAATGGAAATGATTATATGATTAAGAAAAGAAACTCACCACACAATGAGTTGTTTTACAGCTTTTACTTAAGCAATATAATTCATATCTGTAACCTAAAAGAAATGTTAATAATGTAAAATATTACAATGCTATTATTACAAATTTCAAAAATTATAATTTGAAACAAAATTTACATGCAACAATAGTACATATATAATGAAAAAGTATATTAAAGCATTAAAAAATAAATATTTTTCAGATTACATGTTATTCTTTAGTAACATATTTTCCTTTTCCTTTAATACAAATCAGAACTTATATAATACATTTTAAAATTTATACTAACCTTTAATATAATTAGCAGCATCTAATATAACAGTTGTGTCTTGGTATAAATATCTGAAAAACAAAAACCTTTTTTTGAAAAATTTTTTTAAAAATTATCTAACAGTATCAATATTCAAATTTTGCACAAGTTAACACAACTGGGATAAGAAAAAAAGGTTTACTTCCATAATATTCAAAACAAATTTCTGTACTAGAATATAAATTAATTTCTGTATGATTAGGGATTGATTAAATGTTATTTAACACACTAAAGAAGAAAAACTGGTCAACGAAGATAACCTTTAAATTGGAGACAATACACATAAAAAGTAATAATATTTGTTTTTTTCTATACAATTATCACACAATCTTTAAAATTTCATGATATCCTTTTAAAAAAATTTTAGGACAAAATTACACTAGTATACAAAGAATATGTTAAGTGTTTAAAACCATTAATTAACTATAAAAAGAAAATGAAGAGGCTATGTACACTTTTAATATATATTTTTAATGCTGATATTCTTCAAAATGATATTCATTTTTATTTATTTATTTTTTTTTTTTTTTTTTTTTTTTTTTTTTTTTTGGAAAAAAAAAATAAAATTCATCTGATAATTTTCACCTTTAAAAATAAGAAGGAAAACCAAAGAATAAATTCTTCTAAAATTAAATAAAACTTACCTTTCAACTTCTGATTTCAGAGAACTCCTGAGCTCTTTTTCTTTTTGTGCATCTGAAAAGAAACCCATAATATTTATTAGAAATGAAATATATGATTCCCTTAGTGAAACCTTTTGAGAGATTTTATAAAAACAAAGAATTTGACAAGATTATATATATATATACACAGATGATTTTAACAAAGAGCTTAAAGTAACAAAATGTTTCATAATGTATAATAACATTGATGAATTCTAAAAAAAAGTATCTTGATCCCTTCAAAAAAATATTAAGACTTAAAAATTTAATTTGCAAACTTGTAAACTAATATACATCCTTTTATGTTTCTAGGTAAAATTTTAACTTTAGAAATGTTGACCAGTTTCATTAACTCATAGACATATCTTTAGCAGGACTTCTACTCACTTTACTTTTGTTGAAAGTTTTGAAAAGTTATAAATGTTCTTTCTTCTGAATTGCCTATTATTGCATGCATGGGAATGTAACACTAAAAACAGAAAAGAAGAAAAAAAAAAGAAGTGTTTATTTAAAGACTTGGATATTACAATATTTTACAGCTAGTTCACTTAATATGATAGACTGCTATAATCCTCAACAGCCATCTTTCCAAATATTAAAGAGAGTCTTACAAATGATACTTTCTTCTGAATTGCCTATTATTGCATGTATGGAAATGTAACACTAGAAACAGAAAGAAAAAAAAAAGTGTTTATTTAAAGACTTGGATATTACAATATTTCACAGGTAAGTTCACTTAAAATGATAGACTGCTATAATCTTCAACAGCCATCTTTCTAAATATAGAGAGTCGTAAATTCCCCAAAATTAGTCAGTAAATGAATTATATTACACTGGATATAATTTTAAATATATTAGTGGCCAAATTCTATTTTGAGGGGTCCTTTGATTGTTCTTAGTCACTACTTGGGATTTTATACCAAATGTGATATCAAATCCGAAGAATTTGTATTTCTATTCCTTTCCTCAATATGTTTTCACTTTTCTGTTTTGATTATTTGAAAATTTCCCGTTTACGATAATTCTTTTAGAAAATAAAATTTAGGAAAGATTTCTTGATATTTAGTATTTAATCTTTTCTATTTACTAATTTTTTTTAGTAAATAGGTTAGTAATCCTCTTCATCCAGAGTTAATATGCAATTCAGCTTTTGTTAATGAACAATTTTCTATTTAATTTTTTTTTTTTTTTTTTTTTTTTTTTTTAAATTTATTTCTTGATAGTTTTGTTTATAAATTTTTTCAGCTTTCTGTTTAAATCACTGCCGATAAAAATTTTATTTTACAGATTTTTAGTATACTATATTGATTTTATATCTTATTTCAAATTATTATTATCTATTTTCTATGTTTTCATTTTTGAATACATTTTTTATCGTTTTATAATTTTCCTCTAATTCCAGTAACACGTGTTAAGGGATTTGTCATATAGTAGATATTTTGCCTTCAAAGCACGATGATAAAAAAAAAAAAAAGGTCATGAAATAGATTTTCTAAAATAATCAAAAAAAAATAAATAAAACTAACTTGCATAAACTTCATTCCTAATAAATCCAGTAGTTACGTTGTCATCTTTAACTAACACACATTTTTTGGACGATTTCAAATAGTCCAGTAATTTTTGGGCTCTCTCAGACTTTCCACTGCAAGGAACACCAGAAAATACTACTAAAGGCATCTCAAGTTTTAATTTATTCACAAACTTTTACCACTAAGCAACAAAACATCTAATTCGGGATCTTCCTCATTACAGTTTGTTTGTTTACACCAAGCTTTGAAAGAAAAAGTTGAGATGATCAAGAAATGAAATATTTGCTGTCTGGTTGTTGTGTTAAATAATATAACTTTAAATAATATACCAAATCCGAAAATGTTATATTTCTATAGGTTCGAAATTTCAAATTTGTAAAAGTCGTTTAATAATTATATTTCGTTTATTGCCAAGCCAAAATTAATTCACTCCTACGTTTTGGCCGCTGCTATGACCGGGTTAACCGTTTCTGCAAAGTGCCTCATCCAATCCTTGTATGCAAACCCGATTGTAAATAAATAATAATCAGTTGGTTCTACTCGCAGTTAAGTTAATGTTTGTTTTTGGACGTACAGCTCAATTTGAACTCTCTGTGATTCTTCTATCGGTATGTGTTCATTATATTTTTTGTAGTTAACTTAGTCTAAATGAAATTGAATGCTTATTGGTATGTTTTTTTTTCGAAGCTGTATCATATTTATTAAGAAAATCCGCAGCTGAAGAGTTGCTGGTGTTGCAATGTCTTTTACGATGCACATTTAATCCACAGAATCTTTCCGTGCCACACTCTGAAGAGTTGCTGGTGTTGCAATGTCTTTTAAGATGCATATTTAATCCACAAATCAATTTGTGCAGTTATTGTTGTGCTACCTATCGTGCAAAAGATTATATTCATGGAACACACGAAATGGATGTTTGAGTTACTAACGTGCACGCAATGGAAACGTTTAGATATGTGTTAGGACATTAGATAAGCGTAAATAGGACATAAAAAATAGCATGATGAAAAGGTATTGAATTATCTTGCTTAAATAATATAGTACTGGAAAATTAATACACTGGTGTGCAAAACTTAAGCAACAGGTGGGTTTTTTGCTATAACTCCACGAGAAATCATCTGAAAGACGTGGCATTCAGAAAAGAGGGAGAGTATTATGTACGTAAAGGATGACTAAAGCATCGGTGCTGAAAAAGAAATACAATGCATACGGTATGGAATCAATCAAAAACAAGCTTTATTGAACGCATAGTATCGTGATTTATGATTGTCTATCCAAGAGGAAGAACAACAAGCAGATGTTCCTTAATATGGGATATGCCCTCGCCTCACTGCAATGGTTGCTTCGCACCGTCTCCGCATACTCAGAACCAGCTCGTGCAGCATTTCTTGCGATAGGAGTGCCCATTCCCCAATCAGCATCTGTTAGAGTTGTTGGGTGTTCTCTGGAGGATGTAAGCGTGCTGCAATGCGTCTCCACAAAGCATCCCACACATGTTTGATGGGATTTAAATCTGGGGAGTATACCGGACAATCCATTCGAGTGATATCTTCACTTTCTAGTAGCTCTTGAACAGCAAGAGTCCGATGTGGCCGTGCATTTTCCTCCATAAAAAGGAAGTCTGGGCCAATGGCACCTCGGAACAGACGCACATGGGGAAGGAGTACCTCCTCACAATAGCGATCCCTGGTTACAGACCCTCTGTCGAAAACGTGGAGCTCAGTTCGCCCGTTCAGCAAAATGCATCCCCAAACAAGAACTCCAGAACCACCATAACGGTGTCTTTCCTTGAGGTTACTGGGACAAAACCGGTTCCCGACCTCTCTCCAAATCAAAACGCGTCGAGAATCGCTTATGGTACAGAACCGACTCTCATCCGTAAAGAGGACACGACTCCATTGATCAGTTGTCCAGTTTTGTACTCTCTGCACCACTGTAAACGGTGGCCAACTTTCAACGGGAGGTAGCGTTCAAGACGGAGGGCGAATAGGCCCGCTTTGTGAAGGCGTCTGGCCACAGTAAACCGCGGCACTTGTCGCCCCGTTGCTGTACAGAGTTGCTGAGCAATGGCACTTGCTGACTGCTGTCGGCCTCTTTTCGCCTGCAGGATGATTATCGGTCATCCCCGGCAGTTGTCTTCCTCGGGCAGCCACCACAAACCTTTCTAACAGCTGTACCTGTGGTTTGGAACGCTTTCCAAGCGCGCGAAACGACACTTTTGTTGATTCCGGACTTGCAGCTACACTGGTGACAGTACGCCCCTCCTCCAGCTTTCCGATCATTCTTCAACGTGTGAAGTCGTCCAGGTGATTTCTTCTAGCCATATGTTACGAACTGACTCACTGGCACTTGCAGCGAATATGTTGAATTGCGTCTCCATCCTTCCTTTTATTCTACTGCTGAGCTGCGCGCGCCGACATCGCGCGTTTTGCGTACGCTCACGTCGCCTCCGGCGTTTCGTTCCTGATATTTGCATGCGCATGACGTTTCTACTGACTTACGTGCTCATTGTACTTATCTCCAGACCTCCTTTTCTGCAATTTCATGGCTATCTGCTAAATTTTTACATTGTTGCTTAAGTTTTGCACACCAGTGTAATATATTGCACCTTTTTGTGAAAGCTATTAATGCAGTAGTTTCTACTTTTTAGTATCGCCGTAAAAATTATATTTCTCTTATTTAGAAATTATTATTATGAAATGTGCAAGTTAGGCAACCAGATTGTAATTGGGTGTGGTTGGGTTGAGATACTTGAGGCACAGGTGGTAGAACTCACAGATATATTTACACACGCACAAACACCACACACATACAATTAGAGACATACCATATTTAACACATTTAAAGATATATAATTATAGATTCATGTAAGGATTCCAACTCTAAGCCGAAAAAAACACGAATACGCACAGAATGCGCGAAATATACTTCATCTCTGGTGAGAGTCTGTAGGCCAACTGACCATTTCTCTTGAACGCCAAAGGGAACGCTTCTGGCACTGCGTAGGAGGAAGTATGGTTACAATTATAAATATTTTTATTTTTTATTTGAAAATCAAATCTTATTCAGGTGTTATTTGTACATAAATTTCACATTACGTTTAAAAGGTGGATTTTTTTTTCTATTCCTTATAAAAATGTACTTATATATAAACAGAAAGCAGTTCGCAATTTTTTTTTAACTTTGATTAGTGAGAATAAAAACAATAATGAGTATAGTTTATTTTGTTGTTTTTAAACTTAATTTATGTTGATAACTTTAAAGTATTAAATATTAATATGATCATAACAAGCGAGAAGTAATGGATGAGATGATCTAATTCGATTGTTGAGAAATTTAAAGCCTTTTTTAATTAAAATAATTGAACCATTGACGTTTTCTAGATTCTAGTCATGCAACATTTGCATTAAATTATTTTTTATCAGCTATTGTAATCAATCTAAGCGAAATTCAGATTTTATGACAAAAGTTTACTAATAACCACAAAATAAATCATTTCACTAAAAACATTATATAAAAAATAATCCAAGCACTATACTAACACTACATTTGATCATAACAAGCGAGAAGTAATTGATGGGTCGATCTAATTTAATTGTTGATAAATCAAAAGCCTTTGTTATTAAAGTAATTGAACCATTGACGTTTTCTAGATTCTAGCCATGCTACATTTGCATTAATTTATTTCTAATCAGCTATTGTCAACAATCTAAACGAGATTCAGGTTTTATGGCCAAACTTTACTACTAATCATCAAACTATTTATTTCCCTGAAAAATTATATAAAAAATAATCCCAGCACTATACTAACACTACATATAATCATAACATGCGAAAAGTAATTCATAGGATGATAATTTAAATGTTGATAAATCCAAAGCCTTTGTTATTAAAGTAATTGATCCATTGACGTTTTCTAGATTCTAGTCATGCTACATTTGCATTAAATTATTTCTCATCGGCTATTGTAAAGAATCTAAACGAGATTCAGGTTTTATGGCCAAACTTTACTACTAATCATCAAACTATTTACTTCACTGAAAAAATTATATAAAAAATAATCCAAACACTGCACTAACATTACAAATTCCCATTTTATTTTTAAGTTGTAAATAATTTTTTCACAGATTGTATTTCTTTAATCTTTCCTTTAATGCTGCTTTATCAAAGAGAAATAAGCACTATTTAAAGAAATTAGTTAAATTTACTATTCAAAACTAATTTAAACAGTCTGTAGCTAAACTCAAAGTACCTAATTATGCTGCTATTTATCCTGATCTATCTAATCGGGTCTATCTTAAGGTGTTTATGTGCATCGAACAATAATTGCGTCTGCTTCACTGAATGAAGAATGAAACTAATTGGCTTTGTTTTTCTTGGGTTCCAAAATAAATTCTTCACGGTTCATTGATTTAATGTAGCGGTGATAGTTCTAAAAACAAAAACAAAAAAATGATAATAATTGTAAAGCATGTTAACTTCCTAATTGAGAAATTCTCCTGTCTTATTGTACGCAAAACAGAATTAAAAAAACATTTCAATTTCTTTCAGCTTCATTGCTTTTTATCGCAAATCAGTTTTTGCTTAAATTTAATCATTTTCAACAAAATCGACAGCTGTCATTCATTTAAATTAGAAACTTCCCGTTTTTTTTACTTTTTTTCATTTCTAATTTAATTCAACCATATTATCCTAATTGAAAATATTAAGCTTTAAATTTTGTTTTCGATTGCAAGTCACTTTGATCTAAATCATTCACAATGAGAATGCCGGATATCTAACAGACTCAGCATTATTCAGAGAACACTTGCATTTTGACACTCGATTTGCAACAAATTTTCTTAAGGAGGGCATTGCTTCATCAAACTTAAAAACCTAACTCAGTATCCCCATACTTTCCCAGTGTGTCATATATGGAGTTGCAGCGGTTGCAATTTCTTAACATTCATGAATATCACTAACAGTCAGTCCACCGATGGGCCACAGAGGGAAGACATTACCTTTTGGAATGATTTTTAGGAATTACTGCCATATATTTGCTATCCAGTTATATCCAACAGGCTTTATATCCACTTACCCCTCTGAAGTTCTAATCAATAGACTTCATATCCACTTATCCTTTCGAAGTTCTATCCAGTAGGCTTCATATCCACTTATCTTTCCAAGTTCTATCCAGTAGGCTTCATATCCTCTTATCTTTCCGAAGTTCTATCCACTTATACTTCAAAAGCTTTATACATTCTGAAATTCTGTTCACTTTTTCCCACTATAATAATAAAAATATTAAAAACTTGATCAGAAAAAAAAGGAATTTTGTAATAAAATACGTTAAATATCAAAAGAAAAAAAATGAAGTATTTTAAAATTTTATTTGAAACATAAGAAAGCAATTAAAAATATATACGTGAAAGAACGCTGACAACATTTTATTAGGAATATTAAATTACAATTACTTCCATTAAATGCAGATAATCAAAATTCAAGACAACTTATTTTTATCATTCATAGTTTGGACAAAATAGAAAATGATTGGTTGAATGCCAAATGATGATTCGTCAAAAATAAAAATTCTGATCGTTATTTTAATAGTTTCCTCAAAGATGGGTTTAACAAAACTTTTAATGATCCTTTACTTTAATGTTTAGCTAAAAATGACTCATTCTTATAGTTATTGCAATCGCTTCCTCAAAGATGGCTTTTAAAAATTTTCTGCGTATTATGCTTGTCATTAAACTTTACCTAAGCAAGTAAATAAAACCGAGTTATTATCATTCTGTACTTTTTTTATCCAACTTATTACAGCATCAATAAGCTATTCGCTGTCGCGGGCCGGATTGATGACACTGGCGGGCCGTAGTTTGGAGACCCCTGGTTTGGACAAAATAGAAAATGATTGGTTGAATGCCAAATAATGATTCATCAAAAATAAAAATTCTGATCGTTATTTTAATAGTTTCCTCAAAGATGGGTTTAACAAAACTTTTAATGATCCTTTACTTTAACGTTTAGCTAAAAATGACTCATTCTTATAGTTATTTCAATCGCTTCCTCAAAGATGGCTTTTAAAAATTTTTATGAAGATATTGATTCACTAGAGTCAATTTACCGTTAACTTCATAATATGGTTAATAGTTTAAGGAAACGCTACAAAGAAGAACAAACAACATCTTAAGACATCAAAATGTTATTAGATATAATTCCGTTCCTCATCATGAAATTAATCTAGCCTCATAAAGATACAAACAGTACGAGAATAATTCCAGCTAACATAATTTTAAATTAAATTTATTGTTTAAATATAGAATTAGCATTTAAATAAAAGCAAACAAGTATAATGATGAAATTCTTTCTTTTATTTTGGAGTGAAAGTTGATAGCATGTTCTAAAAACAGTTCAGTAACTCAATATCATCAATCGTTTCAAAGAAGTAATATCGCTTAGTAATGTGACGTATCGGCCTACTATATACTAGATTTATAAAGGCTTCAAGAAGAGGGCCGCTTTCAGGTCCATAGGAGCACTTAAATTTTATTTACAAACATATATATATATATATATATACAGAACTCTTTATAAAAAATGAAAGTTAAGAATATAAATTCGATACACAAGTGCAGTTCACTCTAAGTTCGAAGATTTTCAGAGTTCTCGAGCCTACGACGAATCTCAACATGTGGCAGATCTTAATTATCACACGGCGTGATTGACGAAACCGCAAGGGGTTCACTTTGAAAATAGGCGGTTTGGTTTATTGCTCTACGGTCATAAATTTGATGAACAAGTAGGTTAAACAGAGTTCGAAGAATTTCAGAGTTTAAAGCCTATTACGAATCTCAAAAACGTCCATGGCAGATCTTAATTATCACAAGTCGTGATTGAAGAACCCACAAGGAGCTCACTTTGAAAACAGGCGGTAAACTCCGGCCTGTTCAGTCACTTTAGAGAAAAGAAGAAAACAACATTTCTGGTAGACTTGTCGCAGAACTCTCCCTCTTCTTCATCAAAAAACTCCTTTTAAGACAATCCGTAAAACGGCGGATCAGCTTCCCTCATTTCTCATTGGAGTAAACATTTCTTAGCTCGTGGTCTATCCCCATTCACGATGGAACAACTCATGATATACTTCATATTCAATCTGTAGATGTTTGGATCTATGAAAGTTGCACAGACAATCGTTAATTTCATGAGGTTTCATTATCTATGACATTGAATATCTGCTATCAGATTTGAGTGAGAGGTTGTTCTCATTATTACAAACACTAATTGCGTATAATATAACTAACCACCTACAATAAAGCTCGTCTGATGTCAAATTTGAGTGATGGATTTATTATATATTTTTCAGATAACATACAGGGGAATGAAACGCCAAAACTCTTCACGTGAGAAAAAAGATGTTACAATATATATATGTCACACATGTTAAATAATAAATATATACAAAACTTATAAAATGCATTTTTGAAACTGTCAATGCAAAATGCAAAATGCAAAATTTAATTTTATATTTTCTTATATTTATACTAATTTTATAGTATAAACGAAAATATTTACAAGCATTCAATCGTGTTCAGTGTTCAGTTTTTAAGAAAGTTGTTTAAAATGTTACTGAAAAAATAAATAATTCTTCTGAAAAAAGTAAATTAGTAAATACTTAAATTAATAAACATTCTTTAAAAGTGTTACTCATTATCCAAAAAATAAATAACCTAATTCTTTCCTAAAACAAAAACGATCATTGTAAATAGCAGTCTATTTCAAACGTCAGATAATTATCTTAAATTCTTTCGTTTAAATATACAACGATTAAATGGCATTAAACATTGTCAGTTTAATGGTATGATGATTTGAGACAATGTCAATTGATAATGGAAATAAAACCCCAAACAATTGCAGTTTCCTTGTCTGTGATCCTACCGAGTTTAAAAAAATATTTAATGTAGCGGTAAGTTAATAAGATGATCTAAATCAATTCTTAGATACAAATCGAAACTCTTTTAAAAAAAGGAAAGGTATTATTTTCGACAACATTTCATTTTCAAAAGGAAAGAAATAGTTTTGAAAGTAATTAGTACGTCTCATTTGAAGTGGAGTCAAAAGTTATTGTGCTACATTTTAAGTAATTAGGATGATTGACTACTAACATTTTTTAATGAAATAAGTTTTAATTTTGAATGGTTTTAAATAGAAGGATTAAAAAATATTAATGTTATCTGTTTGACGAACTGAGTATAAATTAATTTTTATCTTTGCGAAATAATGAAATATTTTATTCATAATAATTAAAGAAAGTTAACCAGAGGATTTAGAATTTGGATTTAAGTTGGAAATCTATATAGAGAGTGTCTGATTAAAAAACAACGTATTTATTTACATCATTTTAGGGGTAGTGTTAGTCGCATCCGTAGCATATCTTCAAGCTACACGCGCCCTCTGAGTAGTGCTAAATGAGTAACGTTGGTGCAGACCTTGCTTATGGCATAAATATTAACTGTATCTGTATTACCAGCTGCATTAGAGAAGCAACAACAACTTACATTATTTTGTATTTCTGGTGCTTCCTATATCGACTACACCTGTAGTTGCTATGTGATTGCTGAGTGATGTGATAGAACCTAGAAATTCCCTTCCTAGAAATGTGTGTTTGTTTACAAATTTCTAGGAAGTATATTGAACCCAAAAGACTCAGCAATACAGAGTCGCATAGTAATCACATAGCAACTTAAAGATCTAGTCGACATAAAAAGCACCAGAAATATAAAATAATGTAAGTAAACATATTGTTTTTTCAATCAGACTACATTAACTAAAGTGGAATAACCATAGAAAGCAAAGGTGAACATCGGAGGATTTGGTTTGTCTCTCTACTGTCATTTTTTGCACTCTTTAGTTTAATTAGGCAAACCTACAGTTTAACGTGGATTCCGAAACACTAACAAACATCCATGCCACCGCCACGATTCGAACCTGACGCCCGTGGTACCCATGACCAGAGCGCTAACCAATCCGGCCCTCTGGCACTAGCCTGTCTGGCCATCAGACCGTGAACATTTAATGAATGTCGTTTTCAAGCTAAATAAATTACCCAGACCTTGCAGCGTAATTTCTCATCACGGTGCGCAATGGATCGCGTATTCGAACTCTGATTGTCTTGTACAGACCTAGCACAATTTCCTTAATGGTCCTCATCGGATATCGTTGCACATATAAGTACAGTGCTGGTCTCCTGTTATCTTTCACATCCGTTCAGATGCATATCCACTAGTTCCGCATTCGTATCGGCCATCCTTCCAGCGTTACATTAGTGTGTGAAATGAAAAGAGCTTGAAATTTCAGAGCTCATGCAAGTCATCTACTGTGTATAGGAAGTATTACCTGATCAGCACCGCTGTGTGATTCCAAATCGTTTATGTGTATCCTAACTCTCTTATACGTTTCTAAACCTGGCGCATAAATACATCGCATATATCCATACCAATTTAAGAATTGAATAAAATCAAATTTAAAAGAAATTGTTTGGTGAAAATTGTATTTTACCTACGAAAGTATCTTGGGAAAACGAAGCCAACACAGAAGAAAAACAATATTTGAGAATTTAATATTCATTAAAAATACTTCAATTCAATATTTTGTCATTAATGTTTATGTTAAGATTTAAAGGACATAGGATAATGTACATAGTTCCAAATTCATTGTCTTTTGTCATTATTGGGAAATACCTGATATACTGTCTTTATCGAGCATCTATTTTTTGCATTACTTGGGATTCTAAGTCATCTAAGTGTACTCTAATTCTCTTATACGTTTCTAAGCTTGGCGCATAGATACCCTGTATACATTCATACCAATATAAGAAGTAAATAAACGCAAATTTAAATGAACTTTTAAATAAAATAAAATATTTCTTGAAAAATAAAATAAAAACACAAAATAGAAACAATAATTGAGAATTTAATATCCATTTAAAATAATTTTATTTAATATTTTATTATTAATGTTTATGATGAGATTTAAAGGACATAGTAAAGGACATAGGATAATGTACGCAGTTCCAAATTCATTGTCTTTTGTCATTATTGGGAAATACATGATATACCGTCTTTATCGAGTATCTATTTTATCCTGATATTCTGTTTTTATCAAGTATCTGTTTTCTTACAAACAGGGACATACACTGACTTGATATGCACAAAACGAAAATAACAAGCAGATTCTATTTGTAGATTAAATTTATAGAACACAATTTGTAGAGCAAATTAAATTCTCAAATTATTTCCTTCCATTTTGTTTACCCAAATAATAACGTACAACTTCGAGAACTCGGCAGAACCATCCGGAAGTATCTTTTCGATAGGAATGTCCAGAAAATTGCCCAACTATCAATTGTCCGTGAAGAAAAATGGAGAGAAAACCATTATGTTGGAATCTAATTTTCTGCTCAATAGGTTTTTCCGCCTGTTTTGCACAAATAAATAGAACTCGTAATAAAACATGATGTGAAACACTTTAGAAGAGGAACTTGGAAATTGAAAACATTCTTTAAAAATATATATTTCGAAAATAAAATATTCAGTTAAAGTATGGTTTATTTGTGAAATAAATATGAACCATTTTATACTGTCAAATATTATGATGTATTAGGTTTGTAACAGAAACATTAAAACATTGTAACATTTATTTTTATTGCAACGTATTACAATAACATTTATCTCTAATTAAATATATTGCAATAACATTTATCTCTAATTAAATGTTTTTAAATTAGTACATTATTTAAATCACTTTAATTTAATGCTATTTTAGAAAATTAAACATTTATTCTTATTGCATTAAAATTAATAAGTTTATTAAAATTGAACATTTCTTCTTATTGAAACATATTACAATAAAATTTATCTTTAATTAACAACATTACAATCACATTTATCTCTAATTAAACAATTGTTCTTATTGCAGCATATTACAATCCTATTTATCTCTTATTAAACATATTACAATCACATTTATCTCTAATTAAACATATTACAATAAAATTTATCTCTAATTAAATGTTTTTAAAATTAATACATTACTTACTCTAAGTCACTTTAATTTGAATGTTATTTTAGAAGAAATTAGACATTTATTATCATTGCATTAAAATTAATAAGTTTATCAAAATTAAACATTTGTTCTTATGGCAACATATTAGACAAAAATTTATCTCTAATAAAACATATTACAAAACATTTATCTCTAAATAAACGTTTGTAAATTAGTGCATTAATTAAGTCACTTTAATTTGAATTTATTTTAGAAAAATTAGAATAATATCTCCCTGTTTTTCAAATCATTACAATTTTTCGTTATTGAATACTTATATTTACATGCTTTTTTTATATTACGGGAAAATATCTCAATGAATTGTATAAACATATACTAGAAAGATCACAATAACGAAAATAAAAAGCTAATCTTATGTTTCAACTGACAATATTTTATTCCACTTAATAGCATTGCATTTTAATTATTAAAACTTTATACTGTATTAGTCCCTATTTAATTAAAATTGTTCAAAAACTACATAATGTTATGATAAAAATTGCATAAGACGAACTTGCTAATGTAAAAATTGTAAAGAACCATTATGCCTTTCCTTCGTAATGTACAATTATCGCATTTTGTGCATATTGGTTATTTTATTTTATTTTTCTTCTTGTTCGTTGAATTGCTATTGATATAGAAGAAAAAAAATGTAATTGATACAAAAAATTAAATTGTTTGCTTTTATTTTCTCTAAAATAATTGTTTTTTAATTCAATATTTTTCTAATTAAGCTCAAACAATTAAAAAACCTCAAAAGAATTGCTCTAAGAACAATAGATTTACATAAAGCCAATTACTTTCTTAAAACCAGTTTCAATGAACTATTTTTAATTTGGAATTCACATAATTAAATAAAATTTCACATTACTTTCTTGATTTTTCTTTGAACGTGTTAAATTACGATCTTATAGACTAAAATATTTTTATAGTTAGAAATAAAATATTGTATTTAACAATTAAATCAATAATAATACAATAAAAATATATAAATGCTTATAATATAAATTCTAAAAATAATATA